>JAJKFI010000023.1:1717036-1778719 GCA_029204185.1 Lerista edwardsae
ATACATACATACATACATACATACATACATACATACATACATACATAGAGTAAAAATGTCAAATAGTTTATGTTGCTGCGGCGCAGGTAAAAGTTTGTTGCAGGCGGATGTGGCTCCTGGGCCGCAGTTTGGAGACTCTAAATCAGGAGTCTCCAAACTGTGGCATGGCCCACGAGTCATATCCGGCCTGCCACAAGATTTTGCCTGGCCCGCAGAACAAAAGTATTTTTTTCCCCTTTCTCCAAAGGTCAAGAGTGAACACAGCTTCTGTAATGCACAGTCATTTTATGGAGCTTTATGGTAGGACTGGAATCCTCCTACCTGTCCAGCTGAAGGAACGGACTACAGCAGGTTCCTGCTGTTGCTGATGCTGCTCTACAGTGGAAACCTTTCTCCCAAAAAGGCAGGCACAAGCAGTAATTATTTTTTTAGAAAAATCTAACTGGGCTTATCCACTCCTTGCAGTGAATCTAGAGAAGTCTCTATTCACTGTAAAGGTATTCCCCCTGATCCCCCCCCCTCCGTATTCATGGGGGATATATTCCAGCTGCCATCGTGGATATACAAAATCGCAGATAGCAGAGACCCCTACAAAAAGCAGTTCAAAAATCCTCCTATTGTGCACATAATTGGAAGCGAGTTGGAGGGCTGAAAAGAACATGCTTCTCATAGAATCCCCAGAGCTTAATGCTGTGTCCTTTTCAGCTCTCCAATTGATTGCTGTGACTGCTTCCTGTTAGCAGTGTTATTCAAACTGTGGGTCGTGACCTGATGTCAGGTGGGTCGCGGAAAGCTGGGAGTAGCCATCTTGGAAGCTGCAGACCTTACTCTTGTTCTATTCCTTTTGTGAGTGTTAACAGTTTGAATTTTCAAGTGAGGGTTTTTTAAATTTTGTTTTTAGTTCCGTGCTTTCACATCCTATTTTGTCCTCACCTTGCTTTCTGTCAGGGATGTTTCCTGGTTGTGCAATTGCTGCAGTCCAAGAATGCCAATTTATACTTCAAGAGTGTTGTTTTATTATGTTACAACAGCACTTCCTGCTTCATGTTGTCACTTCCTGCCACAACATCACTTCCAAGTTAATGGCATTACTTCCGGTGGTTCCCAACACGAGTGCCATTCTAAAAAGTGAGTCCCGGTCTAAAATGTTTGCTGTCTGTAAACACTAACAGCAGTGGTATTCAAAGAGCCAATGAGACCCAGGAGACAGTGACCGGAAGGCAGCAATCACAGGCAGATAAGCCATTTTTGCAATGAGCAGAATTTCTGAATCACAGATGATTGATATGGCAAATACGGGGTCCGTGGAAATAGAGGGCGCCTGTATATATAAAAATACAGTTGTGCCTGTTATCCACTGGGGTTCTGCTCCAGAACCCCCAGTGGATACCAATTCAGTGGAAAAATAGCTTTAAAAACACACTTCCAGGTTTCTTGCTCCTCCATTGTTACCCCAGAATCATTGAGAAGTGGGTCTTTAAAACTATCTTTATTTCACCCTGAGAATTTCACCCTGCAACCAGTATGGTTTAAGAGTGTAAAGGTAGGAACTGGGATTCTGGGGCTTTTTTTCCCCTTTCTACAAAACATTTAAAAGTGGACGCAGTATCAGCGGTGAGTCAAATCAGTGGATAAGGAGGCATGACCTGCATGGGATTTCCTGCCTGCTAGGAACTGGATAAAGGAGGTTGGAAGTAATGGATGAGAGGCTGATGGGCAGGTAAGGACAGGAGAGAGGCTGGATTATACAGTGTCACTGACAACGTCTAAAGACATAGACCCAAAGCAGACGAGACAAGTGGGCTACACTGGTTGACTCCTGAAAATTTGCAGCTGTGTTTGCAATAGAAACTTTAAAAATCACTATAAGCTAGCACTCTTTAAAAAACGAGTTGATAAAGACAAATGTGGAAATGGACTGAAAGGAATATTGTTTGGGGTCACAGGAATAACTACAGACAGCCCTCATTATCCGCTAGGGGGTAGATTCCTGGAAATCCTTGTGGACAGCAAATTTGCAGATAATGAACCATTGATCCTATGGGATCAATGGGGTTAGGTGCAAGGAGGACCTTATCTTCCAGCTGAAGAATCCAGCAGAGACCCTCAGGAAGCCAGCAGAGAGTGTCCAAGGATCTTTGAATGCTGCAGAGGCCTTCCAGAAGTTGCAGAGACCTTCAGAATAACACCTGTGGCCAGAATGAACCCCTTAAACATGGCCAGTGGACGCTTCTGCCAGCCATTTTGAAGGGGTCAGTGCTGGTTGCAGGTGCTATCCTGAAGGTCCCTGCAACTGCTGGAAGGTCTCTGCATAGTGGATAATAGTGCAGATAAAGAGTGCAGATAAAGAGGTAGGCAGCAATTCTGCCCCTCACAGATAAACGAATTCGCAGATAGCAAAGTCGCATATAAACTGTATTAGATACTACCTAAATCAAGCAATAATATATGATTTAAACTCAAAATGAGTCTGTTGACCTTGCCAAGGCCTGGCTGGCTGAATTGCCTGAGCTGCTTGCTCATATTGTCCTAATGAGGTACTTGATATTATTACTGCAATTAAACGTTTGTTGAATGACAATAAGCTCCCTGCGGAACATCGACGGAACATCCATACAGAGTGTGCCACAGGAACTGTTGAGAACCCACTGATAGATGTTTGCTACTATGCCCAGCAGATTTCAATTATCACATGTTCTTCATGCTTCTTTTTCCATCAGACCCATGGAACCAAAGGACCGTGCACCTAGGTTCTGGCAGCCCAAGCACCAAACCAGTTTTTCTCATAAGAGAAATACACACACCCACACACACTCTCCCACACACCCACACACACGCAGCTCTTTGGAACCATTCTATGCAGAAATACCCTACTATAGTATTTCCAAAACTTTTAAACGCTGGGACCCACTTTTTAAAACAATCTATTGCAACCCACTAGACAAAAAAGAGAGATCTAGAACTAGTATTATTTACTATTAATAATTAAGGTCCTGTGCTTCCAACATCCAAGAGATGTTACGTCTTGTGTGTGTGTGTGTGTGTGTGTGTGTGTGCGTGCACATTTGCTAGACCCTTCCTAGAAATGGAATTCAAGGACTGTTCCACAAAACATTTACAGTCATTCCAGAGAACCCAGAAGGCTGAACCGAAGAGCAGAATGTGCCGTTAGGGACTTCCAGGCCAGACTGAAAGCTGAAACTAGTTTCACAGGTGATCTATGGCACTAGAGACAATCAAAAAATGTGACATTTTAATTTGTGGGTACGAAGACTACCTCACACTACATGTTAGCATTTCAGCTGAAGTGTTTCTTCTACAAACCAGGCAAGTATGTTTGCAAAGTTTGGATTTTTTTTTTAAATATTTCAAAAACTTCTTATGACCCAGCAAAAATCAGCATGCGACCCACTGATGGGTCCTGGCCTTCAGTCTGGGAAACACTGCCCTACTAGGAGCTACATCAAACTACTTTTATAGACAGACATCCCCACAAGGCTAAAGATACCAAGTACCAAAACGTTCCACTCCTGTCCAGCAGGCGAAAAATAACCTCTCTTACAAGTAGTCTTATCATCATCCCTTGTAGCCACCTCCCTTCTTTCATAGCGAGACAACTCTGTCAAATGGAGATAAGCAAATGAACAGTTAACCCGCTTCAGGACTGAAGCTTTTCTCACTAATTCACTTTCATCCCAGGAAGATGCTTTCTCTGTTGGGCTAGAACTTGGCTCAGCACAGTTGAAAGCCTATTTCTCTGCATTGGAATTACCCCAATGCACTGGGCACCCAGCTTGGGCCAGAGTTTAATTTGTCACTGGTGACTTTGCATTGGTGTGTGAGGCTAAAAAAAAAATCATAAAATAATCAGGAAAATGAGAGAGGAGTGTGAGAGGAAAAACACTCACTCACACACACACACACACACACACACACATACACACACACTCGCTCCTCATGCATTACTCTTAATTCCTGCAGTGGTCTTTTAAAACAGTTAGTGGATACCATCACAAACACATATTATGAACCTGTTCTCAAAAAGAATCGGATCACTACGAATCTGCAGTGTGCATTTTATTTCTCTGTATTTTGATGCTGTCCAATTCCACAAGGCATTAAGTATAACCTATAGAACATCAAAATTACAACGTATCCAACATGAGCAGCACAGCCAGTTCCCACTCCCAGGGTCCAACCCCTTGGTAAGCAAAAAATCAAATTAAAATTAAAGCCTCTCAGACGCTCAGACTGGCACCAGGAAAAAAAAATCTTATAATTGTAAGAGAGAGCCAAGAGCAGCTGAAGGCTGTTTCAAACTGCAAAGAACATAGGACAAGTCACCACTCTGGGAGGCTGCACGTTTCTACTTAGGGCAGCGGTTCTCAAACTCTCTCTTCTGACCACATACTGGGGCTGGGGGGACTTGCCAATGCATCCGGGAGGGTTGGGAAACCCTGTGGACCCCTCTGCAGGGTTCCCTGTGCATTAGAAAAGTAAAAAACGATCCTGGTTGTGATTGCAAAACCGGAAGTGAGTCACAATTTTTTAAAACTTTTCTAATGCACAGGGAGCCCTGCAGAGTCTGCAGGGCTCCCCAACCCTCCTTGACGCTGGGGCAAGCACTGGTAAGTTCCCTCAGCCCCAGTATGTGGCCAGAAGCGACGTGATCATTAGCAATTGCATCGCTGAGATTCCCCCGCCCCATAAGGGGAAACAGGCAGGGTTCTTCAGGCTGGGGCATCACATACGCCCCAGTTTGAAAATCATGTTATTTTATTTGTAACGGAATGGTGCCACAACGTAGCTACTAGGGGCAGGGTTGGTGCACTAAGTGTGTGTTGCTATCACCACCTAGAATGGCTCCAACGGCGAGCAGGAGGGGCAGCTTACATGGAATGCTGTAGCTCCTAAAATACTTACTGCGCCGCCCACTGTAGCTGTGCTACTGGAATGGTCAAATCAAAATGGCATGGAGAAAATCAGTTTCTCCCTGCAGCAGACAGCTTCAGGTGAATGTCTTGCCATGAACCAAATGGTGACCTGGTTGAGCAACTGGGAACAGGTTGCAAAATGATATGCTCCTTTTTGCCAGCTCCTCCCATCCAGAGCATGAAGCCTTCCCAGTCTTTACTTCAGTGAAGCACCGGAATTAAAATCGAAGCCAGCATGGTCTTAATCCTAGTTTAACTGGTGCAGTGGGTTGGGAGTTGGACTTAGGTCTGAAAGATCCAGGTTCAAATCCTTGAATACCCACGAATCTTCCTGAGTGACCTTGGGCCAGTCACTCTCTCTCAGCCTCACTTACTTAACAGGATTGTTGTGAGAACCAAAGTAGAGAAGGAACCATGTACACTCCTATCATGATACCCGGGGGCCTGGCCTGGCCCAGACTGCCCCCAGGGGTTGTGGGATGATATCCCCTCCTGGCCACCAGCAACCCCCAGTGGCCCAGGAGGCATTTCTTAGCCCAACCAGTAGCGCAGCCCAGCGTCAAGACTGGATTCAGCCAACCCCCGCTCCCAACACACAAGGCACACCATGGAGTAAAATATAATGATTTCTTAAAAACTACAAGTTACATCATAGAGGCTTCATGAGGCCTTTCAAAGCAGGCCAAAGCATGGCATAACTACATGATGCTTAATGCAAAATAAAAAAGTATCTATCTTCTAGTCTAATTACATTCTATCTATCACTCACCCAGCAAAACGACAGAACCAGGTGTGATGAGGGCAAAATCGTCTCATCTTTTTAAGCTTCAGATGTCTTAAGTCTTTTTTCTTACTTCCCCCCCCCCCACGCCTTCCCAGCCCCGTCTTGTCAGCCAGAAGCAAAACAGCTCCTGGAACTGAGAAGATGTCCAGGGAAGGTTTCCCTGCTAGAGGCCCTTCTATTTTGCTTCGGCCACTAGCAAGACACAACAGCCTCCAGGGGGAAAACTTTCTCACCATCAGGAACCTGGAGGGGGATGAGAAATGACAGGCACGGCCTCAGAATGGAGCCGAGCCGGGCCTATTCATGTACACTCCCCTGAGCTCCTTTGGAGGGAGAGTGGGATAAAAAAGGAATAAATATCAGCAAGATCATGATGGAAAGCAAATGACACATTCATATCCTTCAGCAACAAAGGCACTTAGCTATTATTCCCCCATCCTTCCAAAACACAAAATGGAACTCCAATATTTTAGCCCCCCCTGCTTTTAAGGTCCTGGCACTTGCAGTCAAAGCTCTACCACAATTTTGCTGTGGAAAACAGTTCTTACCTTGGCACCTGCTAAAAATCCTAGCGATATGGCCACTCGGGCACGGAGGTCTGGTCTGTCTTTGGGCCAGACGTAAGACAGCATTGCTTTGATGATCTTCCTGCTGTCTATTTCTTTCAGCTGTTAACAGACAACGTATTATATGTTACAGAAGATAACCCCACACATTTCAGAAGCCCGTCCATCTTCCCAACAATGCTCAGCAGAGACAGATTGTTTTGCAAGTGCTACCCCATAACACCAGGCCCAAGACTGATAAAACTGGTGTAGGTGGCCTCATTGTGCATAAAATGTCACCCGTCATTTTAACAGAATGGCTCTGCACATTGTGAGATGTTTTTAACAGCTGAGTACGCCACCGCTCCAATAAATCAAGACTGCCCTGTGTTAACAATTTCTGGTTTTAATGCTCCAGGCTAATCAAACACACTTGCAACTTTTTCATTTTATGAACCTTCTATCAAGACACGCAACTCAATAAATAGCCAGTAATGTTTACAGTGAAGGGTAAAAACCAGAAACCAGATTTTCCTTCTCTTCCCAAGCAAATACTACTTAGTAAAAGGCATGAGACATTTCAAACCTTCTCTATACATTCCAAAATCAGTGGCAGACCTGGAAGGGGGGCAAAAGGGTCAAACGCCCTGGGCACAAGGAACAGGGGGTGGGGGGCTGTATGCTGCCAGAGTGCTCTCCTCAGTGCCTCTGTCCGCTCGCCCACAAGCCAAACAGAGCTGGCAGCCACTACTGGCTCTGTTTGGCTTTAAGGAGTGGAGGGGAAGCTTCTTTCTCTCCCCCCTTTTTAAAGAGAAGGCACCCCATAGCCTTGCTGGTATGATGATGTCACCGCAATTACTTCTGGGGTAGAGGCAGCCAATTGGGGGCAAAACCCCAGGACCACAACAGTCCCAAAATCACAGAGGGCACCTGGTGTTGCGACAGTGAACAGGAAGGGACAGTGCAGATTGTGATGCTAGTTGGCCAGCAATGTTTTCTGGGTTCCATTTTACTTGCTGTTTTTTGTTTTGATACAGGAAATTGGAGTAGATTGGCCCCTGGGTATCGTGACAGGCACCCAGCCCGCAAATAAGGAGCGCCCACTGTTAATACCACTAGCAGGTTGCAACCGAGAAAGAGAATTCACATGCTCCAAAATGTACCAGAACATAGCACAGACCTATAAGTGAAAGAAAGCCGAAAAATACAGATTTTTTTCCTGTTACTATTTCTGCCCCCTCCCCACACCCCAAGAGTTAAGATATGAAGAGTTAAGATATGCTTCAACATTGACAATCTGAAGCATTCGAGTGTAGCAACCATTAAAGTACCTTTTATACATTCTGCAGAGGGGGCATATTCTCCAACTTGTATGTATCAAGTGGGTACAAAATAAATTTTTGCTTATCCCTCACTAAAATGAAGAGCGATAGCAAACGCAGAAATGGTTTCTATTCCTTTTAGGGAGATCCACACACAGCCAGCCTCTCATTTTAAGCAGGTGGAACAGATGTTTGAGCACCACTAATGGTTTGGGAGGAAGCGAAACTGGTGCCAGGTTAACATGAAAGCTACTTGGAGCTGTTCTAATTATATACTGCAATTGGTTCATCACAATTTGCAGAGAAACGCTATTTGAAAAAGCAAGGAGAAAACAACCGTTGCTGACTGTGGTTACAAGGCAACCCAGATCACGCAGAAAGGAACTACAAAGCAGCGAGCGGATTGCCACAAACAATGAAAAAGGGCAAAACAAAGATCAAGGTAAAGAGTGTGCACACGTACGTCCTACAGCAGAGGTTCGCACGAACTAAATCAGGATAGGAAAACTAGAAGCCGATTTAGAAAGTGCACCTTTTGCTTTCACTCTTGCGTAAGAGGCACATGAATCCTTTAAAAGCTGCTTCTACATGAAGACTGACTTTTGATCCTATACGTTCATAAGGAAAGTCTGAAACAGATCGTTTCTACTTCCCTCCATTAAGCATTATTTTAGTGCGTTTTCCAGAGTACATGCGTGTCCTAGTATCCATTGGGGATGTGTTCCTAGCCCCCATGGATACTGGAAACGCTATATAAATACCGACCCCCTGTGTCCATTAGGATTAGTTTTGATTTTTGCAGTTGTGCTGCTAGTGCAAGTATGTCTTGCTTTACTTTCTTGCTAAACTGAAGAAGAGAGCGTGCAGGCAATGAGAACACTCTGTATACAAGCGGAATGGAAACTAACTGAACCTTAACAGGAAGCAGGAGTTCCTACTTCCTGTTAACATTCAGTTAGTTGCCCTCTAGTGTGCAGGCTGATTGCCTGCACACTCTGTTGTTCAGTTTAGCAAGAAAGTAAAGCACGGCAACCCATGCTTGCAGCAAGACTGCAAAAACCCAAGGTAATCCTAATGGGTGTGCCCCCCATCAGTGGATAATAGAATCCATGGATACAGGAATCCGCCTGTACAGATATCAAAACTGCCCTGTGTCTTGTCTGCTCTTAGAGGAGCATGTATTTAATCAACTCAATACTATCCATTTTCATGGCAGATTTAAAACACCTTCTATAAGCAAATGGGGGAGGAAGAATCCAGTTGTAGTCTTCAGTAGCCCTGCAATGGGGGAATAGCAATCCGGGGAAGCTGGACAGCAGCACAGTTCAAAGCCACATTTGGAGCCCGGCTGAACTAGAGGGCCGGTGATGATGTCATTGCCAAATGATGCTAGAAGATGCCGCTGTGCAACACTGGAAGAGTCTGCATAGGCAGAATATTGGGGGGGGGCGCGTATTTGCAAATATTAAGAATATTTAAATCTGAAATGCAGCATTTGCAAATGTACTTAATGCAATATAGCAACAGTTCCCAAACCAGGGAGACTGAAAAAGGGCCATTTCCCCTTAAAGAAAGTGGCCCAGAAATAGGTGGCACCACCGGGTTCACAGGGCTTTTAGTACAACCAGGGGGGGGGGGGTTTGCACTGGCCACTGCAAGGTTCACAGCCCCTTTTGTGGGCCATCCTGCTGATGAAAATAGCTCTGATTGGTGATCAGGGCCAACAACGCCCCCTCCCCATTCCCACACCTGCGAATATTTACCGCAGTCCCGAAGTCCAAGTAGGATTTTGGGAACTGCTGCAATATAGAAAGCAAAATATTGAAATATTGCCATATTGAAACTCAACATGGTTTCGAATTAGCATAGCTCGTGCCTTTGATTTACAGATATAGATACAACACACCCAGAAAAATAAGCATTGGCTACGCTTGCAATCCTATACAGACCATTCTGCCAATTAGACAATTTATTACCATTTCCAGACACGCTGCATTGATGTGTCATGTGAATGGCATTGCCCTTAGGCTTGAAAGAGAACTCTTATCAAGAGTCACCCAGTTCTGGCCCTCTTTTAAAAAAAAATAAAATTAAAAAGGTAATTTGAGCTTGCTTTCTTAGTCTTCCTACTATTCTTCTCATGGTGACACTTATTCAGGGTTCCTCATTAGGATTGCTTCTAACTGGCTAGCAGTCACCTCAAACCAAAAGCAAAGAACCACAAGAAGGCTTGTGATTAACTGAAATGCAATTCAGAATTATGTCAAGTTCAAATATCAAAAGAAAATTACAAATGATGTGACTTAAACATGACCCTGAGGGCCAGACCGCTGTGACATGATTCGGAAAACAAGTCAAAGAGGAAAAGAAGTCAGTCGATCAATTGTTTCATGAATCACACAGACCACCAGCCAGGTTCTTCATTTACAGCCTCAATGACCATCTTCTGCCTAGGCTGGAAATATCTGCAACAATGGGAGGATGAATTGGTTTTCCCATTGCTTCTTTCTTGGTTTAGAAATATATTCCGAATGAAAAACGTTAAGCTTTCGACAAACTGGCTTTTTCTTTTTAGAGACACTGCAAGGTGAATTTGGGGCAACTGCCAGAAGACGTTTTCAAAAGAGGGAAAAAAAGTTGCAGACATTCTCGAAAAAAAAGTTGCAGACATTCTCGACATAGAAACACAAATATGTACTGAGAAAGAAGTGTTTACCCCTTCCTTGGAATGGAGTCCTCCACCTGCGTGTCCATGCCAGCATGTTCTTTTGTCGGTCACTGGCCACCCATGAAGACTCTGTGTAAAGAAGAACAGTGAATGATGACTTCATTGAACATGACATTGAACACTGACTTCGTCTACTATGAACCTCAGGAGGAACCCAGTCTCCAGCATGTCCTGCAAGTTCCCTCTCACACAACACCGGAACCAGGAGACATCCACTAAAACTGTGTGTCGGGCAATTTAGAACAGACAAAAGGATTTTATTTTTTACGCAGTGCAATTAAGCTGTGGAACTCCTTGCCATAGGACGGGTGATGGCATCTGGCCTGAATGCCTTTAAAAGAATTGGACAGCTTGATGGAGGAAAAGTCAATCACAGTAACAAGCCATGATGGGTATGTGCAATGCCCTGGTTCTAGGATACCTCAGAAGGCCAGGTACAAGGGAGGAAACAGGAAGCAGGTATATTGTCCTGTGTGCTCCTTGTGGCATCTGGTGGGCCACTGTGAGATACAGGAAGATGGGCTCGATGGGCCTTTGGCCTGATCCAACAGGGCTCTTATGTTCCACTCCCTTGAACTGCTTCATTTAATTCCACTTACACTGGCTTGGGTCAGGAGAACCAGTTTTAACATGATGGAGACCCCATTGGGGACCAGACAGATAGTCTGTCAGTAGATCTTCACTCAGTACAGCGTCAAAGAAATGTTTCCATGTAAGAAACCTATGTGTAGATCAAAGATGAAGGCTGTTCCCACTGGCTGACCAATGCAGGTGCCCTCTTGGGCAGCAACTCCAACGAGGGCTAGGAGAGAGCCTTGCCTGAAAAAGCTGCTGCCAAACAGTGTAGACCACTGGCTCCCACATTTCTCCTCTGAAGTTGGGAACCAGGTAAGTCTTGGCTTAGGGGTGGGGGGAGAGCATCATCACAATCTCTGCAATCGTATTGCTGCTGGGCAGGGAGGGGATTTTTCAACTTACCTGGGAGTCGCTATGACTCTCCGGAGGGTCTAGGGAACCTGCAACCCCCTCTGCAGCCCTCCCTGAAGCTTGAAAATATAGTAAAATATATATAAAAAACTCTGCCTGTTTTGGGCCAAAAACCAGAAGTGGGTTATTTTTACTTTTTAAATTATTGTCAACCCTCTCAGAGGGCTGCAGAGGGGGTCGCTGGCTCCCCATACCCTCCAGGGAGCCAGGTAAGTTAAAAAAACTCTGCCCACCAGCAGCAGTACCAGGGAGATAATGCTGCTGCTGATTGTTGGGAAATTCCCCTTAAAGGGGAATAACCCCTTTTTCGGTTCCCCTGCTGGGTCACGACCCGCCAGTTTGGAAACCACAAGATCAATTCCATCGGCCAATAGTACGACTCTGCACTTTCCAATGCAAAAGGGTGCATTTTGCAGCCCCTTTGGAAGGCCAGGAGGGAAGAGACAGCTGGAAATGTTTTCTGGGGGATGATTTGTAGCCTCTGGGCACTCAGTTAAAGCCCTGCTGCTTAGGGCAAACATGCTTATCTGTACTGCGAACTGCCACAGAACAGAGCTCAACCCATAGCCTGCAAACTGTGGCAGGACACAGATGGAGGGCAGCAGCCCCTGAGGTCTGTCGGTCCCAAGCCAGGATGGGTTTTTCAAAAGCAAGCACCAGGGTCATGACTTAGTCCGACAACCAACCACCAGCAAAACCAATGGGGAAAACGTGACTGGTTGCTGTTTTCCCCAACACCTGCACACTATTATATACAAACAGTGAAACACATGCCTGTGTAAGCATCATGACCTTTGGTGAGAGAGCTTGTCACTTGGGGCCTAATCAATACACTATTTTCTTCCTGCTTAACCCTTTTCAAGCAAGAAGAGAATGACGCATTTAGAATGTCAGTTTTCAAAGTGGAACTGTGCTTTAACCAAAATGCTTAACATCTCTATTATGCTAGAACACCAAGAGCAATTTCGCAAGCATCACAACAACAATGTGAAGCACTTATACAGGCTCTTAAAAATGCTTACGTGCGACAGAAAGCATTAATTCAAAGCAATTCTCTCCAGAAAACATCAGTGCCCCTGCTTTGGCAAAAAGGGAGCCTTTCTCAGAAGTAATAGTGAACACAGTGCTACAAGGAAAATAATCTAACATGCCTTGCATAAATATTCAAATTGGAGAGCCTCAAACTGCATAATATGTGAACTATACCACATCTGGGCAGAGTCAAGTTAAGGCTGTTTGGAATTTTTGAGAACGCTGCATTTTGTTATTGGAATGCATATAAAAATCTTAGCTCTGCACTGTAATCCTTTTGTAAAAAATTTTTTTAGTTTATTTTACTATATTAATAAAAAAGTATAGAAATTAAAAAACCATACATAGATACTTAGTAAGACACAGCAAGAGCAAAGCAATATATAGTTACATACCAAGTCAAAATAAAATAAGAAACAAAATAACGAAATGTACATCTGATAACCCTTCTTATACTACCCAATTAATTTTCCCTATTCCAGTTATTTCAATCTATTTCCGTTAATTCTATTCACCAAATCCATCAAACTCACCAAATTATCATTAAATTGTTCTCGCTCATATGTGAAAAGTCAGTAAGTAGTCTCCCATTGTTCAGTTTCCTGACTTCTCTTTAAGCAAAATGTTAAGTTTGTCCGTTTCTGCAAGGTCCAAAACTTTTATCCACCATTCTTCAACCAAAGGTATTTCTGTATTTTTCCAATATTGTGCAGAAAGTATTCTCGCTGCCCTTGCCATATATAATAAAGTTTCAATTGTTTTATCCAAATGTTCATCTTTCATACTAAATAAAAAGGTTTCAGACTTCATTTACAATTTGTTTAAGATCAACTGCATCTGAATCCAATACTTTTTTTTTTTGCTTTATTACATGTCCACTACATGTAATAAAAGGATCCTCCTTGTCTTTTACACTTCCAGCATCTATTTGGCATATTCTCATACATTTTCGCTAATTTACTAGCTCTGAATGATAACTCTTAGTATGGTTAGGGGTGGGGCAGTGTGGATTTTTATGCAATGCATTATACATTTTCCACCCCACCTTAGACTGCAGGTCTGCAGAGAGGAACGAGGTCTGGTTGCTTGTTCTACAAAGATGTCATGAAGCCTTGATAATTAGAGCTTACACATAGTACATAGAAAAAGATTTAAATTCTGTTTCTAGATAAAGAACACTGAAAATGAAATGCTTTAGATGGACTTAATTACTACTCATCATTTAACACACAAGGCACTTAGTGCTTTCTGGTTTGTTTTTTTCAAAAAGCTTATTGAAGGTTGTTGTGTTTTTTAAGTAGTAAAATAAAGGATTGATGAGTACATCCCCTACATACTGTTACAAGAAAAGGCAGAACATTCACATTTAATATGATAGTTAGCTGTTTCAGCCCAGAGTTTTGAGGATATCAAAAAGACAACAGCCTGCTAATGGGAGATACAGACATAAATTCAAGACTGAGTGGAGGAGAACCACTTGGCTCCATGATCGATTGTCTCCTCCCCTCCACCCCTTCAAGAGACTCAATTTGAGAAAAGAAAGAAAAAAACAGCAAGCAAGAAATGCTTGCCAGTTAGCTTGGCCTTTAGGAGCTTGTACCTGGCAAGTCAGTTTTGGAGCCATCATAATCTTTACACATTTTGTGCAATTAATTCTGACATGCAGCATTTGAATGCAATCCAGACTCTTGTTTAGCCTTTTTGTTCTGTAATCCATGGGGTTTTCTTGGCAAGAGTACTGGAGTGGGTTGCCACTTCCTTCTCCAGCGGACCACGTTTAGTCAGAACTCTCTGCTGTGACCTGTCCATCTTGGGTAGCCCTACATGGCATAGCTCACAGCTTCATTGAGCTACTCAAGCCCCTTCGCCACGACAAGGCAGTGATCCATGAAAGGACAAAAATGGCAAGGACCTAACAGAAGCAGATGAGATTCAGAAGAGGTGGCAAGAATACACAGAGGAACTCTATAAGGCCGATCTAAATGTTCCTGATAACCACAGTGGTACAGTCACTGAGCTCGAACCTGACATCCTGGAGAGTGAAGTCAAGTGGGCTTTAGAAAGCCTCACTAACAACAAAGCTAGTGGAGGTGACAGCATTCCAGCGGAATTACTCAAAATCTTAAAAGATGATGCTGTCCAAGTGCTGCTCTCCATATGCCAGCAAATTTGGAAAACCCAACAGTGGCCACAAGACTGGAAAAGATCAGTCTACATTCCAATCCCAAAGAAGGGCAATGCCAAAGATTGCTCGAATTACCGCACCATTGCACTCATTTCACATGCTAGCAAGGTCATGCTCAAAATCCTACAAGCTCGGCTTCAGCAGTATGTGAATCGAGAACTACCAGATGTACAAGCTGGTTTCCGAAGAGGCAGAGGAACTAGAGATCAAATTGCCAACCTTCGCTGGATCATGGAGAAAGCAAGAGAGTTCCAGAAAAACATCTACCTCTGCTTCATTGATTATGCTAAAGCCTTTGATTGTGTGGATCACAACAAACTGTGGCAAGTTCTTGAAGAGATGGGAGTTCCAGACCACCTGATCTGCCTTCTGAGAAACCTTTATGCGGGTCAGGAAGCAACAGTTAGAACTGGACATGGAACAACCGACTGGTTTAAAATTGGGAAAGGAGTACGACAAGGCTGTATATTGTCACCCTGCTTATTTAACTTATACGCAGAGTACATCATGAGGAAGGCAGGGCTGGATGACTCACAAGCTGGAATCAAGATTGCTGGGAGAAACATCAACAACCTCAGATATGCAGACGATACCACTCTACTGGCAGAAAGTGAGGAAGACCTAAAGAACCTTTTGATGAGGGTGAAAGAGGAAAGTGCCAAAATTGGCTTGAAGCTCAACATTAAAAAGACTAAGATCATGGCAACCACTCCCATCACTTCCTGGCAAACAGAAGGGGAAGAAATGGAAGCAGTGACAGACTTTATTTTCCTGGGCTCCAAGATCACCGCAGATGGTGACTGCAGCCATGAAATTAAAAGACGTTTACTTCTTGGGAAGAAAGCTATGGTGAACCTAGATAGCTTAATCAAAAGCCGAGACATCACCCTGCCAACAAAGGTTCGCATAGTCAAAGCGATGGTTTTCCCAGTAGCCATGTATGGCTGTGAGAGCTGGACCATAAGAAAGGCAGAGCGTCGAAGAATCGATGCTTTTGAATTATGGTGTTGGAGAAGACTCTTGAGAGTCCCCTGGACTGCAAAGAGATCCAATCGGTCAATTCTCCAGGAAGTCAAGCCTGATTGCTCCCTGGAAGGACAAATGCTGAGCTGAAGCTCCAATACTTTGGCCACCTGATGAGAAGAGAGGACTCTTTAGAAAAGACCCTCATGCTGGGAAAGATTGAAGGCAAAAGGAGAAGGGGGCGACAGAGGATGAGATGGTTAGATAGTGTCACCGAAGCAATGAATATGAAATTGGGCGAACTCAGGAAGCTAGTGGAGGACAGGGAGGCCTGGCGTGCTGTGGTCCATGGGGTCGCGAAGAGTCGGACACGACTTAGCGACTGAACAACAACAACAACAACAGACTCTTGGCCATAAGGCCTTGGCTGCCAAAACAGAAAGCCTTTGAGTGGAGAAAGAGGATCTTGCAACAAGGCCAAGGTAGAATTCTTGTCCATGGCAGGGCTTGGCAAATTTATTTTGTATCTAGGAGCTAGCCCAGAAGGTTAGGAGCCAGATCAATTTTTCAGATGTCAGGGTTTTATGCTTTAAGCCAACCACAAACAAAAAATGCAACAAGCCATCAGTGATCAAGTTGGATTTTACATTAAAAAAAACCAGCATAGAGAAGCACTTCATGGATATTTATGTCACGCATAACATCTGAGATGAAATGTGTACAAACCTGCCTCTACTTCTCACACACCCTCCCACTTCCCTTCCGTTTTCACCTTAGAGCACAATCCTAAACTGGAGTTAGGCCGGCATAAACTAAGCCAGCAAAGTTTGGCCACCATAAAGTGTTTTTGGACTACTCTCAGAGTCAGGGAGGATGGCTCACGTCTGTGTGCTGGCCTCTGATTCCCAGAGTGGTCCAAACATACTTGACAGTGTCCCTTGTGCTGGCCAAACTTTGCTGGCTTTGCTTATGCCGGCCTAACTCATTTTAGGATTGTGCCCTCATGCCACATCAGTGCACTGGGCTCCTGGCTTTGTGCCACGCATGAAAAAAAAATGTCTACCGACCATTGTATCCACTGACACATTGTCACAAACATCACAAAACGTCTTAATTCAGCACTTGGATTAGCTGCTAGAGATGCACAGTAGAACACCACAACCACGGCTGAGATGGAATTTTCAAAAAACCACACCACAGAAACAGGACACTTCTTTCAAGCCCTTGTGGCAGGAAAATGTGAGAACAGATTAGCAGAAAGAATGAACTGCACCATAGCTTTGGGTCTGAACAGTTGTGAAGAATTGTCAAATACACTAGGTGAAAAATACTAGATAACACAACAAAATTTCTAGGTGCCAAGGAGATCTAGCATCTGGGATATGTTGAAGTCTAAAGGACAGTTCAGGTCCTGCAGCACATAGCTAGGGAACCCTTTCCTTAGCCCCTTGGCATCGCTGCAGTTTCTGAAGGTTTTTTGCCAGTGGGTCAATAACCAGAGCCAAGGGAACCCTGACCAGTTCCTTACTGGAAACCAAAATGCTGTAACAGATTATTGTTAACACCACTTTTGCTCTGTGTAGTGCAGCTGACTCCAAATGCCCAAAAGGATTTGGGCAATAAATGTTTCTGGTATCACCACTCAATACAGTCTGAAACCTTTTTTCCCCAATATCCAGTAAAAACAGGGCCAGCCAGTACAGCTAATAAAAAGGTAAAGGTTTCCCCACGACCGAATGGTCTAGTTGTGACCAATTGTAGGGGATGGTGCTCATCTCCGTTTCTAAGCCAAAGAGCCGGCGTTTGTCCGAGGACAAGCTTCCGTGGTCATGTGGCTGGCATGACTATACGCCAAGGCACACAGAATGGCGTTACCTTCCCACCAAAGTGGTACCTATTTATCTACTCGCATTTTTACATGCATTTATCTACTTGGTTGGCAGGAGCTGGGACAAGCAACGGGAGCTCACTCTGTTGCGTGGTCGCAAACTGCAGCTCAGCCATTTAACCCATTGAGGGCCAGTGTTGTACAGGCGTGCCTCTGTATCCTCTAATTCGGATACCATGGATACTGGGACACCTATTAAAAAGATTTTTAAAAGGTAAAGGTTTCCCCTTGACCGAATGGTCTAGTTGTGACCGACTGTAGGGGGCAGTGCTCATCTCTATTTCTAAGCCAAAGAGCTGGTGTTTGTCCGAGGACAAGCTTCCGTGGTCATGTGGCCAGCATGACTATACGCCATAGGGCACGGAATGCCATTGCCTTCCCACCGAAGTGGTCCCATTTATCTACTTACATTTTTATGTGCTTTCGAACCCACAGCTAATAGATGGACACATTTATAATATCTAAAGTTAACTACTGGCAGACTGGTTTAAATTCAGTTTCCGTGGATCTAGCTATGATGCCAAGTCTCTTGATCTGCACTAAAGTAGAAATGAAGAAATCCCAAGTAATCAGGGAGAGTTCCAAGTCTCTGCCAATTCTGGGATCACAACAGTTTTGAAATTCAGCCAGGATGAAGGGACTTTTTCCCAATTTATGTTGAACAAGGTAACTAAAGTAGAGATCATTTAAAACACTTGTATTATACAATTTAAACATTTTACATAAATATTTACATAAAGACTTGAGTTCCATTTGCAAGTGCTTGCAAGAGCTTGCAAGAGCTTACATAGATAGTTAAAACAAGAGATCAGAACAATATCAAGAAAGGAACAAAACCATCAGCAAACATAGTACTATACAATAAAAGTAGCCATAAAACGTGTAATTTCTTTGTGGAACTTTTCTGTATGTGATCAGTTTGGGGAATTTTTCCTGAATTTCCACATCAAGAAAGTGAACAAGGATCCTTCAACCAAGGATCAACTCCAATTTGGGGATGAACTATTCAAAAAGATGGATCGCTCATCGCTGGGAACAAACTCCTGCCACCCCTCACACAAGGTTTGCTTTTGGCTGACTTCTCCTAACATGACAGGGACCAGGCTTGCCATTGGTGGGGAGTGTTGGCGTAGCTGGAAAGTGTGCCCACCTTCCAGTGCTGCCTCTCCATCCCCTCCGAATGCGACTGGAGCTCCCTGGACTTCAGAAGGCCTTAAATGTCACTTCTGGATTTCAGGGAAAACGGAAGTGATATTTTAAGGCTTTAGAAGGCTTTAGAACACCCTTTTGGAGGGAACAGGAGCACGTGAGGGGGGCAGGGCCACAGTGGGGGAGGCATTGCCACCCTTGGAAGAGTGCCGCCCGGGGTCATGTGACCCCCCCCCCAGTTATGCTACCCACAGAGTACAGCTCTGGTCAGTTTCGCCCCAAATCTGCAGGTTTGAATACTGACAAGGGGTGTACCCCAGTTGCCATACTGGGACTGGGAGGCACCCCACTTGCCGGGTCTCTGGAACAGAGGGCCCGGCGCCCTAGTGGTGCGAGGCTCGGCTTTCCAGCGCAGAGGTAAAGGAGCCACAGACACATAGCGTTGCCAAGAAGGTAAGTTTGTATTAGAGGTCTCAGTAGTCAGATGCATGCCAAGGTCAAATTCCAGAAAATCAGTCAGACAGCAGGATGCAGCAGACAGATTTTGTATACAGCAATTGGTCTTACATTTGGGCAGCATTTCCCCCTCCTTCCTCTCAACCCACACTGATGGGGGGCAATGCCCGGCCTTATATATTACCTGTGTTTCCCCACAACCAATCAGAGCCCTGAATGGTGTGGCCATGGAGGGTGTGCTATCTGGCACGTCCTCACCTCTCCACAGCTGCTCTCGTTACTGCTCAGAGGCCGGCACACAGGTGCAACTGATGACCGGCCTCATGCCCAGGCTGCTGTTCCCAGAGCCAAAAGAGTAACTCAGGTCTGGACTGTTGTGCCAGGCTCCCTCGGCCACCCCATCTTATTTGGTATCTGCGGGAGTTCCGAGAATTATTTGGAACGGACAGCCCTAAAGCAGAGGTGTAATGCACTGCCCTGATGCCAGTCACTTCCAGGTTCTTCCCAGAGGACAGGGTGCTCGTTGATGCAACTTCTTGTGCCCCGTTCATTCTCCGGTGGGAGATTCCACAGCTGAAGGAAGTGGTGTGTGAAGCCAGCAGCGCCTCCTCCAAAACTAGTGAGAAACCTGGCAGTCATGGTGGGATGGTGCCACATGGTGGCAGTCATGTGCACCCCTCACACAGCACCCAGGGCAGGTGCCCCCTCAGGCGCCACTCAAATTACGCCTCTTCCCTAGAGCTGTCCTCTTTTTGTGGAAGTGTGGGAAGATGTTATCTGCAACTGCGGGGACAGATCCCTCAGGCAGTACATGCTCCTCTTTTGATGGAGTGGAAGAAAGAGTGTGAGAGAAAGTGAGGAAAGAAATTAGTACCAAGGGCCACCCCTCCTGATGGTCTCATGTGACTCGATAGTACACTGCCCTCCAGAGTCCTGCAGGGGGAAGTGCACCCAAATTTCCAATATAAGCAGTATGCATGGGCAGACCCATAGCAAGCAAAGGCCTTGTGTTGCTGGATACTTGCACCCCATTGAGACCTGATGGGGAAGGGTCTGCATGTGACACAAAACCTATATGGCATCAAGTGTAAGATGATCTGGGCACCTGAATTTTATTTCTCTAGCAGAACTAAGGTAAAGGTTTCCCCATGACCGAATGGTCTAGTCGTGACCGACTGTAGGGGGCGGTGCTCATCTCCATTTCAAAGCTTGTAGAGCCGGCGTTTTGTCCGAGGACAAGCTTCCGTGGTCATGTGGCCGGCATGACTCTACGCCGTAGCACACTGACCGCCATTACCTTCCCACCGAAGTGGTTCCTAGATATACTTGCATTTTTAGGTGCTTTCAAACTGCTAGGTTGGCAGGAGCTGGGACAAGCAACGGGACCTCACTCTGTTGCGCGGTCTTGAACTCCCAACCTTCCAGTTGGAAAGCCCAGCAGCAGCGGTTTGACCTGCTGCGCCACCACGTCCCACCTAGCAGAACTACAAGGAGGGGGAATAAAGACTGCTCCATTCCTACCTTTGCAGCATCCAAGAGTAGCCTTGAGTAGCATCTCCCTGAACTCTGCCATGCAAGTCGGTTGAATACCGGTGGAGTCTGAAAAGGAAAAAAGCAAGGCTGCGGTAATTAAGAGCACAAAGTCCATGATCAGAGAATACTTCAAGCATCTCATGTATACGTGGCCGGCATATTCAAAGACTATTCGCTTCGGAAAAGTAACGAAAGAAAATAAGACTAGCAGGAAGCAGAAACAAATGCATCCAACTACTTAAAATGCTAAATGGCAATGTAATGAACTTTTCCCCACTTGTGTTCTAACCAGGCTTCTGCTGCTTTGAATTCTGAAAGCCTTCCAGTTTAATCTCTTCTCCACAGTTGTCACATGAATTCATTGCAGATCACCCTCACTTTCATGTTTTCCTGTTCTTGATGAGATGTTTTTATCTAGTCCTCAGTCCCAACCAGAGTTGTTAAGGACCAGGATCAAATCAAAAATGAGATGCTACTGGGCAAAGCCACCAGGAACTAACATGGATAAAGATATGCCCCTTTCCAGGTCCAAAAAAACAGCAATTAGGGAGTCCTAAGAAAATCTATTCACTATTCAAGGGAAAATGCCAGAGGCAAACATTTGGTGCATACTGTTCTAGAAACTACCAGAACGTGTTACTCCTGCGGGTCCTCCTGGTCTGTGGAACTGACGTCTGCGGGTTTTAGTATTTGTGGGTGCTGAGCCTGTAGCTGGAGAGCCTCACAATTCCCTCGCAGGTGCAATCTCAGAACACCTCCCAGGTACGCCAGGAAGGCACTTCTGTAGGTGACCAGGAGGTGTTCCAAGCACGTCTCAGAACACCTCCAGGACATTACCTGTGAGCCTCCCCGTGGATTAGTATCAGTATCTGGAGGGAGGTCCTGGAATGGCTCCCCTGCAGATACCAAAGGCCCACTGTATGCAACGTCTTAGCAAGAGTTAAAGAAAACCTAAATAGTTTGATCAAAACATTTCATGTATCTAACAAAGGAGCCAAGTCACATTTACGTGTTTCTCATATTCTGCTGATTAATCATCCTGCTGGAATCAACAGGACTGAAACGTTTAATTTTGTAACTCTTCCAAGTACAACAGAATGAGGAGCATGGTGCCTGGAAAGGATATGGCTAGATCAGCCTGCATAGGTAAGAACATAAGAAGAGCCCTGCTGGATCAGGCCAAAGGCCCAACTAGTCCAGCTTCTTGTATCTCACAGTGGCCCACCAGATGCCTTGGGGAGCACACAGGACAACAAGATGTCTGCATCCCATTGCCACTCCCTTGAATCTGGAATTCTGAGGTAGCCAAGCTTACTTCTAACTTAAGGAGGTTGCACTAACCATCATAGCCTATAGCCTGCGATGGAATTTTCCTCCAGAAATCTGTCCATTCCCCTTTTAAAGGCACCTAGGCCAGAAGCCATCACCACCTCCTGTGGCAAGGAGTTCCACAGATTAATTACTTGCTGGATAAAAAGTATTTCCTTTTATTCATAGGTCGCGACCTGATGTCAGGTGGGTCACGGAAAGCTGGGAGCAGCCATCTTGGAAACGGCAGACCTTACTCTTGCTATATTCCTTTTGTGAGTTTGAATTTTCAAGTGAGGGTTTATAAAATTTTGTTTTCAGTTCAGGGCTTTTACAACATATTTTGTCCTAATCTTGCTTTCTGACAGAGATGTTTCATGGTTGTGCAATTGCTGCAGTCCAAGAATGCCAATTTGTATTTCAGGAGTGTCATTTTATTATGTCACAATAATAGCACTTCTTGCCTGATGATGTCACTTTCTGCCACAACATCCCTTCCAGGTTAATAATATCACTTCCGGTGGGTCCCAACACGAGTGCCATTCTAAAAAGTGGGTCCTGGTCTAAAAAGTTTGAATTTCACTGAACTAGACAATTCTCAAATATGGCCCTGGGATGGGTCAGTAAGGCAAAAGCTTGCTCCACTGACTTGTATGGGGTAAGACTGTGCTGTGGACATGCTGGCCACTACAACTACACTACTACAAAAGTCTAGTTTGAAACACACTTTGTCTGTTGGAATCAACAGGACTCACTTCCAAGGAGTGTGTATAGA
Source organism: Lerista edwardsae (assembly GCA_029204185.1). Classification (NCBI taxonomy): domain Eukaryota; kingdom Metazoa; phylum Chordata; class Lepidosauria; order Squamata; family Scincidae; genus Lerista; species Lerista edwardsae. The sequence goes on from JAJKFI010000023.1 coordinate 1,739,626, forward strand.
GTCAGAGCGTAAATACAATTTTCTCAGGTTTCTCGTTTCATGAATAGCTAGCTGGTAATTTTCATTCCCCCCTTCCCAGCAGATCCTGAGATGCTATACTACATTCCTTTTTACAGCTTAGTTATGCTGGATACAAAGATAAGGCCTCTCTTAGACAGCAACAGCGTTCAAGACATTTTATCAAAGCCAGAAGAAATTCTGCCTGGAAAGACTGCTATGACTGCCACCAAAACAAGAATTTAGATGTGTGTTTAAGCAGAAACATACACTTAAATTCCCAAGACTCCCCCTTGTTACTCTGTTATTTGTGTTAATTGCACACCAATATGTAGGGGTGATTGAAAACGACTTTGTGTGTGTGTGTGCAGATTTCATGATTTGAAAGGCAGAAAACGGTGTTATGTATTTTTATTCTATGTTCTCATTCCAAGTTCTCATTTTAAGTAATTTTAAATGCATTGAAAGTGTACTAGGTAGGTGATATAGTGTCAGCAGATGCAGCCACTATTGTTTCTAACTGGAACAGTAATCTATTTTAATTTCTGGAAAATATCTTAAACACCAAAATGTGTTTTTAACAAAAATAAACACCCCTAGCCGTGAGCTATTCATCTACTCACATGAGGCAATGGCTACCGGGCAAGCCGTAACACTCAGTTATCACATTTCTACGCCTCTCCAGTCTTTGCTCCCTGTCACTTTATCTATTTCAACTGCAACCATATGGGCAGAGTCTTACCATTGCCAAACATGTACTACACTGTGGAATTTTTTCAAGGTGCTTAAGAAATATCCTACCCTTCCTAGCTCAGAGCAATATATGTGGTTGACCTCCAACCTCCATTTTATCCTGTGTGAAACAGCACATTTTATCCTGAGTCAGAAACGGCCAAGGGTCATCTCTTCGGGATGCACTTTGCGTTCTACATTATGATTAGCTCATGTTTTGGCATGATTTCTGAATTGAGTCAATGGCAGACTGTTTCGCGGTACGTCCAAGGACACAAATCATTCCTGTGTGTCTTGTCCTTTATTCACATATGAAGATAACCTCATGAACAACTCTTATCCTGGGCCTCTATGATCAGCTGCAAGGTACTGATGTTCCTTTGGCAGCATTGCTCTTTCAGCCCTATATGACACTGTGAGAACCTGCAGGAAGTCGCAGCTCAGTTGTCAAGGAATATGTAACCTCATTTGATACCTTCACCTCCCTGGGCACCCTTTGCTGGGGTGGGTGGGGAGAAGGAACAGGACTCTAAGGGACAAGCAAGGACACGGCTTTCTGTGCTTGTCTACTTTGCCGCTACGCAAACCAATCAGTCGGACTAGAAATCAGCTTCCATTCCTTTAATCCATGTGAACCTTTTACATTCATGGACAGACAAGTCCCTTCAGAGTCCTTCCCATCACCTCTGTCCCAGGCACTGTCTTCTTTGTCTGCAGATGGGGCTGCGCGCCTCAACAGTATCGGGCCAGAGGATAGATGCACTCCCTTCCTGCTTCTCAGACAAGTTGACCCTAGGTTGTCTCTGGAGAGATCCTTAGGGGCCTTAGCCCTGGCCCCCTTGGGGAGGTTTGGATGTCATGTCTCCTAGCAAAATTTGCCATTCCAGGGTCCAGTCCCAGCATCACAGGTCTCAAGATCATAGGTTCTGAGGCTCTTGAAGACCCAGGTTTTGGGGCAAAGTGCCCCCTGCCGCCACCCAAGTGGGCTGCCTCTCTACCGTCACTGCCAGCTCCCTCCTTTAGAAGGCTGGGAATGCTTCCGGATTTATTTTTATTTATTTTAAAGATCTGTATCCCACTTTTGCAGGAGCAAATGCTCAAGGCAGCTAACAATATAAAAAACAATTTTCCAGCTTAGTTATGTGCATGTTTGTGGGCACCCTTGTGCTGCCCGCTCATTCCAACACACTGTCACCTTTGTTAAAACGTTAAGCTGGTTGACAGCACTCCCTGCAGCAAAGGGAGCAGCAAAAAAGTAATACTATGGAGCTAAACTTGTTGCCCTGCCCTGTGGCTTCAACTTGAGTGAGCCTATCGCCGGCCCTGCCGTCGCACCTCTCCACGTGGGTACACCAAGGAACACACTGCCACAGCAGCACGCCATCACAGGAGTGTCACGATGTGCACCACAGAGCCACCAAGAAGGGAAAGAGAAGTCTCTGCCCCGAGGTGTTTGCAATCCAGAACTGAGCTCCACAAAGCCTGCTTTGTGGTTCTGGATGTTTTCTAGGCACAACAACATGTTTTCTAGATGTTCCTAGATGTTTTCTAGGAACAACAAGGTGCGCCAGGGAAATCTGCAGGGGACCGGGCTACATCAGTAAAGAATACATCAGTATTCGGGCTGCACGCCTGTTCATGCTTACCCACTGACTGTAATAAGGCTTACTTCTGAGTAGACGCACCTAGGCTTGAGCTGCCCAGCTGCAGCCTGTCCAGAGGGCTCCAGGCACCCCACCCCGCAGGCCTTAAGCGAAGGACGTCCTTCCTGGGCCCCCAAAACGACTGCTCCCGGTGACCCCGCAGGCCGCTTCCCTCAGCCCCCGCCCCCCACCTGGAGACGCACCTGGGAGGCCTCGACTGGCGGCCGGCCGCTCTTCCAAGCGTGAGTCCAGGAGGCCGCCGCTGCCGCCGCTCCATACCGAGGAAAGGCCGCCGAGACGCTCAGCGGCAGCGGCGGCCGAGCCCTCAGCAGCGCCGCCATATTGGATGGGGGAGAGGAAGAGGGGATTGTGGGATACTGGAAGACTCCCAGCCGCGGCCAAGATTGTTAAATGACTGGAGTCGCCATCCCCGTCGAATTAATAGGAACCAAATGAAGCCAGGGGCGGGCTTAGCAGCCATACTGATTGTTTTAATCCGTATTCCAAGCATTTCAGATTGGTTTGCTCGTAATGTTTAGGACTGAATAGTTTACTCCTGAAATAAAAACTTACGAAAATAAAAACGTGTGATCGTGTAGAAACATTATTGGTAACCTTATTATGAGTTAATATGCAATTCCAAGGTTTAATTCCGCATAATTATATTACTGAACACACCGGACGAAATGCTACTTGCTGTCTATTTAAACTCGGATTGCACTGTTTTGACAGACTTATTTTTTGAAATCTTCACAAGCAGGAATAAAGTGTGAACGGGAAGGAAAGAAAAAAAGGGGAGGGTGGGCAAAAATTAGATAAATATGTAGGAAAATTACATTAAAATCTCTTCGTAACACAAGTAGTTGTCAATATGAGAGTAATTCTTTTTTACTTCTAGACTATTAAGAGTAGTTTTTTAAACTTCTACACTCACCCCTCCCCATAAAACAAATTATGTTAATGTTCGGAATTTCAAAAATATTACAGTAGAAAATGGAAGGTGGGAAAAAACGTGTAAACGGGAAGGGGGAAAAAAGGAGGGGGGAATTTTTTTTTTCCTTCTAGACCATTAACAGTGGGTGTCAGAAAATGGTGAATAAGACTGCTAGGAACAACAAGAAATTACACAGCTTTAAAAATAATGCACTCACTGTTACAGTTAACGGTTGTTTTATTGTAATGTGAATACATGAATCTTTCCGTGGACATTAAATCCCATTTTTCGTACAGCGATTCGCACACCCGTATGCAGAACACGCAGGCATGCTTAAAGACGTTGAGATTTACTTTTACACACGTGTAGGGAGATTTTTATTCGTGAATTCGCGGCATCCTTCTTGGCGGGAAAGATCTGAGTCAGCCATATTATGAGACCCGGAAGCTTCAAGAAAATTATGTCATGGCGACTCCAGTCATTTAACCTTCTTGGCCGCGGCACGCCGAGGGAAAGGGAGCCGGAAGTGACGGCAGAGTCCAGCAGGAGGGGCGAGGTCAGTGGTGGGGGGCATGCAAGGGGGCATGGCTAAGCGTGGTGCGCGAGGCAGGCGTGCAGGGTGGCAGGGACAAGATCCTTGGGCAGGGACCGCTCAGCTTCAGAAGCAAGTGGCGCCCACTGGGTGCAATAATTATCGTAATCAACGAGCTTGCAGCCTGCAATTCGAGACTATTATTATTATCTATATATATAAAAATGGACGTGGGTGTGTATGTATGTGGGTATGCGGGTATGCATGTTCCTTATACAAATCTCCGTCCCTTGACCCACGGCCACGAAACTTGGCACACACGTTCCTTGCAGCCTGGAAGGAATCACTGCGGGGGTCAGACCCCCCTACGGCCCCCCGGTTTTCGGGGAGGGGGCCCAGATCGTCAGGAACCAAGGGGATTGCATGGGGCTACAGGTCTGCTGCCACCCTGTGGTCACAGACGATTCTGCAGGTTCTGTGGGAGGGCTGAGCAGCTCAGCTACCAGACAGAGGGAGAACAGAAAGCGAAACTAAATGCTTTTCCTGCGTTGCCTGACTGGCCCAGGGTGGAAAGAGCAGGATCCAGGGAGTTCCAGCACCCAGTCGGATCTGAGAGGGGCCTATGTCCAGGGAGCTAACAGGCCACCTCTGCCTGTTTCTTATACTGCCACATGAGGATAGCAGGGCTATCCTGCCACAGGACCTGCACACAGTAAGTGGGACCTTCAGATTGCTCTCTTAGTTGATTGTGCCCCTGTTTCCTCATTCATTTCACAGTGATAGTGTGCATTGTGGGTTCCAGGTCATCAATACTGTTTTGTTTCAGGGACGAGTTCTATATGTCTAGATATGCATCTCACTATGTCATACTGTTGAGGGAGGTTTGTATATTTGTGTGTATGTTCCACCATTACTCTGGAACGCCTGGAACGATGTTCACCACACGTGGTGCACTTATTCCTTACGATCTGGACAGATCTACTGTGGGGGTAGGGCCCCCCTTACGCCCCCAGAGGTGGGGGTGCACTGCAGAACAAACTCATTCCTCCTCCTAATAGAGCCTGGGGATAATGTCTGCCCCCGGGCAACGCCGGGTCACAAAAAGCTAGTTATTATTATTATTATTATTGGGACATACACTCTTTTCCCCCCTCCCGCGTGGGTTGCTCTCTCAGCCCCGCTGGACAAGGCGACTCCTGAGCCAAGTACCTACCTAGGTCTGCATTTTGGACCACGTAGGAGCAAAGAACTGCCTGATCCTCCACCGAACCCGTGCGCGTTTACTCGGAAGTGACCGAGAGCCCAATCCTATGCATGTCTACTCAGTACTTAGTCCCATTATAGTCAATGGGCCTTACTCCCAAGTAAGTGTAGATCGGAGACTGTATCCTGACTCCCGCTGTGTTCCATGGTTACTTCCGGATACACGCATGCAGGATTTCAGCAGCCTTGGTCTGTCTAGAATAGCGGCGCTGACTGGCAATGGTGGCTCTCCAGGCTTCTTTGGAAATGCTGCCCGGGTTCAAAACTGGGACATTTTGATACTGCCCTTCCCTGTTGCCTGTTGAATTCCGAAGAAATACAGGCAAGCCCTGGTATCTGCTGTGGTGCCATACCCTGCCATGGGTACCTTAAACCGTGGATACTGGGGACGGCTTTTTAAAGATAGGGGAACATCAGTGGTTTTGCTGCAACAAGGTAAAAAAAAGAGATTTGTTTCCCCTCTATCTTTTTAATAGGTGCCCCAGTATCCATGTAACCGTGGATACTGAATCAGTGGATACTGGGGCACACCTGTATGTTGGATCAGGTTGGATTCAGCCTGCATGGTTGAACTTGAAAGCAATAAGACCAAAATGGAGAAGACAAAGGACCCACAGTGGATTTTTCTAGAGGAAAAACACTATCAGTTGGAGATTCCCAAACTACTGCCACTCCCTGCTGAATTTCATGAAGTTCTGAAAGGTGTAGAACTCTGTACTGGGGGAAGGGAGAGGGGAAGGAAATTGATAGCCTTGCAGTGCATCCTAAGCATGTTTACTCACTCAGAAGTAAGTCCCATTAGGCTTACTCTCAGGTAAGTTTATTTAGGACTACAGCTCTAGATAGCCAAGCTCACTTGTCACTAAGTTTAAAAAAAACAACCCCCACATGCAGTCTGGTCCTATGCCTGTTTGCTAGCTTGAACATAAACCACAGAGCTCAGTTGGAACTTTCCACTAAGTGTAGGTATTATTTTTCTGTCACTGGGCAGAATTTTTTTTTTTTTATCTTAAGCATGGTCTGAATACTGCCACCTTCTGGAAAACTAAAATTATTCGAATGTTTTCTGAGGCAAACCACATCTCACAAAACTCCTTGCTTTATCACGTTGCTTTCCATTGCTGACAACATTAATTTCTTCTGTTGACCTATTAGTATGTAATATTAGCAAACATTAATTAATGATGATGCTTCATTCAGGGGAGAGAACCACATTGTGAAGGCTAGATCTGGGACTGAGGAATCGGTGAACCACATAAAATTGTATATGTGTTAAAACCCCATTGGGGAATGGTGGTTTAGACTAGCCTTCCCATGTAAGCCACCCTGGGATTTTGATTTGTCATGGGAACGGCAGGATAGAAATTCTTCAAATGAATACATAAATTCATGTATGTTCCCTAGGCAACCTTTCCATTTTGTTTCTGCTAAGCCTGACACTACTTTTCAGCTCAGGTCCTTCGAGCGGGAAAAAAAAGCCTGAAAGGCAGCTTTCCTTCCCAATCTAAAGGATTGAGCAGGTAGAGAGAGCAGGTAGAGAGCATGGGAAAGGTGGAATATTATTATTATAGTATCATCATCAGGCATTTGTTTTGGCATGGGAAAGACGGGATATACAAATAAATATATAATCATCTCCTACCTGAGGCGACTGCCTCAATCAGCCTGAGGATGAGCCGCCTTTATAGAGCTTAGCTGCGCTGCAAAGGGAAGCCGCCGCCGCGGAGAAGCCTGGGAAGTGTAGTTCAGGAGAGCGCTCCAGTCGCGCTTCCCAGGCAGCCGGGAAAGCAAGCAAGCGTGGGAGGGAAGGGGCGTGGCCGCGGAGCCATTTGCTGGGCGGACGGACGGAGGTGGGGGCGGGTCCGAGAGGAGGCCGCGGCAGTGAGTGGCGCGGCCGCGGGCCAATGGGGGGCGGAGGCGGGCGCCGACGTCACGGCCCTGCGAAGCGCGCGTGGCGGGGCGGCGCCTCGCCCTCCTCCCCCGCTCGGCGCATGGAGACGATGCCTTGCCAGGACCAGCGGGCGGGCGCCGGGGAGCAGCGGCCGCAGCAGCAGCCGCCCTCGACAGCGGCAGGAGGCGGTAGCGCCCCCTCCTCCTCCTCCGCCCGCACACTCCGCTTCGCTGAGCCCGGCGGCGGCGATGACGGCGGCAGCCCCAGCCCGGACAGCAGCAGCAACAGCGGTGGTGGCGGCTGCCCCCCCGAGGCGGCTCCCCTGCCCGCCGCTGCCCGGCTGAAGCTGCTGCCCATGAACGACCAGATCCGGGAGCTGCAGACCATCATCCGGGACAAGTGAGTGGGGCGACGGGGCCTCTGGGCATGTGCGGAGTGCCGCGGGGGGCCCCTTTCAGATATCCGTCCCTCCTCCTGCCGGGAGCGGAGCCCGGGGCGCCTTACCCGCCCCCGCAGAAGAGGCACCCACTGGGTGGCCGCCCCGCACCCCGTTTCAGGCTGCGATCCTGTGCAGGCACTTTCCTGGGAGGAAAGAAGAAGCCCCACAGAGCACAGTGGGGCTTACTTCTTGAGTAGGCGGGCATGCAAAGGATCGGGACGCGCCTCCTCGTGCTTTCCTTCCCCCCCGCCCCGCAGTCGGAGCAGCATCTGTGCCCCCCTACTAGGCGCGCGCGCGCCCCCCACTTGTTTGTCGCCCCGAGCTCCCTGTCCCCTCCGTGCGGGACGGTCTTGGAGCCCGATCCCGTCCAGATCTGCTCGGAAGTAAATCCCATTGTCGTCAATGGGGCTCACTCCTAGGGAAGTGTGGGATAGGGTTGCAGCCTAGGAGGGTCCCGGGGAGGAGGAGGAGGACTGCGAGGGTGTGTTGGAGCGCAGCCCAGGGTGCACGGGGTGGGTTGGGGTGCTCCTGGCTTTCGCACGCCCGCCGCGCCTCCTCCTCCCGGGCATCGTCAGCCTCCTGGCGCGGCGCTTTTGTTTCATCTTGGCAGGTGGCAGCGCCCGGCTGGCGCGCTCGGAGCTCCAGAGCTGCCTTTGGGGGAAATGAGACGCGCGCAGTGGCGAGCAGGGACTGCCAGCCCATCTTCTCTTACTCGTGGGAGGGTCAGGACCCATGGGGGGGGGGAGAGAGTGTGAGCTGGTAAAGCCCTGGTCCTTCCCCCATGAACTCTGCAGGATTAGGCTTTCAGGACCAAGACCCCTGTTGGCTCAGTAGGCTTAGAGCAGCGATTTTTCAACCAGGGTGCTGTGGCACAAGGGTTATCTGCACATGTGCGGTAGGAGTTTGGGGAGGGTCACTTATTAGTCATATATGGTGGGATGTGAGCACCCACCCAGCAGCACTACTGTGTGCCTTGTCAATTAGAAAAAAACTGACGGTGTGCCTTGACCTGCTTTGTCAGGGTGCCGTGAGATGGACAACTGTTGGAAAATCACGGCTTAGAGATGAGCCCCAGTCTTTCCCAGCCTCCCTGAAATCCATTCTGGCCCATCCTTATAGGGCTGATCAACTTTATCTTGATAATCTGTACAAGGGGATCTGCACTGCTCTGATGCCCCCCCCCGCCCTGAGCCTTAGTGGACCATGACAAATATGTCCTCACCAGGTGGCTCTGGTCCAGCTTGGAGACGGTGATCTGGGTGGAGACAGGCATTCAGAGACAGCGTTCATGTTTCTGTAGTTCTTCTATGGCTGTGGTCAAACAGCAGCTGAAGGGGTGTGAGTGATGCTGTCAGCTGAAGCCCATGCCCACGATCCGGAGAGTGGGGTACCGGATGCCCATCTCTGCTGTCTCCCTGTTCTTGGCTAGCATCCAGGTTGGCTTTTGTCATGCAGAGATCTGCCCTACCTTCGCTAGTTGGCTGTAGTTGACCGGCTTTGAGAACCATTTCTTAGTATTTCTGAGAAGCAAAGAGCCGTTATATAAATATGTCCTGGACAAACAGGGGTTGATATGAGGCCGCTCTGCTCAGACTATGAGTCAGGACCCACTTGATGGGTCGGGGACTCATTTCTGCTGGGTCCCGCAGAGCCTCCAATGAAAACACAGGTGCGGGAAGGGAAAGATCTGATAACTAATGGCCTCAAAACCCAAGGCTGTTCAAAACCAGATAGCTGCTTAACTGCCCAGCAAAGAGCTGAGCTCCTTCAGTTTGCAAGCTCTTATCAATATAGAGAGATAAATATTTGAGCATCTTTTTTTTCTGGTGTGTGTCCCCCCCCCAAGTTCATCAATGATAGGTAGTGGGGGGGCAGGTGAAGGCTGGGTCACATCACTAAGCCCCTCAAGCCTTGAGGCTATTCATTAGGGCTAACTCATTATGAGAAATGGATTTTTTTTGCAGATAAATATTATTTTTTAAACCATTTTTTTAAAGCCCACTTTGAAAAAGTGGGTCACAGTGCTAAAATGCTTGAGAACCATTGACATGAGGGGAGGGGAGGCCCAGCATGTCTGGGGGGGGGCAGGGGAACCTTGTCTCTTGGGAACAAGCTGCAGGCATCCCAGCTGAGTCTTTGGGTCTTGGGTCCAAAGAGCTTTAATGAGCAGCCTCGGAATTGGGACGCGGTGTTTGTCAGCAGCCTGAATCTCTCTTTTGCTGGCCTTTCATATAGAGGCACTGCTGAATCAAGTTTGAGGGCAGCCACATATTACTGCTGATGCAGGAGGCATAAGTTTGGGCAAGCGAGGAGCCAGTGGCCTTCAGGGGTCTCCAGTTGTTCCACGTCTAGGTCAGCAAAGAACTCGTTTCAGAAAGGTGAACCCAGGGCTGTAAGTGCTCAGATTTGGATTTGACGCTGCTTTGTTTGTTGTGATCCTGTGCCTGTCTGCAGTGGCCTCACTGAGTTCCAGGGAACGTACTACAGCCTCAGTGCAGGATTGCAGTCAGTTTGCAGCCTTGTGCATATCTATTTCGGACCAGTACCGCTGAGCTCACTGGGTGCACATAGATAGAAGGGGTGGCCAAACTTATTTAAGCTATGAGCAAGGTGTGATAAACTTAAGATGTTGTGGAGCCCTGGGGGTCCTAGGAGCACATGTTGAGAAACTCTGTGCTTAGCTAGAGAGATGCAGAACTGTATCCTATCCAACTTTCCAGCACATATTCAGCGATACCCATGGAATGGGAGCTACAACCTACTGGGGGGGCAGGAGGTCATGGAGACCTCCTAAAGCTAGGGGAAATTTTATTTTCTTACTTTGGGGCGGCATTGCTGCAGCATTGTTGCTGGAAAGTTGGATAGGATCGGGCCCGCAGTTGACCTCTGACTTTGATTTTTGAAGCCCCTGGTATTTGGCTTCATTTTGAAAATACTGTGTTTATATATACGTGCACACAAACAGAGTTGCTGCAGTCATAAAGGAAAGGTGTTTTTGTAGAACGGTACACTGTATAGTTGCAGGGAATGCAGGCTATAGATTTTTGCAACTTTCTTATTAGTCATCATACTGTAAAGGCTGAATCATACTTACCTGCTTGGTGAGCTGCTCCCCCCGCCCCAAGAAACAAATTGACGTATGAAGGAAAGCTTGCACTAGTCAGGCTTAAATGCATTCTGTACAGGCTTTCTTGTAGATTGCCTCTGTAGGGGTGGCAAACTCACCTGGTCTCCACTACAGAAAGTGTCTGAATGAGCCCTAAATGTCTGCAATATTATCTACAATATTGCACCGAAAACAAGATCTTCTTACTATACCTGCTTATCAGCAGTAAAGATCCCTGATCGCAGGTATGCTGCAAACCTCAGACATCCATTGCTTGGCAAATAATATTGGTTAGAAGCTGGGCTCCCACTCTTTAGTAGTGCAATATTTCTCTAAAACAGAGAACAGGTACATCCTGCTAGCATGTGACAAATGGGTTTGCTTTCTGAAGCTAGTATCTCTGAGAGCACAATCCTAACTTGGAGTTAGGTCAGCACAGTTGGGCCAGCAAAATTTGACCGGAACAAGGGACACTGTAAGGCATGTTTGGACCACTCTCTGAGTCAGAGAGGCCAGCACACAGACATGCGCCATCCTTCCTGACTCCAAGAGTGGTCCAAACACACTTTACGGTGGCCCTTGTGCTGGCCAAACTGTGCTGGCCTAACTCCGGTTTAGGATTGCACTCTGAGACTGGCATATACAGGTACAGGTGTGCTCTGGCATCCACGGGGGATAGGTTCATGTCCCCACTGTGGATACCTGAAACGGTGGCTAAGAGGGAACCCTATTTTAAGTACGGGATTCTCCCTTACCCCCCGCCCCCGCCCCAAGCAAAAAGGTTTTTTAATGACCCACAGTAAGAATAAAAGGTAAGGCCTTATCTTACCTTTATCTGTGGATAATTGAAACTGCAGATACGGGTGTCCACTTGTACGTCCTTCTCTTTTGCAGATTTGATTCAATGCTGGCCACTGCAGACTAAAAGGACCCTGTTGACCTCTGGAGAAGAAGAAAAAGTGCCCCTTTAAAATTACAGTTTAAAAATCTCCTTTTTTACCATGGTAGAGAGTCAGGCTGGCAGACTCCGATGGTTAGAACTGCTGTTTTGAGCCCCCTGCGTTGATTACCCCAGAATGCAAGGTGGAACTGCAAGGCCAGAGGAAGGGGATCACTGGCCTTGGGGCCTTCTGAAAATAGCACTCCTAGCCTGCCTCTCTACAACAGTAAGAAAAGCAGTTTTTAATCCCTGATTTTATACCATTTTTTAAAACTGGATTTCAATATGTACGGTTTTTGGCATCTGTGGAGGTTCTGGGACTGTATTCAGGTTGAGCCTAATTATTTGCGGATTTTTCATCTGCAAATTTGACTCAGCATGGGTTCCCCGGACCCGTGTTGAGCTAAATTATAGGTTAAGGTAAAGGTTTCCCCACGACCAAATGGTCTAGTCGTGACCGACTGTAGGGGGCGGTGCTCATCTCCGTTTCTAAGCCTGTAGAGCTGGCGTTGGTCCGAGGACAAGCTTCTGTGGTCATGTGGCCGGCATGACTATACACCGTAGCTCACGGAACGCTGTTCCCTTCCCACCGAAGTGGTCCCTATTTATCTACTTGCATATTTTTTTTTTTAGGTGCTTTCGAACTGCTAGGTTGGCAGGAGCTGGGACAAGTGACGGGAGCTCACTCGGTCGCGCAGTCTTGAACTCTCAACCTTCTGGTTAGAAAGCCCAGAAGCAGCGGTTTAACCCACTGTGCCACCACGTCCCTTGAGCTAAATTAGGGTTCACCTAAAGCTATGCAAAGGGGACGTGGTGGCGCAGCGAGTTAATCCGCTGTTGCTGGGCTTTCGACCGCAAGGTTGGGAGTTCAAGACTGTGCGACGGAGTGAGCTCCCGTTGCTTGTCCCAGCTCCTGCCAACCTAGCAGTTCGAAAGCACCTAAATGCAAGTAGATAAATAGGGACCACTTCGGTGAGAAGGGAACGGCGTTCCGTGTGCTACGGCGTAGAGTTATGCCGGCCACATGACCACGGAAGCTTGTCCTCGGACAAAACGCTGGCTCTACAGGCTTAGAAACGGAGATGAGCACTGCCCCCTACAGTCGGTCACGACTAGACCATTCAGTCGTGGGGAAACCTTTACCTTTTAAAGCTATGCAAATGTGCATGGCTTCAACAGGGGTCAGAAAGCTCTCTGGGTTTTTGCCTGAGGATTTTTTAATACACGAGAGTTCTAAGAACAGAACCCTCATGGATAAAAAGGTCCCACCTGTATTCTCTGAACCATTCTGCAACTGGCATCTGAAGTTGTCTGCTCTCAAGGTGGTTCCATTGGAATTGCAGTTTTTTTTTCCAATTCATGCACTTAGAAAATAAAAGCAAAATGCTGCTGTTAGCTAAGAACCTCCACAACATGGCTATATATATTTTTTCCTCTCCATCTATATACATTTGATTCACAGCCTTTGACTTTCCTTAAACACAATTTGAAGTACCTTACAATATCCACTTAGTGATTGCAATAAATGTAATATGGCTATACACATACACGTCTTAATTTTATCGTCGTTTTCCCCCCAGAAGCAGAGTGGCTTATGGCATTTTTCTAATTGTAATTTGAACAAAAAACTCTCTTCCTAAAAATAAGCCGTAAAAATTCAAAACCATATAACTTTATTCAGACAATCACATCTATTAAAGTTTAACAGGTACATTAAGAACCTTTTAAAATGATTTTTTTAAAAAAAGTGTTCTGAATGGCAATGAAGTCTGGTATTTAATGAGTCTCCATAGAGAAGGAGTTTCAAGTCGTGAAGCCATAACAGATTTATTTGCACACTCATCTTTGCAGAAGAGCAAACTACAATCTGTCTCCCTCTATACCTGAGATGACAACTCCCTTCTGTCTTATTTGAAAATATTTTGCTAAAATGGATCGTAGTCCAAATGTTGTGGGTTATATTGAATAGTGGGCTGAGGGCATGTGTGAGCCCATCATCAAATGGGCCTGTAACACGTACAGCATCCCAGATCTATAGTGTCACAGATCTCAGACTTGCTGTAGTTTTAATGGTATGGCTGGATCTCTGGGGACTATGGGTAAATCCTCTTTCTCTCTAGCTTCTTTGGTACTGTTGGCCTCTTTTGCAAATATTCGCTTGGCTTTTCTGCCTTTATTTTTTTCCTTTCTCTGCCAGAGTTCCTTTCTTCTTCTTCAGTGTCTAGTTTCAGATTTCTGGGTGAATCAAAGAGCAGTTGTGGATTAATGCAAGGGGTTGGCTATTGTTTGCAGGAAGTATTGCTTGTGCTATTGACGTGGGCCGTAAAAAAAAAAAAATCAGACTTCCTCTGTCTTGGTTCAGATATATTGCTAACTCAAACAGAAGTTTACATGTTCCTTTTTTGAGTCATTTATTTTATCTGTAAAGTTCATGGAGTACCTGACCTGTGGCGAGTTCCTGGTTTTAGACAGCGCTCTGAAATGTACAGTCCAAGAGCTACGTGTATGTGCAGCTAGCAGGAAGGCGCCGCCGCTATCTGTTGTGTCCTCCAGGGCAAGAATGACAGTTGCTTGTCTTCTCCAACATTTGTTAGAGCCACACCCAGTAGTGCCACAGTGCCTTGGGTGGGGTCAACATTTCCATTACAAAACTTTGCCTTAATAAAATTCCTTCCCTTTGGAGTTGCAGCTTCCATATCTTGCTAAGTGTGACAAATTTGTTTTGCAAAATTCAGTACCCTTAGATTTTCTTTCTATTCTGTATCTTAACATACAAATGTGCACCGAGAGCATGTGAAGAGTGTTTGGCAGGCCAATTTGTCTTTGGTCAGAAGCGCATTCCTGTGAGTCTCAAGTGCCACTGGCTTGGCTAGGGTGGTCCTGTCATTACAGAAGTAAAGCATGTTCCAGCATTCTGTGCAAAGACAAATGGTGATCTGGGCAGTAATGTAGTCTAATAGGATAAGCCAGGGGTTCCTAAACTGTGGGTCATGAGCCAATTTTTGTGAGGCCTTCCGGGTGAGTGTTCTGTGGCCTCCAGACCTGGTAGGAGACCCAATCCAGCCGCAGCAGCCATGCCCGAACATGATCAAGCAGGCTGCACATCAGCTGTGGTGCTGCAAGGCATTCTGGGATGCTACCCTGCTGAAGCGGCTGGTGGAGCTTTGGAAACCATGCACGGGCTTTGACATCACATTTAAATCTATGTACATTTATTTATATATGGGCAGGAGGTTGTAGTTGAGAGGGTTAAAGCGTCCGTTTGCCTGAAGATAACATCCGAAGGTCGCCAGTTCGGGATCACTGGAAGTCTCCGTGAGCGGCAGACCTTGTAAACTGTGACTGATTAGAGCTGAGCTACAGCTGCCTGTGAGAGGGGAGTGTGCTGGGCCAGCTGCTTCTGTGGTGGGAGCAGAAGCGGCGTATCAGCCAGCAGGAAGGCAAATGGTGTGGCCAGAAAGAAGACTACACCATGAAAGTACCATCTGTATGTTGTTCTTGAAAGATAGAACTTTCTTGTAATTTGTAAAAACCTTTGTGTTTATGAATAAAGCCTGCCTATGTAAACCGCCTTGAGTTAAAGTCAGAGGAGCAATCTAATGACCTAAGAAAGGCGGTATATAAATACGAGCATTATTATTATTATTATTATTATTATTATTATTATTATTATTATTATAATATAAAGTGGGTCGTGGTGCTGAAAGTTTTGGGAAGCACTTTTGGGATTAGCTTTTGCTGTCAAAATGTGCATAAGCTGAAAACAATCAAAGCTAGATCCAGGTTTCTGGAAGTTAGGTAAGGAAAGAATAGAAATGGCGATCTTTCCGTAATTACTATGATGGAATTGTTTTATTCTTTTGTTAGTCTAGTACAGTGATGGTGAACCTTTTGGGCTCAGTGTCAAAACTTAGGAAAACGCTTAACTTAACTCTGCTGGTGTGTCAATTTCCCTCCCAAACAAAAGAGAAGCAATTCTTTATATTAATGTATTTAAACAAAAATACAGTCCAACCATATGTGGTGCTTTGTATTATATAATGAAACATCAGATTATTACAAAATGAAAAATGAGTAAAACTCAGTTTTTGTCAAATAGTGGTGATTGCTGATGTGTCACCCCAAACATTGTGGTGTGTCACCTTTGACACACGTGTCATAGGTTCGCCCTCACTGGTCTAGTACTAAGGTTGCCCAATGAACTTTATTTTTGTTCTGGGCAGACAACAGGAAAGCCATTTTTCACCACAAATAATTACAAGTTCATTAGCACAAGACATAATGGCCAACAACTTAGATGGCTTTACAAAAGAATTAAACAGACTTCTGGAATTGGTCTATTTTATTTTTATTTTTATTTTTCATATTGTTATCCTGTCCTTCCTCCAAGGAGCTCCTGTCTTTAAAAAGGCATCCCCAGTATCCACGGTTTCAGGTATCCGCGGGGGTGGTGGTGTGCAAAACAGAACCCGACCCGATACCAGGTCACGGCTGTATCTCGATTTTTTGATGTTGATCATCAGAAATCTCGACTTTGCCTCTGTTAATATAAGGGCTAACTCCTAAGAACCCAAAATGTTTTTCTCACCCAGCTTTCTAGAAATACATTTATTGTGGACATTAAATCTGAAGATCAAAGTTTAATTATGTTTATGAATTTGGCTTTGGAGAATTCAACCTCTGTTCTTGCATTTGTAAAGGGACTGGAGATGACAGTTGCATCTCCTGTGCATGTTAGGAACAGCATTTCATAATCAATGTATCTGACTGATTACCAAACACTAACACGGGGTGCCCTCTTTTGTTTTCCCTACATGATTTCTTAAACAAGCTGCTGTTCTGACAGGAGAACAGGGAAGGAATATAGTTGCATGCTTCCTTTACCCATTCTGGGAGGTATTGGTATTAAATTAAGACTTTTGATGAGCAAACCTTCTGAAGAAATGGCTGCATCTTTATGTCTGGCTTGCTTGTGGTGGGTGGGTTGTGATATAAGTACAGCAAGCCAAGGGCTGTCCACCTGTGTCTCCTGGAAGCTGAAAGTGACATCACAAGAGGCAAAGACCATAGAGAAAACCATAGAGGCCAGCATGCCATGAGAAGAAAAATGTTGATGATAATAATAATGATAATAATAATAATAATAATAATAAATAATACTTGTATTTATATACCGCCTTTCTTAGGTCACCAGATTTCTCTAATAACTATAATTCAAGGTGGTTTACATAGGCAGACTTTATTCAGAAACCTGAAGGTTTTTGCAATTTTTACAGAAATGTTCTATCTTTCAAGAACTACACACATACAGATGGATCTTTCTGGATTTAGTCCTTCTTTCTGGCCACCCTTTTGTCTTCTTGCTGGCTGATAAGCGGCTTTCCTGTTCCCACCAGAGAAGCAGCTGACTTCAGCACAACTCCCCCTCTAACAAGGCAGCTGGAGACAGCTCAGCTGTTAATCAGTCGCAATTCCCAAGGTCTGCCGCTCACAGAGACTTCCGGTAGTCCCGAACTGGCAACCTTCAGATCTTCAGCTCTTATCTTCAGGCAAACGGAGGCATTAACCCTCTCGACTAAATCTTCTGCCCTAATAGCTGCTCTAATTGATCATTATGCCATATTCTGGTTTCTTTTTCTGGAGAGCCTCTAACAGCCAAATCCTAAGGTTTGGCCCCCATAGGAGCAGTGGTGCTGAAATGGCTACCACTGCATTTTATGGGCGCCACAGCAGAAGGTTCCTTCTACATTTTCTTCCCCCTAGTAAGGGCGCTTGCCTCACAGTGGGCCTCTTCAAGCCTGTGCTGGTGCAGACTTGAGAACCTTCATGTTGGGCTGTAGGCTTCGACATGGAGGATAGGCTACAGCAGGGGAGGCCACCACTGATCCCCTCTCCTCATGCCCTCCCCATGCCCGAACAAGCTCACTGCTGGCAGTGGTGGAACCTGCAGTTTGGCCTCAGGTTTCTAAGCCGAAGAGCCGGCGTTTATCCGAGGACAAGTTTCCATGGTCATGTGGCCAGCATGACTATACGCCAAGGTGCACGAATGGGAAAGGTGTTCCTTTGGGGTTCTACAGAGGAACAGAAGAGGGGGGGAAAGGTGTTGGTGCTTTTCTTTTCTTTAAGCGTCTTGTGCTTAAAGGCCACAGCATCTCTTTAAGGGACAAGCATAAACTTGTGCCCCCTTCCTGTGGGCTGCATTCATCCATCTAAGTATGGAAACGTTTGCAAATGTCCCTTGTTTACAGTGGTATATGGAGCTTATGGGGGGGAGGATTTACAGTTATCTTGTAAAAGGCTCGTTTCTCGCGCAGAGATTATATCGCCTGCTTTCAAGGCTAATGCTGGCGACGCCACAGTTTGCAATAAAAAGGGATTTGAGAGCCAGTCTCCATAGAAGCGGCTCCGAGAGCGTGTATGCATGTGAGATAATAAAGTCCACGGTTAACAGGAGGTAAATTTAACTGCTGGTGTTGTGTATGTGGCGGTGGTTTATTTTTAACAGCCATCTGCTTGTGTGTTGACCCTAAAACTCTTTCGCCAGTGGCGCATCTTCAGAATCGGGGCCTAAACCACCAATCTTTTGGCCTTTTGGCCTTGTGCTTCACATATGTTGTGCTCACAGTAATATGTGTCCGACAGTTTTAATTCAAGCCTTTCCCAAATTCATAGAACTAATTATACTTGGCATGGGCTAGCAGGAAAATGAAATACAGATCAGCCCTTGTTATCTGCAGGAGTTCCGGTCATGGGAACCCCCACAGATACAGAAATCTGCAGATGCTTGCATCAGTGGATTTGGGCACCCCAAACCCTTCGAACAGGGGTGGAGCTAATGAAAGTGTAACTCAGCGCAGAGGGCAAAATGTTGCTCTGAAAGTGACATCACAACAGGAAGTGACATCACAGTTATATTTTTGGTTTCTCTAGTTTTCTGGCCATAACATTTGATAGATGTTACACTGGTTTGTTTCATAGCATTCTGCATTGAATTACCTTTCCAATGATATAAAACATGATGGTATTATCCATACATACCAAGGTTTTCACCATTTTGGCCACTAGTGTCAAGCTCAGCTTGATGCCTCCCTAAAGCTTGTTGCCCGGTGCAATTGCACCCCCCTGCACTTCTTTAGCTATGCCCCTGCCTTCGAACCTAACAGGAGCATGTTCTGAGGGGCAGGGAGGCTGCGGCCATCTTTTTGTGGGGACTGAGGAACAGCTGTGTGATAAACGCATCCATTGTCATGGCTTATAGTTGCCGTTTTCCCCACTGTTGTGCCTGTGGGATCTGTGGACTATTGCTTCGCTTTCTAAGTTCAGATTGCCTGCTTAGAGACACCAGTAAAGACCTGTTCGTCTTGTTCAAAGACCTTGGTAATGTTTAAATCAGCGAATTTCAGCCAGTGTTCTGCAGTGCATTGATGTTCTCCAAAAGGTCTGCAGGTGTGCAGCGGGAGTTTGAAGCACAGCAGTTGAAAATTGCTGAAAAACTTCTGGGTTCTGCTGTTCTGTTCCTAGGGCAACAGTCTGTGATGGTGCTGGTGGAGGAAGAGGCACAAATAATTCATTACTACAAGATAGTTGCCCTAGAAACAGCCATAGAAACCTGGAAGTCTCTCCTGGAAGTGACATCACAAGAAGCAAAGACCATAGAGAAGGCCATAGAGATCAGTGTGCCCTGAGAAGGAAAATGTTGAAAATTGATTAAATTGTCTCATTTCAAAGAGGCAGTGCAGAGAGTGATGGGAAATCTTTGTTTATGCACCAAGGTATCTCATTTTGTATCTTTTTTGAAGGGGAGAAATAGTTTTATATTACGACACTTTCAAGTTGATGATGATGATGATAATTTTTGCCCATATGCACCTATTCTACTTGCATCAAGATAATATAAGAGAATCATAAGATGATTCTGGGATACTTAACAGTGGTGCAGGCATGTGTTAAGTTGATTTCTCACTGAAGTGACACTTTGTTCTTTCCAGGACTGCCAGTCGGGGAGACTTCGTGTTTTCAGCTGATCGCTTGGTGAGTTTGTGTCTTCTGCATTAGCAAATTATGCTTTTGTCGTCTGGTTTGCAGAGAAGTAGAGTGGTTTGGTTTTTTTTTCAAAACATACTAGTTGATTGATTGATTTAGTTTATTACGGTCATAGGCCAGTACAAAGCGAATTAAATCAGTACAATTACATGAATGTTAAAAAAATAAAATTACATAAATGTTAAGAAGATAAAATTAGCCTGACACAGTATATCATAAAATATTATAATGACAGATCCTCAATCAGGGGATTTCATGATAAGTTTCTGGATACTTATAGCAGCAGCGAGAAATTTGGCTACATTGTGTATAGAAGACAGATTACCATCAGCCAAAAGTAAGAAACATACTAGTTGGTTGTAAATGTTCCAGTGCCCACTAAATAGGCATGTTAATGGTTAGTTGTAAATGTTCAAACGGCTGCAATAAGGCATGTTAAAATGTCAGTGCTCTTAGGTCGTTTTCTCCTCATTTTTCTTATAAAAAAAGTTAAAAACCCCAGATCTGTGAAAAAAATAAAACCGTAGTCTGGTTGAGCTGGACTAAAGGAGAGGAGTACATGGGTAATGACTGTGGCAGTATCTGCTGATGCTATGCCACCTATATTTATCTTGCTTTTCTCCCCGTAATGGGACTCTGGGCAGCTCACCTACCTTTTAAAGCTATATTAATTATAATTATAAAAAAGTGCCCTTGGAATAGAAACACACAGCACCTCTTTCTGCACTTTTCCTCCTTGTGGGTGGGCGCAGGGGATGAAATCTGCCGAACAATAAAAGCTTTTAACACCTCTACCGATCAGCTTTGAAAAACATCAATTGTGCACCCTTTGCAGAAGCCCCAACAGGTTAAGGAGGCATCTAAAGAGAAGGAGCTGGTAGCTTTTGAAGCCTCTATTTCCCCTCCCCTCCTTTCCCGGGAGCAGGCGTGTCATAGAACTGGCTTACCGCGCACGCTCACAACTGCGAAGTAGTTTGGAGACTTTTTTTTCATGATTGGAACTTTAACCTCCCTGTTAAATGGTTTGTACACGCTGCAGATGATGGAATGAAGTCCAGTGGGTTTCTGAACGGTTCCAAGGTTTGGGAGAGGCCGTGTCTTTACACTGAAGATGTTTAATATTTTATTGAAACGGAATTCTAAGTGGTGGTGGTGATTTTTTTTCTCTTTCTGTTTTATAGATTAGGCTTGTAGTTGAAGAGGGGTTGAATCAGCTGCCTTATACGGAATGCACGGTTACCACTCCAACAGGTAATGTGGAGCATGTGGGCCAGTGGGAGGAATGAGGGAGGGCTTGGAGTGTGCAGGGCTGGCTTGCACACCTGCAAAAAAGTAAAGGTTTCCCCATGACCGAATGGTCTAGTCATGACCATAAGAACATAAGAAGAGCCCTGCTGGATCTGGCCAAAGGCCCATCTAGTCCAGCTTCCTGCATCTCACAGCAGCCCACCAGATGCCTCAGGGAGCACACAAGTCCACAAGATGCCTGCATCCTGTTGCCACTCGCTTGCACCTGGCATTCTGAGGTAGCCTACTATTAATGTAAGTCCTGTCCCCCCCAGTGGCATCATAAGAATATAAGAGCCCTGCTGGATCTGGCAAAAGGCCCATCTAGTCCAGCTTCCCGTATCTCACAGCGGCCCACCAGGTGCCCCAGGGAGGCATGAGACGACAAGATGCTTGGATCCTGTTGCCACTCCCTTGCACCCGGTACTCTGAAGTAGCCTACTATTAATGTAAGGAGGTTGCATAATCCATCATTGCCTATAGCCCACGACCGACTACAGGGGGCAGTGCTCATCTCTGTTTCTAAGCCTGTAGAGTCAGCGTTTGTCCGAGGACAAGCTTCCGTGGTCATGTGGCCGGCATGAGTATACGCCAAGGTGCACGGAACGCCGTTCCCTTCCCACCGAAGTGGTCCCTACTTATCTACTTGCATTTTTAGGTGCTTTCGAACTGCTAGGTTGGCAGGAGCTGGGACAAGCAATGGGAGCTCACTCCGCCACGCAGTCTTGAACTTCCAATCTCCCGGTCAGAAAGCGCAGCGGCAGCGGTTTAACCCACTGTGCCACCACGTCCCACACCTTGCACACCTGCAAGAACATGCCAAATGAGACTCCCTCCCTCGATGCCATGCCAGCCTCTGCTCCTTTATTGTTTATTTAGAACATTTGTATCCCACCTTTTTTCCCGCTGAAGGGGATTCAAGACGGCTTATATATGTTCATTAAAACAATATTAAAACCAAATACTTAAAAAAAGAAATAAAACCAATTAAAAGATAAAAACAGTAAAAACATTTAAAAAACAGAACCACCAAGATCGCCCAACAATTAAAAAATGCCAGCCCACCATCTCACTCCAAAGCATTCCAAAATAAGGAGGTCTTACGACCCCGCGGAAAGGTATCAAGAGAAGGAGCAGTTCTTAGTTCTAACGGGAGGGTATTCCGTAAATGAGGAGCCACCACCGAGAAGGCCCTATTACTAGTTGCCATACCCTTGCCTCTGCTGGTGGCGGCACAGACAGAAGGATCCCCTCTGACCTGAGTGGGTAGGATTATATGGAAGAAAGCGGTCCCTCAAATACCCTGGACCCAAGCCGTAAAGGACTTTAAAAGTCAAAACTAGCACTTTGAATTCAGCACTGGAAATGAATCGGCAGCCAGTGTAGTCGCCAAAGCAGTGGCCCCACTGAGTCCAACCGATGAGCTCCGGCAACCAGACGGGCAGCCGCATTTTGCACGAATTGCAGTTTCTTGACCATCTTCAGAGGCAGCCCATGTAGAGCACGTTATAGTAATCCAGTCTAGATGTCACAAGGGCATGGGTCACTGTGGCCCGGTCTGAGTGACCCAGGTATGGTCGCAGCTGGTGAATCAGCTAAAGCTGAGCAAAGGCTCCCCTGGCCATAGCTGCCATCTGGGACTCCTGGAGCAGCTGTGGATCCAGGAGATGCCAAGCCAAGTGGAGGAGAACTTCCACTCTCTAGTGTTCCAGCTCAGCACTTTCCTCGCCGCCTTTCCAGTTCAGGGAGTGGGAGGAGGAGTGGAGCCAAGTAGACGGGCAGAGATGAGCCACCCCACCAATTTGCTGCGTAAGGCAACTGCTTCAGTTGGCCTCATGGATGGGCCGGCCCCTGGATCCAACCCTAGCTGCGCGTCGCCTGCTGCCAGTAGCAACCTGAGTGATTCTGGGGCTTGCGAATTCTCCCACTCATGCATCATTCAAATTAGCGTTTGGCGGACCATCCCTGATTTGCAGCAGCACTTTTACTAGGAGGGAGACAAAATCATCTTTGAGTGCCATGAAAAAGAGAGGAGCAGTTGGTGTGTGTGTGTGTGTGTGTGTGTGTACAAAAATTCCCCTTTCCACTGAATGCAGTTCCCTGTTTTGCTAGCTGGAATATCGTGTTGCTAACTCCAAATGTTTAAAATAGCTAAGCAAGTTCTGTTAATTATTGATGTTTGACTTGGAAATACCCTCTAAACGCTCTGCCACAGGAGGTGGTGATGGCATCTGGTCTAGATGCCTTTAAGAGGGGATTGGACGGATGTCTGGAAGAAAAGTCCATCGTGGGCTATAGGCAATGATGGATTGTGCAACCCCCTTACATTAGTAGTAGGCTACTTCAGAGTACCGGGTGCAAGGGAGTGGCAACAGGATGCAAGCATCTTGTTGTCTCATGCCTCCCTGAGGCACCTGGTGGGCCGCTGTGAGATACAGGAAGGTGGACTAGATGGGCCTTTGGCCTGATCCAGGAGGGCTCTTCTTATGTTCTTATTTCTCTTGAGCTGGTGGTCTGGTGATCTGAGCAGGTCACCTGGCCATGTATGAAATGACTTGGGCTTGAAGGGGTTGGAGAGCCCACCTTGAAATAGTACGTTGAAATAGTATGTGGTGAGCAGGAAACCACTGTGTGCTTACTGGTTGTGGGCATGTGTCTTTTGAACAGGGTACAAGTACGAAGGTGTGAAATTTGAGAAGGGGAACTGTGGAGTCAGCATCATGAGAAGCGGTAGGTTGCTTCTTGAAACTTGGGTGTATTTTTGCCAGCGTTGATTATTTCAGCGCACTAACAAGTGTTTCCCGAAACGTGATCCCTGAAATGAAAACATCTCGAGAAAAGATGCATGCATTCTGTAGCGTCACATTTTATTATGCAAATCCACACATGTGCTGAATGTGGTATACACAGAAGCAGTTGCTTGGCCCAGTTAATTGACAAATTAGTTGCAGAATTAGACCAAGTGCTCAGAAGTGCCCCATTGGTAGCTATGCACTGCTGACGTTGTAGACCAGGGACCCCCAGGCTGCTGCCCACCGGCCACATCTAGTTTCCCTGAATTACCTTCTGGTTGTGGCAGTGGCGGGAGCTTCCCATTCTCCGCTGCCGCCCTTATGTATCACTGCCAGACACCTCAAACTTGCACCAGACAGCTTTTTCTGCCTGGAAATCTGGGCGCATAGCCTGCTTGGGCAATAGGCAGTGGAAGCGGCTGGCTAGTGCAAGTTTCGGAGGTGATCAGCAGTGAAACATGGTGGCTGCAGCATGGAACAGGAAGCCAGAATTGCACCTGGAAGGTATTTCAGGGAAACAGTGGACTGTGGTTTGGAGACTGCGGTTGTGTATACTAAGGGCATCCATCCACCAGTTTGTGGCCAGGATGGTTCCACGCGTCTCTTCAGCTGCTTCTCTTAGATGTTGGAGTGTTGTGGGTTTTCTACGTCTGAATTAGAGCTCATTAAAAAGTTTGTATGTTTGAGCCATCCTATAGAGCAGTGGTATTCAAACCTTTTAGACGAGGACCCACTTTTTAGAATGGTACTCATGTCGGGACCCACCAGAAGCGGTCATTAACCTGGAAATGACCTCATGTCAGGAAGTGACATCATAAAGCAGGAAGTACCGCCATTGTAACATAATAAAACGACACTCCTGAAATGTAAATTGGCATTCTTGGACTGCAGCAATTGTACAACCATGAAGCATCCCTGACAGAAAGCAAGATGAGGACAAAATATTATGTAAAAGCTTTTAAAGAAACTTTTAAAAAGTTTCGCTTGAAAATTCAAACTGTTAACACTCACAAAAGGAATATAGCAAGAGAAAGGTCTGCAGTTTCCAAGATGGCTGCTCCCAACTTTCTGTGACCCACCTGATATCAGGTTGCGACCTACCAAGTGGGTCCTGACCCACAGTTTGAATAACACTGCTATAGGGACATCCACCAAGTAACTTCTGCGTACATAATTTATTCAAAGAAAAATAGAGGGGACTGGAAACAGAGGGCAGTCTGAGAACAGTTTTTCTCAGCTAGCGGCTTGTTCCATGTGCCCCTCCTAACCAGAGGCATTTCTACAGGGAGGGCAAAGCTCTAAGTTTTGCAAGAAGCCTTACCTTGCAGTGGAAATCACTCCTCCCCTGCACTGTTTTAGCCAATCCTCACAGGGAACAGCAACATCTTGGCGTTGCTTACTGGCTACAGCAGCAAGGGAGAGGCAGGATTTACATGACAGGGTAAGGCTTCTTGCAACACTTAGAGCTTTGCCACTCTAGTGTTTCCACTTGGTAGAAACGCCACTGCTCCTAACTGCCAGTTTTGACACCACGCTTCTTTGCTCAGTTTCTCATGGAAGAAGGAAACGTGGAACGGGTGCACCCTTTTCCACCATGATGCCAGTTGTTGCTTCCCTGGTTTGGCACAGTGCCTGCCTTTCCTATCCATTGCTCTTGAATATCCAGTTGTCTGCTGCGTTAAAAGGACCCAAATGGCACCAAAGTCATTCCATTTTTAAAAAGATGGGTGGATCCTTTGTTTTATCTGTCAGGTTACATACTTGGTGACAGTGCCACACAGTAAATGATGGCTCGTGTATAGCCCAAGGGTGTAAAATGTTTCATACAGTGGGCCGAATAGCATTCATGGCACCTGCTGCGGGCAGGAAGTAATGTCATTAAGTATTAAGTGATGTCATTAAGCAGGAAGTGACATCATTAAGATGATGGCCAGAAATAAGCAGTCTGTTCTCAAGCAGGAACTCATTAGCTGCAAATGACAGGAGATAAAATACGCAAATCTTTTCAAGATATGGGAGAGCCTGATTATAACGTGGACTGCTCTTTCAGCAGAGCCACTTCTGCTAAGGCACCGCTTCATAGCTCAGCGACTGATGGTGGTACTCGGGAAGCCCAATTATCACAGAGGCTGGATAAAAAAGCTACAGTGGCCCATATCCGGCTTCTGGGCCTTATGTTTGACAGCCCTGGTGGTCTGCAGTGGTCTGGGTATTCTCCATTGCGTAAGTCTCCCTCCTGTCTTCTTTCCCCAATGCAGGAGAGGCGATGGAACAAGGTTTGCGAGACTGCTGCAGATCCATCCGAATAGGAAAGATTCTTATACAGAGCGATGAGGAGACGCAGCGAGCCAAAGTGTATTACGCCAAGTTTCCGCCCGACATCTACAGGAGAAAAGTGCTTCTCATGTATCCCATCCTAAGTACGCATCTTAAAAGAGGGTTTGTCTGTTGTTGTTGCTTTTAGCCAAATGCAGTTTGACTACAGAGTGCGTTGCTGGGAAGCAGACCTGCCACTGCTGGTGGCAGTGAACCTTTGGCTCGCCTTGGCTACTCAGGACAGGATTTTTGAAGATTCACCAGAATATTAGCCGGCAGTGCTTTGACTGTAGAATGGTCGTGCTGTGGTGGCATACCTAATGATGTTAAAATAAATGCAATAAGTCCCCAAATGCAAACTACCAAAAAGTAAATTGATCTAACCAGTGATGGGATCAGCTAACGACTCAGGGGAACGCTGGGCGGGCAGCAGGAAGGCTGGGCGGGACTTCCGGGTGATTGACAGCCCGTCCGTCCGGGTCCGCCGCCTGCCCACCCACCACACGGGCTGCCCCCGGGTGGCGCGCCCTGCCGCTGCGCACCCGCACCCTGGCACCCGGGGCCCCCCCGGCGAGCGGGCACCCCCTCCGAGGCCAGGGCAGCCCATGTGACGGGCGGGCAGGCGGCAGACCTGGACGGACGGGCTGTCAGTCACCCGGAAGTCCCGCCCAGCCTTCCTGCTGCCCGCCCAGCGTTCCCCCGAGTCATTAGCTGATCCCATCACTGGATCTAACTCATCAGGTGGGGCATCTCTGTTTTTTATTTTTTATAAAGATTTTATTTTTTATATAGATATGGGTAAGGTAAAAAAGAGAAAGGGAAAGACATAGGGAAAGGGATACAGAGGTCGACACAAAGGGTACACATTGATTACAGCTTTACTTGTTCTTCACCCTTACATTACTGTTTGTATACGATCTCAATCATCAGTTAACATGCAAAAGTATTGCATACAAATCTTAATACCTCTTATTCCTCAATCTTATTTACATAACTTCCTGCAATCTAAGTCTTCTAAATATACTGCACTGGCATCTAATTTTTATTTTTCTTCTATCCAGTCATAAAACAATCTCCAATATTCTTGTATCTTTGTTATATCACCCTCATTCATCCTTTCCGTTAAAACATCCATTTCTACAATTTCATATATTTTCTCTGTTAATTGATCAACATTTGGAATCTCTCAATTTTTCCATTTCTGGGCATACAATAATCTTGCTGCTGTATTTGCATGTATTATAATATGCTTTTTCTCCTTACCTTGAATATTGCCCATCGTGTTAAGGAGAAATAGTGGGGCATCACTATTTTGAATAGAGACCTTTTACTAATTAAAACATTTAATGCAATGAGGTTCTGTTCTGTCCAGTTCTTTTTAACCCAGTAATTTATGAGAAATCCTTGCAAAATGAGCATTAGAAGCAGGTGAAGCCTTTGCAATGGGCATCAAACCCCAACTGGGAAAGTTGGATAGATAACTATAATAGTTGCTATTTGTATTGGGATTAGTTTAGAGCAGTGGTCTCCAAACTGGAGACTGCTGCAGCACTCAAAAGCCTTCCTGGTGCAACTGGTACTTATAGTTCCACCAGGGAATGTTGGGACTACAGCCCCCAAGTGTCACCCAGAACGCTGCATGCACGGCCTGTTGGGATGACAGAACCTGCAAGTGGAGGCTATGGCAACACTTGAGGACTGTAGTCGTGGCTGTTCCAATGGTCCTTGTCGGAATGATAAGCACCAGTCACCTGGTGGATGGAAAAAATGGTCTCTGGATCCTGCCCGCATGCTGGAGTTTGGAGATTGCTGATTTAAAGATACAATACTCATTTAAAAATTGAGGTGTCTGTTTCCTGTTACTGCTGCCTTGAGTGCTCTGCTTTGAAAGAATCTAAGCACTTGAAAGAGCTTAAGGGTGCAATCCTAACCTGGAGTTAGGCCAGCAAAGCTTGGCCGGCACAAGGGACACCATAAAGCACTCTGGACAACTCTCAGAGTCGGGGAGGATTGTGCACATCTGTGTGCTGGCCGCTCTGACTCCAAGAATGTTTCAAACATACTTTGCGGTGTTCCTTGTGCCGATCAAACTTTGCTGGCCAAAGACTCCAGGTTAGGATTGTGTCCTAATTCATTGTAAAGAATCCGATGCCGGATCATTGAGGGCGTGTGAAGTGAGCCGCTGCCAGTTGTGTTGGTGGTTTGCAACGCACCAAGCTATCCCTGCCGATGACGGAGAAATCTTCAGCGCAATGAGTTTGCGGAGGTTGTCTGAATCAAAACCAATGGTGGAATAGTTGTTGTCCAGGGCAGCACTTCTGATTGTGATGTGCACGCTTTTGCAAATGTACCAGAAAGATTCCTCGTCTGTCCCCCCCTTTTCCTTCAGGCACTGGCAACACTGTGATTGAGGCTGTGAAAGTTCTTATAGAACATGGAGTTCAGCCGAGCGTCATCATCTTGCTGAGTCTATTCTCTACACCCCACGGTAAGCCAATGCAGCAGGAATGGGGGTGTTGGATGCTTGGTAGAAAATAGCGTGCTGTGCTTTGCCTTGGAGCGGCACCTTACCCTGGTGCTGTCAAGCAGGTCAGGATTGCGTCCTAAGCTGCACATATCCACAGTCAACTTTCAGACTTGACTTTGTCTTGCAATTCAGTAGTGACCCCTTATGACTGGTTAGAGTTGCAGTGACTAAGCCAAAGAGAATCTTTCATTTTGAACTTCAGAAATTCCGTTTTGATAAGCAACAGTCACTTCTTCAGAGATTGTGATGAAATGTGTGTTCCAGAGCAGTGTTTCACAAACTGTGGGTCTGAGAAATGTTTTTGAAACATTGAAAAACAAACCTTAAGCACCTTTGCCCAGTTTGCCGAAGTAAATAGTTAGCTGGAAAATCTGTTATGGGGTAATTTCATGCCCCCAAGTTAAAATGCCACGTTTTCTGATTTTCTTTAATAATTGGAATGCTGTAGATCAGCAGAATGCCAGATGCAGGGGAGTGGCAACAAGATGCAGGTATCTAGTTGTCTTGTGAGCTCCCTGAGGCATTGGTGGGCCACTGGGAGCTACAGGAAGCTGGACTAGATGGGCTTTTGGCCTGATCCAGCAGGGAGGTTTTTATATTCTTAAGGCCCATATTGGGTTACAAGTTATTATAGCTCCCTCCTTACAGACAGGATGAAACATGTTTCATTTGCCTCAGAATTTTACCTCAGAATTTTACCTCAGAATACCAAATACAAGGGAGTGGCAACAGGATGCAGGCATCTTGTTGCCTCGTGTGCTTCCTAAGGCATCTGGAGGCCCACTGTAAGATACAAGGAGCTGGACTAGATGGGCCTTTGGCCAGATCCAGTGGGGCTCTTCTTATGTTCTTAAGTCTGTGCACATGTGGTTAGGTTGAAATGCAAAGGAAAAACAAAAGTGAAATGAGACCTTGTAGTTGTGGGTGTGAAAACTTGTCAAGCAATACATACATTTTGCTTCAATGATTCTCTCCTTACTCCTTTTTTAAAGGTGCCAAATCAATAATCCAGGAATTCCCAGAGATCACAATCTTAACCACCGAAGTTCACCCTGTTGCACCCACACACTTCGGACAGAAGTATTTTGGAACGGACTGAAGTACTGCTACAGTTTGTGTTTTACTACTATGCGATTTTTTTTCTACGTTTTATAATTTTAAAGGAGGTATCTCTGGGTATACTTAGCAGCTCTTTTGTCGAATAATAGATGACCTTGGCCAATTTTTTTAAAAAAAAAATTATTTAAAAGGGGAAATATTTGACCTTGTGTTGGTTATTTTTTATTTTAACGAATTGGGGGACAATAACAAAGCACGTCAAGCTACTATAGACTTCTGGTGATGCCGTGTTTCCAAATGGCTGGACTAAAAAATGTCTATTTATTTATTCATCCTTCCATAGCCAGTTTAAATGGCTTCTTGCAACGGCAAAATAAAATAAAACAAACGAAGGCAAAAAATGGCATCTTTAGTTCTCTTTAATTCTTTAGTTCCGGAATCTTTCAGAGGAGAAGAATGCTTCACTTGAAAGGGGTGATGGTTTTCTAACTTTCCTTCAGACACTTCTAGGTGATGGCTGTGACTTTATGCTAAGGATGGTTCCTGTGCTTCCCTCTGCCTAAATGAGGTTCTCCAATGACATAGGTATGTGTTCGTCGGAATGAGGTGCAAATGGAAGCTGTGGCCAAGGCTCAGAGGGCAGTGTGTGCAAGTCGATGAACTGTTTATGCTTGTCTGTGGGCAAGTCTTTGGGCAAAGTACATGGGGCAGTGATCTTCAGCAATTTTCACAGCAAATCATTCTGACCTCCCTACGGTCTTTGCCTCTTCTTATGTCACTTCCATCTCTCTGGAGACTCTTATGGGTTCTGTGGTTCTGTCTAAAGGTAAAGGTTTCCCCACGACTGAATGGTCTAGTCGTGACCGACTGTAGGGGGCGGTGCTCATCTCAGTTTCTAAGCCTGTAGAGCCGGTGTTTTGTCCAAGGACAAGCTTCTGTGGTCATGTGGCCGGCATGACTCTACGCCGTAGCGCACGGAACGCCGTTCCCTTCCCACCGAAGTGGTCCCTATTTATCTCCTTGCATTTAGGTGCTTTCGAACTGCTAGGTTGGCAGGAGCTGGGACAAGCAACGGGAGCTCACTCCGTTGCACGGTCTCAAACTCCCAACCTTCCGGTCGGAAAGCCCGGCAGCAGCGGTTTAACCCGCTGCGCCATCACGTCCCTTGCAAGGGACATCTTCTCTTCCTCTCCCCCTCCCCAACCAAATTGTGGTTGCTAATTGATGAGTAGAATTAACTTGGGGTGTTACTAATCACCAGAATTGAGCTCTGGCAGCAAAGCAAGTTTGCGATTTGATTAGGATCAATACGGATGCCTTTCTCTGGAGATTCAAATAGAGTTGCCCCTCGGCGTTTGCCGAGGTTCCGTTCCCGGAATCCTTGTGGATGCTGAAACCCACGGATAACTGAATCAGTGGGTCTGGGCCTTACCTGTCCTCCAGAAGCACTTTCTGGTCACATCCACAAGCACCCTTCCAACACCTCTGGGGGATCCTGAAGCTTGGACAGGCCACATACTCCACTGTGGGTTCACAGTGAGTCAAATCCGCAGGTTCTGAACCCACGGCTAAAAAGGACCCACATATACCAATATTTTGACTGCAGAAGAGAACTTGCAAATATTGGGGGAAGGGATATGTGGGACTCTGAGGATGTAGTGGCCAAATGCACGATTTTTCTGCGCAGCCACTATATTCAGGTTCCCAAAACATTGCTGAAAGCTGTCTTTGTGTTAAATTTGTACTCTTATAGATCTTATAGATATTTGTACTCTTATAGATAAGTACAAATGTGTGTGTGTGTGTGGGGAGAGCAACTGACTCTATTCAACCCCTTATAATGGCTGTTTTTGGTTTCTCTTGTGTTCTTTTTTAGAGTATGAGCCCCTTTGGGATACAAAGAACTATTTTCTCAGTCCTCCGTAAAACTGCTCTATTAATAGAAAGAAAATACATCTTTAATGATGCTGATGATGTCTGCATGATGGATGGTGTGGGCATCTGGGGTAATAAAGAGTGCAGTGTGTGTGTGAGCTGGGCGACTGCTAGAACCAAGTTTTGGAGGCTTGCTCAAACCCTGAAGATGTGTCACCCTTGAACTCTTTTGTGACTTGGCTGCAGTCCGGCATATTTTAATATTTATACATGATGACTAATCTTACTAGGAGCTATACAAAGAAGTGCTTGCAAGAAAATTGATTTTGGGTTGGACTGTAGATTTCTTGTAGGTCTCACCACGCCATAAATGCAAAATAGCATGCGTGAAGATGCTTAGGTGCTAAGGCCATGGTGCTAAACTTACTTACTAAGGAGTAAAAGCCACTGAACACATAGAATATTGGTTGATTGGTAACAAGGGCTGATTTTCTGAATGTGAAGCTCTCATGCTCCGTTTGCAATTCTGTGTACAATCAGACTAGTACTTTGTGGGTCTTTTTTTCTTTTTTGCAGATTGGTAAAGTCTGTGGCAGTGGTTTTCAAACCTTTTTAGCACCGGGACCCACATTTTAGAGTGACAATCTGTCCAGGACCCACCAGAAGTGATGTCAAGGCTGGAAGTGCCATCATTGTGATGCCAGAGCCTGCAGCTTTCCTGAGAATGCAGCAATAAATTGGGTTATTTCCCAGCTGTTTTCCAATGGCAAAGTGAACTAAAAACAGAAAAGCCCATTTACAACCTTGACACAAGCAAAACAAGCACACAGCCCTCCCCATTTCCAGCATCCCAATATTTCCAATATGGCTTCTGTAGATGCTTCGTGACCCACCTGAAAGTGGCCCACAGTTTGGGAACCACTGGCCTATTGACTTAATTAGAAGGCTGAAGAAATGTTTGCATAATAATAATAATAATAATAATAATAATAATAATAATAATAATAATATTTATATACCGCCTTTCTTTGGTCACTAGATTGCTCCTCTGACTTTAATTCAAGGTGGTTTACATAGGCAGGCTTTATTTCTCTAAACCCGCAAGGGTTTTTTACAAATTACAAAGAAGTTCTCTCTTTCAAGAACTACAACAACATACAGATGGAACTTTCATGGTTTAGTCTTTCTTTCTGGCCGCACGATTGCCTTCCTGCTGGCTGATAGACAGCTTCTCTGCTCCCACCAAAGAAACAGCTGGCCCAGCACAATTCCTCTCTCACAGGCAGCTGGAGACAGTTCAGCTCTTATCAGTCACAATTCTCAAGGTCTGCTGCTCACAGAAGCTTCTGGTGTTCTTGAACTGGCAATCTCGAACTGGATCTTATCTTCGGGCAAATGAAGGCTTTAACCCTCTCAACTAAACCTCCTGCCTGTGATCAGTAAACTGTAAAATGTGATCAGTAAAACATTTTGCTGAAGTCTTAGATGGTACTGAAAAAAGATGCCTGGCAGCTGAGCTCTTTAACTCTCCACACACGCCCCAGAAGAAAAATGTGCAGGGGAAACAAATGCAGGGGCCAAAATGCCTATGTCACATCCCCAAAATAACTGTGTAGATTCCAACCTGCAAGCATTCATTACACTATCATGCTAATTTAATTGCACCGTGCATTAGTATGCAGCTATGCGCCATAGGTATTTTATACCAATTCAGTAGCAATTTACAAAATTGATGAGTATATTGCGAGATAATTATTTAAACGGTAATTTGCTCCTAAACCTGTTGCACAGCCTCTTGTAAGAATCAGTGTGCTATCTTAAGAGGCTGCTCAGAGCATAACCCCTGGAATCTTAAGTATATGCCCAGAAGGATATTCTGGGAGAGAATCTGGTAGAACCTCTTCCTTCCCGTAATGGTGATCAGGGTGTAATTACACGTATTCCTTTCGTTCTCAAGTAGATCTGAAGGTTCTACCGTATTGATCCCTTGAAAAATCAACATTACAGTACATGTACTGCTAGGAGAAAACGGGGGGAAACAAAAAATCCTGATTTCTACACTTCTCATTTTTGTAAAAAATCAAAACTGATGTATTTGGCTTTCATTTATTATTGAATTGGATGGTGGGGCAGGGACACAACTCTCTCTCTCTCTCTCTCATATGTGTGTGTGTTGCACAGCCAGGAAACATCCCTAACAGAAAGCAAGATTAGGACCAATCTCGAAAAAAGGATTTTTAAAAAACCCTCACTTGAAAATTCAAACTGTTAACACTCACAAGAGGAACATAGCAAGAATACACTCACAAGAGGAACATAGCAAGAATAAGGTCTGCGGCTTCCATGGTGGCTGATCCCAGCACCCCACATGACGTCAGGTTGTGATCCACCATGTGGGTCCCGACCAGTGGTGTTATGCTGCCGGAACACTGGGCGGGACATCCGGGTGATCGACAGCCCGCCTGTTGCATTCCGGAGCATTACGCCGTTTGCGTAACCAATTACGCCGCTTGCATACGTTATGCAAATGGCCTAACGCTCTGGAACGCGACGGGTGGGCTGCCGATCACCTGGATGTCCCGCCCAGCGTTCCGGCAGCATAACACTGCTGGTCCTGACCCACAGTTTGAAAAAACACTGGTCTATAGCATTCGCAACTAGCTGCAGTTTGGGGCATCTGCAGTAGGTCTTGGGGCACCCCCACATATATATGTGAACTACCGTACAGTCTGATTTTTAGGATGTTTGCTAATCCAGAAGGATTATATTATTACAGGAAAGAACCTTGAATGCGACATTTAAGAAATGGAGGGCGGTGGCTGCTAGATGTGACAATGTACCCAATGACAGAAAGTGCGTAAGACAGTTTTTCCAGAGTCGTAACTAGGGTGGAGCCTGTGCAGAGCACCTGTCCCAGGTGCTATGCCCCGGGGGGGGGCATGACAGCCCTTTAGGCTCCGCCTTAGTCATGGAGGAAGTACTGTGGCTTTGTAATTGAAGGGGCTCCCCTTGAAGGAGAGCAGGCGAAGGTGTGTGTATGTGTGAGGCTACTGCAGGTAGCACCTCCCCCTGCGGGAGAACCCAGAAGTGATGTTCATGTGACATGTCATGTGACATCACTGTTCTGGATGCCGGGGCAGCACATTATGCCTCTGATTTCACTGTGATGTAGTGGGAAAGAGCCTAACGCCGATTATTAGTAGGCTTCTGAAGGTCTCGTGCCTTGGAACAAGGGTTAATTTTAACTGTGGTTTCCTACCCGTCAGTGATTGGATCCTGGCACTAGGTTTTCAGCACAGACCCTTTGAAAAATGCTCTCTCATCATTTCCCCCATTGTGTATCTGTCTGCGTGCCTACTGCCAATAATATACAGACTGCAATGTCCTGATATCAGACCCATCGCTCACAAGGGAGTGCTTGGTTTCTGTCACGCTTTGGATTGTGCATTAGCGGGCAGCTGGTTCCGGAAGCATCCGTCCGACCACCGCCCCGTCCTACGTCGGCTGCCACTTCCTTCGCAAAGGGCATTCAAGAGTTAAGTCTGTCTGGCTTGCATTAAGCCAGTAGCTCAGGTGTTCCCAAAGGTATACTTAAAGAAGTTATTTTGGTTACCTGGTAACAGGGAGTTTTATTTAGGCAGATTATGAAATGGAGCACCCTCCCCACCTGTTTAAAAAGATAATTTACATGCATTCGATTTGTGCGTTGACGAATTGAGCAGCTGTGCGGCTCCCATGGGCCTGACATGTTCTTGTGAGCAGCAGTTGGAAGAACAAGCCTGACAATGTGTGCCAGGAGAAGACAGTAAGAGTAGCTTCCTGACAGTAGTGACAGCTGACAGTACTGACAGCTTCTGGCAGTAGCAGGTCCGCAGCTTGGGATTCTGGATCCACAGCTGCTCCTGGAATCCCAGGTGGCGGCGGTGGCCAGGGGAGCCTTTGCTCAGCTTCGGCTGATTCGCCAGCTGCGACCATACCTGAGCTGCGCAGACCTGACCACAGTGACTCACGCCCTAGTGACTTCCAGATTAGATTACTACAATGCGCTCTACATGGGGCTGCCTCTGAAGATGATCCGGAAATTCCAACTAGTGCAGAACACGGCTGCTCGGGTGGTTGCAGGGGCTCGTCGTTTCGACTCTGTCGGGCCGTTGCTTCAACGGCTACACTGGCTGCCGGTTCCTTTCCGGGCCCGATTCAAAGTCCTAGTTTTGACCTTTAAAGCCCTTTACGGCTTGGGTCTGGGGTATTTGAGGGACTGCCTCCTTCCATATAATCCTACCCGGACTCTGAGGTCATCCGGGGGGGGGGGCCCTTCTGACAGTGCCACCACCAGGAGAGGTGAGGGGGATGGCGACCAGGAGCAGTGCCTTCTTGGTGGTGGCCCCCCAACTTTGGAATACCCTCCCCTTAGAATTAAGAACTGCTCCCTCTGTGGCAATATTTCGGCGGGGGTTGAAGACTTTTTTTATTTAAACAAGCCTTTAACTGCTGACAGGCTGGCTGGCATTTTATATTCTCTTCTTTATATTGGATCTATGGGGCTCGCTGTTTTAAATTTTAACTGTTTTTACTGTTTTAACTGTTTTAACTGTTAAATATTGTTTTTAACATTGTTTTTAATTGTTAAACTTTGTGTTTTATTGTATTTTTAATGTTGTAAGCCGCCTTGGATGCCTATGGGGCAGAAAGGCGGGATAGAAATTAAACAAACAAATAATATTAATTCCTGTCGCTCCTGCTAGGCTTTTTCTTATCCTGGCATCCCAGCTCAAAATCACACCCAAGTGGCTGTAAACACAAAAGGAAAAGGGAGGAAGGGATGCCAGTAGCCTCTCCTGGATTGATCCTTCCCTCTGGTTCAGTGGTTCTCAAACGTTTTAGACCTGGACCCACTTTTTAGAACTCGTGTTGGGATCCACCAGGAATGATGTCATTAACCTGGAAGTGATGTTATTATTGGAAGTGACATCATCAAGCAGGAAGTGCCCATCATTATGGCATAATAAAATGACGGTCCTGGAATGCAAACTGGCGTTTTTGGGCTGCAGCCATTGCACAACCAGGAACCATCCCTGAAAGAAAGCAAAACCAGGCCAAAATATGTCAAAGCAAAGCACTGAGCTAGAAACAAAATTTAACAGAAACCCTCACTTGAAAATTCAAGCTGTTAACACAAAAAAATAAATATAGCAAGGTCTGCAGCTTCCAAGGTGGTGTCTCCCAGCTTTCCGCGACCCACCTGACATCAGTTTGCCACCCACCAAGTGAGTCCCGACCCACAGTTTGAGAAACACTGCTCTAGTAGACACAATAAAGAGGAGCACCAACACTGTAACCTTAAGCAGAGGTGGAAGAGTTCATGGAGAGGGGGCAACAGTGTTCGTCTCTTGAGCTGTTGGTGCTCCCTGGCGCACAATTTGTCTGATGTCTAGCCCAGTGGTCTCCATTAAAAAATAAAGTATGAGACTGGGGACCCACCACCGATCCCTTCCCCACTCCAAGGACCTGATCCACCCACCTCCTTCCTTGTTTTCCCCTACCTCTTGTGTCTTCACAACAACCCTGTAAGGTAGCAGCCTGAGCAGAGCCGGCCTTAGGGGCTGCAGGCTATGCAGGTTTATATGAAGAGCTCAGTGTTGATAAGGCAGTCCATGATGGGATTGGCTCAAAGACTTCTCTTGCACAGGCTTGGAAAGGTTGCTGCAATGTGGCATCACAACCCCATTGGGCTAGCAGCCCCCTGGTCTATATTTTGCATGCTTTGGTGCCCATTCAGGTGTGATGTTGAACATCAGGCTGTACCAGGGCTGGATGTGCTCTTGATCCACACTACAAATAGTATCTCCAGCAGTGATTTTTACTGACCTCTTTGGTCTTTGCCTCTTGCCATGTCATTTCTGGCTTCTGGGAAACTCTTCTGGGTTCTGTGGCTCTGTTTTTAGGGGAACTGAGTGTATGCTCTGCCAGCAGAGGAAAAGAGACCGACGACGTGTTACTCCAGGCAGTTTCCCTAAAAACAGAGTTGCAGAAAACAGAGGAGGGTTTTTTCCATTATTTTCAACCTCTGTGCTCCGAACTCCAGTGGCAGACCTTTCGTGGCACCACTAGCACAGCTAATGAAAGTGTAGCCCAATGCAAGGGGCAAAATGATGCTTAAGAAATGATGTCACAACAGGAAGTGACATCACAGTTGTATTTTCATTTTCTTTTTGGCCACACCTTTGGATAGAATGAAGATATGACGCTCAGATTCATTTCATTGCATTCTGCATGAAATTCCACATTGAATGCTATATAACATGACTGTATTATTCCTAAAAACCGCAATTTTAACAAACTGTAACGTGTACATGACTGTAAAACTGCTTTTTTGTTTTCTGGGGCTTTTTTCTCATAACTTACACTCTGGCTTGTTTCATTGCATTCTGCATTAAATTCCATATCAAATCATACATAACATGATTGGATTATTCATACATAACAAGGTTTTTTACAATTTTGGCCACTAGTGTCAAGCTCTGCTTGTTGCCCCCCCCCCCAAAGCTTGTTGCCCAGTGCAATTGCACCCCCTACACTTCTTTAGCTATGCCGCTGTGGGGCACGCCAGTTGAAAAATTACTGATCTACACAGAACAAAACTGGAAAAGCTTGGAATAACAAACTGGAATTTTCATTTACCCCCCCCCCCCAAAAAAAGCAGGAATGTTACTATTTCCCAGGATGCAATCCTAACCTGGAGTAAGGCCAGCATAGTTAGGCCAGCAAAGTTTGGCCAATACTATAAGGTATGTTTGGACCACTCTTAAAGTCAGAGGCCCACACACAGGTGTGCGCCATCCTCCCTAACTCCGAGAGTAGCTCAAATGTGCTTTACAGTGTCCCTTGTGCTGACCAAACTTTGCTGGCCTAACTGTGCTGGCCTAACTCCAGGTTAGGATTGCGCCCCCAGTTACTTTTACTTCGCAGCCTTTTAGTGGTTAACAAGCTTGGAATGGACTTGGTGGAGAAGGACTGGCTGATATGTTCAGTGAACATTAATTACAGAGTCGGGGCTCCCACCAAGGAGCAGCAGAAAGGAAAAAGACACACTGTTCAGTAATGACGACAACAAACAATTACTATTCCTGACACCACAATTTGTATTTCTGCTGAGAAAAGAATGGGAATGTCATGCAAGCTAGAGACATGCGCATGTCTAACTTGCATCATGTCCACAGTCTGGAGAATGATAGTCGGGACCTGGGTCTCAGCAGATACACAGATTGCGAAGGGTTCGGTGCAGGGATGAACGGAGCCCTGAGTGCGCCCATGGCAGGGTGACAAAACCGCGTCCCCAGCACTTCGCCCCGCCCCCGTGCGTCATCCAGCTACGCCTCCCTGCGCCCGGAATAGCTCCATTTTGGAGCGAAACAGATGCGAGGGAGGGAGGGAGGGTCAAACAGTGCGCAGGTTTGTCCGCGG
Source organism: Lerista edwardsae (assembly GCA_029204185.1). NCBI lineage: Eukaryota > Metazoa > Chordata > Lepidosauria > Squamata > Scincidae > Lerista > Lerista edwardsae. The sequence continues at coordinate 1,778,466 of JAJKFI010000023.1, forward strand.
ACTCCGCGCAATGGCGCCCCGCTGCTGCCCGAAGCCTATGGCTCACGCCACCACAGGCTACACCCTTCCTCCGCCTCTGGTTCGGTGAGCCACACACAGCATGGAAGTTGGAGACAGCCAGGCATAAAAAAAGTTCCCATGAAATCAAGAAGGCTCAAAACAGAATTGTAAGCATAAACACCAGTGTTTTCAAGAAGATTTAGGCACACTTAATAGTCTCTGGTTGGTCTGCCTCTGCTTTTTTGGGGGGGGGG
>JAJKFI010000023.1:1778729-1835004 GCA_029204185.1 Lerista edwardsae
CCCCCCCCCCACCGCAGGTTGCAGAGCAAACCCCGTTGGCCTGGCTGCATCAGTGCTGGAAAGTTGGATAGGATTGGGCCCCAGGTTTTTGATGGCAGAAGCAGCCTCTCTTTTGAATTACAGCGGGAGGCACATTTTACTCGTACGTCCCAAGAGGTTTATTTTTCAAGTGTACAGAGTTGAGTACATTCTGTACTGTACTTTGATCAGCATTGAAATCACCACTCCTGGTTGGAAGCAAGCCACCCCAGAGTCGTGATTCCCTCCAGCTGCACCAGATGCAACACCTGTTTTCTCACAGTGTATGTCAGGTGGTGCTGTGTACCCAATTTGCACCTAATGCTAAAGTGTGGATGGCCCCCTTCCCCCCTCCCACACACACATACACCAGTGTTAGAACTGTCATTCTAAAAATTGTAGTATTCGGTAGCCGCAAGACAGGAGAAAATGCACATTTGTAATATCTAAATCAGTGGTTCTCAAATCTTTTAGCACTGGGACACACTTTTTAGAATGACAATCTGCCCGGGACCCACCAGAAGTGCTATAATTGTGACGCCGGAGCCTGCTGCTTTCCTGAGAATGCAGCAAGAAGTTGGGTTATTCCTCAGCAATTTTCCAATAGCAAAGTGACTCAGAAAGAAAAAGAGCCTCTTTACAACCTTGACACAAGCAAAACCACCACTCATCCCTCCCCCTTTCCAGCATCCCATCTTCTCATATTTTTAATGTGCTTTGCAACCCGCCTGAAATTGTGCTGTGTGGTGGTTGTGCTTGTGACAAGTTTGTAAATAGGCTTTTTTTCCCCTTTCTAATTCACGTTGCTATTAGAAAATGGCTGAGAAATAACCCATCTTATTGCTGCATTCTCAGGAAAGCAGCAGGCTCTGGCATCACAACGATGGCACTTCCGGCCGTGACGTCACAGTGGGTCCTGGACAGATTGTCATTCTAAAAAGTGGGTCCCAGTGCTAAGAAGTTTGAGAGCCGCTGTCCTAATTACCCTGCTGCTCCAGAGGTTGGGAAAGAAGGATTCTGAGTGACAGTATGGGCACCAGCCAATCAGTGCTAAGCATGGCCAGCTTATCTTACAAACGTGCAAAACTGAATTCTCCAAAGCTGGATGCAAGGAAGAAAAAATATTCACTGAATGCTTGTATTGGAAAAGGCAGGAGATACCCCGAGGAGCTAGGAAATGGTATCAGCAATGGCCCCTTGTCCAAATAAGCCAGGGATTACAGGGTTAACCCCCAAGTTTTTAGAGAGCCTCAGGAGCACAGCTGTAGGCTGATGAGGCCAGCACAGGTGCAGATGAGTGTGGCTGATGAATTAAAGCCTGCCCACTGATTGGCTGGCCTCAGTATAAAGCTGGAGGCAGGAGCTGGAGAAAAGGGGCTGGGAAGGTGTTGGAGGAAGGCACCTGGGAAGATGCTGGATGGATGGGTCTGATGGCGTGCTTGGTGGATGGACTGTTGGACTGGCTAAAGGAAGGACTGGCTAAGGTAAGGTTATTGTGGGGAGTAATTGTTGTATGGCTGCCACGCCCCTGGAGCCACGAAGTGGAGGAGGCAGTTGTGGCTTGGGCAAGCTAACTGCCTATTGTTTGGTGGTGGGGTTTGTTGGTGCTAGACTTAGGGTATCCTGAGCTAAGCCAGTGATGAGGGCAGTCTGGAGGAGGCTGGCCAGCCGGTGATCCCAACCAAAGCTTCTGGAAGAGAGGAGGCCCAGTGGGTGACTGAACCCCCTCTCTCTTGCCTATCTCTGAGGCCGCTCTATGGGGAAACAGCCTGTTGTGGGCATTGGGGCCCTTGGGGAGGCCTGGCAGGGAATTTGGCGGCACAATGCTATGAGGGGTATTTCCAAATAAGCTCCACTATTCTAAAAGTATTTCATCTGTATTCACCTTTAGAAATCTCAGGTTCTATATCTATTCCAGGTGGAGACTCGATGCCTTTGACAGGCCTGCATGTAGTTTCTTGTACACACATGGAACATTAATTCTTTGGATTTCTTTATCTAATTCTTCTATGGGCGTGTCTCTGGTGTGGGAAGTTTGCAGTATGTGAAGCAGACACGAACAGGCAGAAGGTAAAGATCATATCCTGCCGGGCCACGATTTAAAGAAAAATTCAGGTGGTGGCAGCAATGCAACACTAGAGGGCGCTGGAGTCCATAAATATGTAGTCTAAAATTCAATGGTTGAGTGCTTTCCCTAGAATAATACATAGCTGTGTCACCTGTAAGGGGTATCAATTTTCTAAGATTTGAAAGCCTCCATGCTATTTGATCAGTTTACGTCCTGCACTTAAATAAAGTGATTAACCCAATTAAGTTTGATTTAGCGTGATTTGCAGGCCAGACACATGCATGTTACTCTGGAGCCCGTCCCATGGAGTTCCATAGTCCTTACTCCCAAGTACGTGTGCATAGGCTGCAAGCCTATAGAGCAGTGGTTCCCAAACTGTGGGTCGGGACCCATCAGTGGGTTGTGAGCCAATTTCAGATGGGTTGTGAAGCACCTAGTCATATTGAAAATATGGGAAGATGGGATGCTGTAAAGGGGGAACACTGTGTGGTTGCTTTGCTTGTGTCAAGGTTGTAAACAGGCTTTTTTGTTTCTGATTCACTTTGCTGTTGAAAAATAGCTGAGAAATAACATATTGCTGCATTCTCAGGAAAGCTGCAGGCTCTGCCGTCACAATAGGATTGCTGCAATCCTATCCGCACTGACCTGGGAGTAAGCCCCATTGACTGCAATGGGACCTGAGTAGACCTGCATAGGCTTGGGCTCTGAGTTGACTAGGACTTCGTCCCTTAGAAGAAGCCTGACACTGATGCCTAATCACCATTTTTGTCACCTTATTGCTATGAAATGACATGGCTGTTGTATCGCCTACAATACATCTGCAGGGGGTCCGTTCCTCAGGGACGGAACGGCATCCGCAGGGGTTCCGTTCCCTGAACGCTTGCGGATGCCAAAATCCATGGATATTGAGATCCGTGGGGGTTGGCCACCTGTACCCTCCAGACAGACTGGAGGTGTACTCCACTCATTTCTAGAGGTGTACAAGTTGGCCCTCAATTCTGGTCGACCTGCGTGGAGTCGAATCTGCCGATACAAAATCCGCAGATTAAAAGGCTGGACTTGTATTTGACCACACAAAAGTACAGAGTTCACATAGCACCTGTTTTCTCAGTCTGTCCATGTACACTGCATGTAATCTACACGTGCAATTTTGTGTTTAGATCTGTTGTTTTCTAACTTCAGGGCAACCTGCTCAAATCAGTAGGGATGGTTTTTTCAGTGATCAGCACAGAATGCCAGAGCACGGCATTTGAAGAAGTGGTTGCAAAAGTATTCAGCACTTCCAGACCCTTCAAAACTAAAGTTGCTCCTGAGCAGTCTCCATAAACAGTGTGTAGTGGATGTGGCAAATTTCTGTTTTGTGGTGTTTTTCACTTCAAGTAAATAGGTGTATGGCTAAAAAAAAACCCTAATAAATTTTACCTGGAATGCTAAACAATGACTGGCCCATAATCACCCACCCATACTTCAAGGCTGAGCAGAGATTGGACTCTTCCAGCTGAATTCCAACTGTGGAATCACAGCAAGATCTATGAAGGAACCACCTGTTCTGCCACATTCCCTGCCTCCCCAAGGGCCCCAATGCCCACACTAGGCTAGCTAGTTTCCCCTCAAGAGCAGCCTCAGAGATAGGTAAGAGGGAGGGGGTTCCTTCACCCACTGGGCCTCCTCTCTTCCACCAGCTTTGCTTGGAATCACCAACTGGCCAGCCTCCTCCAGACTGCCCTCATCACTGGCTTAGCTCAAGATCCCCTAAGTCTAACTTGGCACCACAAAACCCCACCACAAAACAATAGGCAGTCAGCTTACCTAAGCCACACCTGCCTCATGTACTTGGTGGCTCCAGGGGTGTGGCAGCCATACAACAACTTCCCATAGCCTTCTTACCTTCATCCAGTCCTGGGGTCAGCAACCTATGGTTTTGGAGCCGCATGTGGCTCTTTTAGCCATCTGCTGCGGCTCCGGAGTCCAGGTGAAAGTAGCAAAGGAGGCGCCCAGCATTGGCTGCGACCGCGGGCTCGCTCTCCCTCCCGGTAGGCTGCACTGTGCTCAGGGCTGCAGGTTGGGAATCGCCCCCTTTTCTCCCCTTCCTTCCAAGCCCCCTGAGCCGGGAGCTGCTACCGAGAGTGCCTCTCCGCTCGGCACCAGTCCCGCGCTGCATGCTGCTCCAGGAAGCGGGGAGAGCGTGCTGGCGGCGGCGGCGACTGCGCTCCCGCTCGGTCCGTGGATAGCCTTGTGCAGAAGGCAACCCGCGAAGCTCCAGAGCTGATCCGCCGGCTGGAAGGGTGTGTGGCTTTTTGTGTTGAATGTTCCATGTGTTTGCATTGCTTTGCACGCAGAGCTGGGATGGAGCGTGGTGGGGGGTGGCGGCGTGCAGCAGAGAGCCGGTGGGGAAAACTTTCTGGCTCGCTCTCGGTTGGGTTGCAAAGTTGCCCCTGGTTTTGCACGCATTGGGGCAGCTCCCGCTTACAAGCACGGAAAGCGCTGGGTCTCACAGTTGTGTATGTGTGTCCCCCGCCCGTTTTCCAGGATCTTTTGCCCGGTCCCTCTTTCTGCAACGTGGAGGGATTGTTTGCATCGATGGCGTGCAAGTTGCAAAAGTTCCTGTGCACGAGCCTGGAATCCCCCTTTTGCAAACATAAAAATAAAAAATCCTCCACCGTTTTGAAAAAACAACAACAACACACCCCATAGTGGCAGCAGTGGCACGGGCAGCTGCTCGCTCGGCTCTGGGGTCTGCCCTGCCCGCCCATCCTGCTGCTGCTTGTCGCATGTGCTCTTTGCAAGCGGGCGATCCGCTGTGTTGCCCTGCAAGGTGCAGCATGGTGGCTGGTTTTTGTTCTGCCGTTCGTTTTTTTACGCGCGATCGGAAGGCTGTGGAGGACTGGCAGCAGGGTTGGGGGTGGGAGAGAAAGAAAGCTGGAGACAGCGAATGACGAATGTCGAGACCCGATTTTCAGCTGTGATCGCTCATAAGAACATAAGAAGAGCCCTGCTGGATCAGGCCAAAGGCCCATCTAGTCCAGCTTCCTGTATCTCACAGCAGCCCACCAGGTGCCCCAGGGAGGCATGAGACAACAAGATGGTTGCATCCTGTTGCCACTCCCTATAGTTTTTTTATACATAGCATAAAGGTAAAAAAAAACTATATATGCAGTATTATCTTCATTTTAGATGTCAAAAGGGTTTTGTGGCTCCCGCGGTTTTCTTTTCTCCAGAAAACGGGTCCAAATGGCTCTTGGAGTGTTTAAGGTTGCCTACCCCTGATCCAGTCCTCTAACATTGCCTCCATTGGCCAGTCCCAATCCGTCCATCCAGCACCTACCTGGTGCTGCACTTACCTGGTGCTAATCACCCTTCCTTTAATAATCCATCCAGCACCTACCTGGTGCCCTCCTCCAGCACCTACCCAGTGCGGCACCTACCTGGTGCTCCCTTACTGCAGCTCCTTCCTCCAACTTTACACTGAGGCAGGCCAATTGGTGTCTGCTGTCTGTTTCTGGGCAGGTTTTAATTCATCAGCCACACCCATCTGCACCTGTGCTAATCCCTTCCTAGCCAGGGCCCTCATCAGCCTGCAGCGGTGTTCCTGCTGCAGGCAAACACCTTGGGGGTTAACCCTGTAATCCCTGGCTTATTTGGACAAGGGGCCACTGCTGATACCATTCCCTATCTCCTTGGGATATCTCCTGCCTTTTCCAATACACCACCTCCTTTTCAGAGCATGGCGACTCTCTGCTAATCCAGACTCGTGTTCAGTCTGCTTAGTGATGCAGATCAAACTATTCCGTGAGGCTCTGTGATGCTTACAGTTCCCTTGGCCTCGAGCCCATGCGGGATCAGGAGTCATTCCAGAAAGTTTCAAGTTGATGGGGCCAGCTGAAGATCTCCTGACCTCCTCCGCTCACTTCCTGCCCCTTCATTGGAGCAGAAGAGTGAGGGGGGCTGGAGGTCTCCACTCCACACTCCAGCTCCATTCCTTTTCAGCTCCATTTTCATCTTCCTTTCTGAATCCTGGGAGAAGGAAGAGGAGGAGCCAGTGGGCAGGTGGAGTTGGGGTTCACATCTTGCGTTGGTCACTTTGGGCAGCCGAATGGACCGGCCAGGCGGGGATCTATTTGAAAGGGCGCCCATGGCGCCCAATGAAAATGCGCCCCTAGGGGCACGCAATGTCATGACGGCGCATCGTGACATCATGACATAGCGCCCCGCCCCTTCTAAGAGGCGCGTTCTGTTTGCTGCCACTGGCTGGCCTTAAAGGGCTGGTGGGAGCAAACAGAATGCGGCAGCGCCCAGCGCCCCGCCCCCCTTGAGAAGCGGGAGGGGGCGCCGGGTGGCAGCGAGTTCTCCTCGCTCCGGCTGGCTCTTTAAGGCCAGCCGGAGCGAGGAAAATGCGGCACAGGGCCTGGGCGGGAGCGGGCAGGCCGTGGGCGCCATTTTGGGGGGGGCGGGCACCATGAGAACGGTGCCCCCTGCAAGATGGCACCCATGGCTCGTGCCACCCCGTGTCACACCCTAGAAATGCCCCTGGGACTGGCTGGTCCTTGTGGTTGTCCTCATGGATGCCCCCGAGACCTGCTGGGAGCGGCGCTGACTCTGTCTGTGACCCTTGGTCCAGCACACCTGCTGCCTGCTCCTTTGGGCTTGATGGGCATCATCAGTTCAGTGATGAAAAGCAGCTTCTGGGTGGAGGCAGGCAGCCTCTGCCATCTGGAGTTTTTTAATTTCCTGGTGGCAGCATTCCTCCCAGGCAATTGCCGGCGTATTTATTTTTTGTTCTGCGTCAAGCTGCCTTGTTAAGAATGTGCAGCTCAGTCCCTCTCCCCGCACCTGGTCTTGTCGCAGTCCTGCGTGCTGGCATCGTTCCCCCGGGGGGACCTCGGGGGTGACAGCAGGTGGAAAGGGAAGGGAGCAGCACGTCTTCAAAGCCCCCCCGACCCTCTCGCCCAAGCACTTCGTCCTGGAAGCCAGAAGCGGTGACTTCTGCATTCTCTTCCCTGGGAGGGAGCCCTCTTGAACCTTGTGGGGCTTTGTCCCTGCACAGAATTGAGCTGCAAGCCATCCATATTGGGTGTCACACCCCTAAGCCCAGTGATGTCATGCAGGGGGTATGCGAGTACCAGTTTGTAGGATTACGGTTGGCCCCGCCCATTCGCCCACCCACTCGTTGACTCCGCCCCCTGCAACGTTTGAATTTCCTGCATGTTTGAGTTGCCTGCATGTTCTCAGAGCCAGGCAGGCAGCGAACGGAGCCTTGCCTTGCCTTGCCTTGCCTTGCCACTGAAAAATGAGCTGCTCTGGGGTTTTGGAACTGTTGGGTCACTTTAACATGATGCCAGGCCTCCTTAACATGTTCTGGGGGTGCTGTGGAATACTGTTGCAACTGTTGGGTCAGTTTAAAATTGTCTGAGGCCTCGAAAAGGGCTTTTTTCATGTCACTCCCTGCCACGACCTCACTTCCGGCTTATGACGTCACTTCCGGTGGGTGGGTCCCGACATGTGCCAATCAAAAGTGAGTACCTGTTCTTAAATCATTTAGATGACACCGCTGCCGAAGCCTGTTGTCTGTTCCCAACTGGAGCTCCCAAAGTGCCAAGCTGGACTTTGATGGTTCTGTCTTACACCACACCGCAGAATCCCTGTGTGGCAGTGGGGTCGTGACCCACTCTCAACTGAAGGGACTTGTCATGACACCCTCTGGTAGCCACTAAGACTATGCAAAAAAAAAATAAACATCAAGTTTCTTCATTAGAGTATAGTAAAGCCAAGTATCTGTGATGGACAGAGACAACAAGATGCCTGCATCCTGTGGCCACTCCCTTGCACCTGGCATTCTGAAGTAGACGACTACTAACGTAAGGAGGTTGCACCACCCATCATGGCCTATAGCCCACGATGGATTTTTCCCTCCAGAAATCTGCCCAATCCCCTTTTAAAGGCACCTAGGCCAGATGCCATCACCACCTCCTGTGGCAAGGAGTTCCACAGATTAAATGACCTGCTGGGTAAAAAATTATTTCCTTTCATCCATTCTAACGCCGCCAACCCTCAGTTTTGGTGGCAGTCCCCTGGTTCTGGTGTTGTGAGAGAGGGAATAGAACATCTCTCTGTGCACTTTATTCATCCCATGCGTAATTTTGTACGTCTCAATCATGTCCCCCCCTTAGGCACCTTTTTTCTAGACTGAAGAGCCCCAAACGCTGCAGTCTTTCTGAGGCTGAGGTGCCCCAGCCCAGGAATAATTTTTGTCTCTCTCTTCTGCACCTTTTCCAGCTCCACCATGTCCTTTTTGAGATGTGGCGACCAGAACTCTATGCAGTCCTCCAGGTGTGGTCTTACCATCAATTTGTTCACCTTTAGTCCAGCCCTGAAGGACTCATTCTGAAGTCCGTACAACCACAGCAAATCTGGCAGAGTAGGTGTGTGGTGCAGCGCTGTGTTACTGAAATGTGTTTCAAAAATACATGGCAACTTCGTGCATGCTACTCAGAAAGTGTCCGCGGGCCACTAGTGGCACGCATGCCCTGGCCTAGATACTAATTAACGCCTTTAGGCAAATGTCTAAGTTTGCCTCATGCGGAACCTGATGCCATGAAGACCTTTTTCAAAAATGGTTTCCACGGCAGCATCTGCACTGCTGATGATGTCACTGTTCCTGCTGTAGGAGTAGTTCCAGAGTTCTTGTCTTCCCCACTCACCCTTAACTACATCCCTGACTTGTGGACCTTCCTGCCACAAGACTGGGGAACCAATTTGGCAAGTTTTGCAATATATTTGGCTATAGCACCTGCTCTCAGGTTGAGCCTAATTAGTCACAGATTTTTAATCCCAGATTGTGCCTAAAACCATAATTGCACCAATATAACAAATTAATAGTTATTATATTGTTTTTAATTGTTTTTAACTTTAATGTGTTATTTTAATGGTTTTTAAGTTTCGTGTACACTGAGTTTTAGAAAAGTGGCATAAAAATCCTATAAATAAATAAACCCTGCTCCTAGGGTGGGAGGTCTGGCTGATGGTAATATTGCTGCCTCTGAAGCCTGAAGATCACCTGGGTTGGCAGTTTGAGTCATCTGGAAGCTGATGAGAGGAGCAGAGATTATGACCCTTCAACTGGAAGAGTTGCCTGTCAGGTTAAGCATGGGAGGCGACTGCAGCCAGAGAGACGCTAGACTGTGAAGGATCCACCTGGAAAGAAAGACAGTTCTATGCAAGATTAGAACTTGTGATTGTAACAACCCCTATATAGGGTTGAGAAAGCCTGCCTTTGTAAGCCATCTTGATTAAAGTCAGAAGAGAAATCCAATGACAAGAAAGGTGGTATATAAATACTGGTGGCATTAGTACTTATTCGAAACTCATGAAACACAGTCAGTAGAGCAAAAAGATCACACAGATATCATTGACTGGTATTGTTGGTCTGATGAATCATCATCATCATCATCATCATCATCATCATGTGGATGGGAGTTATGACCAACCTCACAAGGCTGTTGTAAAGAATACTGATGCACCGGGAGTGCTTTGAACCCCTGGAAGTCCTATGCAAATAGTAAGTATATTCTTGTTATACTGGAGAATGTTTCCTTCCATCTACAAGTGAACCCCCAGCAAATTTTAATGTGGCTGGAAAGGATTTTCCTTTTGAAACACCAGGTCCAGTGATGTCATGCAGGGGGTATGCACGGGTACGCGAGTACCAGTTTCTAGGGTTATGGCTGGCCCCGCCCATTCGCCCGCCCACTCATCAACTCCTCCCCCTGCAACGTTTGAATTTCCTGCATGTTTGAGTTGCCTGCACATTCTCAGAGGCAGGCAGGCAGCGAGCGGAGCCTTGCCTTGCCTTGCCACTGAAAAATGAGCTGCTCTGGGGTTTTGGAACTGTTGGGTCACTTTAACATGATGCCAGGCCTCCTTAACATGTTCTGGGGGTGCTGTGGAATACTGTTGTAACTGTTGGGTCAGTTTAAAATTGTCTGAGGCCTCAAAAAGGGCTTTTTTCATGTCACTCCCTGCCACGACCTCACTTCCGGCTTATGACGTCACTTCTGGTGGGCGGGTCCCGACACGTGCCAATCAAAAGTGAGTACTTGTTCTTAAATCATTTAGATGACACCACTGACCAGGTCTACCTGGGAAGACCAAGGTGTGTGGCCACGGGAGGGGAAAGTCACAGCTTGGCTTACAAATGAAAAACACCTTCCCTGCTTGCCGTGGGACATGTGCTATCTCTGAAGACCTGGAGATCTGAGCTCGAAGGTGCTCCACTCTTAATCAAGAACATGCCTGTTTGCAAGGTTTGGCTTTCAGGATTTCGGCAGAATGTGGAGCACAGAGGAGGCAAAGGTGCTGGAACTCTCAGCAGACAAAATAAAACACGGGCGGACAAAGCTACATCTGCGATCATTTAGCCCTGCAGAGAACTAGATACCAACGTCTTGTCTCGCTTTTCCCCTTTAAAGGTGGGCACTGCAGACCCAAACCAGCTGAGCTGCTTCCCAAGGTGCCTCCGAGGGAGCTCTGCGAACTGCCATTCAGGGATGGGAGATGCCAAACGGGGACCTCGTCACCTTAGGAGAAACCCTCCTGTGTGTGCGCAGTGGGATCCTGGCTCGGATTAGTTGGCTTGAGCCGTTCCTTGTAATACAGTTGGGCCTAATTGTCTGTGGATTTGGATTACACGGTTTTTTTCCACTGTAGGTTCCAAACCCCAGGACTGGGCCCCGCCCACAACCCTCCAAACCCAACCAGAGCCGTGGTCCGGTCGGGTCTGTAGGGCTTGCTGAGGCCGCTGTGTAAGCGGTCCATCTCCCTCTCCATCGGAGCCATTCCAAGCAGCTACAGCAACCTGCAGGTGCTTGCAGAACTAAACAGCATCTCCAGTATGTTGCCACTGCTGCCTGGAATGGCTCTGGTGGCGAGGGGCTACATGCAGTGATGTCATTCAGGGGGAACGGACCAGAACGGGCGTTCCGGATCCTAACGGGCTCTGTGGCTGGTTCTGGGTTCCCGACAAGTGCCAATCAAAAGTGAGTTCCTGTTCCTAAATCATTTGAATGACACCACTGGCTACATGGCACATTGCAGAGCCTGCAGTCCTTACTCTCTGCTATGCTGCTGGGTCCCCCCACCCCATGCGATTTAGCAAGCTTGTAGGAAAGGGGTTGGCAACCTTTTCAAGCAAAGAAGCCAGGCCAAACGTCTGGGTTGCGATGCAGTAACGGTGCCGACCTTGGCTTGGGAGACAGAGCCTCCCACTCAGTGTGCCTCATGCCAGACAGGGAATGATAATGATAATGATGCAAGTATTTATATACCGCCTTTCTTTGGCTGTATTAGATTGCTCCTCTGACTTTAATTCAAGGCGGTTTACATAGGCAGGCTTTATTTCTCTAAACCCACAAGGGTTTTTTTTACAAATTACAAAGAAGTTCTGTCTTTCAAGAACTACAACAACATACAGATGGAACTTTCGTGGTTTAGTCCTCCTTTCTGGCCACACGCTTGCCTTCCTGCTGGCTGATAAACGGCTTCTCTGCTCCCACCAAAGAAACAGCTGGCCCAGCACAACTCCTCTCTCACAGGCAGCTGGAGACAGCTCTTAACAGTCTCACTTCTTAAGGTCTGCCGCTCATGGAGACTTCCGGTGTTGTTGAACTGGAGATCTTCGGATCTTATCTTCAGGCAAACGGAGGCTTTAACCCTCTTGACTAAACCTCCTGCAAAGCCACCCGACCAGGTTTGCAAAGTCCCTGTGCGCCCGCACGGCACAAGCCTGGGCCCACAGCTTTGCTGTTCCTTGTCTGCAGCAAATTGGGCCAGAGGCTTCACCTCCTAAGCCAAGCTCTGCATGGGCCAAATAACTTTGGGTAGCGGACCAGATCTGGCCCGTGGACTCTAGGTTGCCGACCCCTGCTGTAGGGCAATAGCGTCCAAACCACCCCATCAGCTGCTACCGCCACAACGTAGATGATTCTGGTGGAGTGGCTGAAGACAACCTCAATGTGTGCTTACTGTGGCCAGAGACACCTGCGCAGTGGGTGCAATGTCTAGTTTGGCGTGGAGTCGATGGGAACCATGATGGAGGCATAACTGCTAAATTCATTTTTTTTTAAATAAAAGAAAATTTACCGCTCGAGCTAGATGCACAGTGGCCATGTTTGCAGATGGCAACTACAACTTAATTCATCCCAGTTGCGGTGCAGAAATATAAGCTGCTATAGAGGGAGCTGAACTGACCCGGATGGCACCATCTGTGAATAATTGTTCCTGCAAAGTTTTCCATTACATTTTCTTCTGGGGGAGCGGAGCGATATACAACCGCGTCACCATCATAACAATCACGCATCACAAAAGATCCATCACTAAATCAGGCTTCCATGGACCAGAGGGGCGATTTGCATTTTATTCTGACACATACAAATGGTCTCTTTCTAAACAGTGTCACCCAAAATTATACGAAATTCAATTTGGATTCCAAATATTGTAAAGCAGTCGGCCAGAGAGATGGACAGGTATGGCATGACTTCATCGGGGGAGTTTGGCTACGGGCCTGTGGAGTGCACATGCTTTGGGAGTCCTGAGGGGTTAACAGGCATTAAATTCAGCGAGGCCCAGAGCTGGAAATATCGGGGCATTGTTGCAATTCAGTTTAACCCTGGATGAGGTGGTTGGGCTGGGGAAAGAGCTATGCTTGATTAATTGACCTGTCAGTTGCAGCTCCTTTAAACAGTGTGAAAGGGAACTGCAAAGTCTGAAGCATTTACAAAAGGTGTGTGGGTAGGCGAGGAGAGAGTCTTCATGGACTAGATGTATAGGATCTTTTGGCGGAGATTGTATAAGCAAACATGTCAAGACTGCAAGAGGGCTACCCCTGTCACCCCATGTCCTGGATGAAACATTTCTAGAGGTCTTCCAGAATGTGTTTTTGCAACACACACAAGTTTTTTGTGGTTCACCTCAAACTGGGAAAAAACTGACTGTAGAGCCATGATTTTCAGCCTTTCTCGTCCAATGGCACACTGACAATGCGCTAAAATTATCAAGGCACATCATTGTTTTTTGGACAATTAAGAACATAAAAAGAGCCCTGCCGGATCCAGCCAAAGGCCCATCTAGTCCAGCTTCCTGGCCCATCTAGTCCAGTGGCCCACCAGGTGCCTCAGGGAGCAAAGGAGACCACAAGATGCTGCATCCTGTAGCCACTCCCTTGTATCTGGCATTCTGAGGTAAAATTCTGAGGTAAATAATGCAACCCAATCTGGGTCTTAAGAACATACGAAGAGCCCCGCTGGATCCGGCCAAAGGCCCATCGAGTCCAGCTTCCTGCATCTCAGTGTCCCACCAGGTGCCTCAGGGAGCAAAGGAGACAACAAGATGCTGCATCCTGTTGCCCCTCCCCTTTATCTGGCATTCTAAAGTAGCCTATTACCCGTGTGCAACCCTAGCCGCTATCTCCGGCACAGTTAGGCCAGCACAGTTTGACCAGCACAAGGACACCGTAAAGTATGTTTGGACCACTCTTGGGGTGCCACCTGTGCCAGCACTCATGAGTGCCTGAGATCTGCGCTGCCTTGGAGTGCCCATGCTCCGCATCCTCTGTGCCAGCTGAGCCTGGCTGGTGCAGAGCCGGGACGGAGTGGGGGAGTGGGCAGGGGAGGGCGTTTTTGGGTGGGTGGTGAGCCCAGGAGGGAGGCGGGTCCAGGATTCCGCCATAAGGCCAATTTGGGCCACGTCGTCTCCTTGGATCTGTGCCTGCTGTTTGGCAGGCGCATTTCCGAGGAGTGCATAAGGGAAGGTGGAGCCCTCCCCCATGGTAAGGGCACGGCCCATCGGCCTCGAGGTCATCTAGTCCAATCCCCTGCCTGCAAGGCAGGCCCCTCTTGCCCCATAAGCATTTCACTTATACATGATCCAGTAATCACCCAGCCAACCACTTCAATGCAAATCCAGAAAATTGTGCTTCACCTGATCCCAGACAACAGAGACGAAGTTTGTCATATACACTTATCTACAATTAAGTCGGCAGGCCAAGTATGCCTTTATTTTGGCATACTTCAAAAATATGCAAAAATATGCAAAAATATGCAAAATTTATTTTGCCTTCAAGGCAGTTGAGGAGAGGGGGTGGGATTTTGCCCCCTGCCCCCCTCTCCTCAGGCGTGTCTGTGCATTCATCTGTATCTAGGACAGGGCAGGCAGGTTTGTGCCCCTTAGGCAAATTTCTCAGTTGACCTACTGCTGAACCTTCTTTCAATTCAGGGCCTTTGAAAACTGTTTAATAGGCAACACATCTGAGCGCCCCCTGCTGATGACATTAGAGCCCCTGCTGTTGGAGAAGTCACCCCAACACATGACTGAGCCCCTTGTTGGCAAACAAGATACTCAGACAGGTTTGAAAGAGGCTTAAATGCCGGGGCATAGCTAAAGAAGTGCAGGGGGTGCAATTGCAGCGGGCAACAGCTTTAGGGGGGCAACAAGCTGAGCTTGACACTAGTGGCCAAAATTGTGATTGGGCTCTATGTTGGTATATTTTAATCATCTTTAATTTTTTGCTTTTGTTACCTGGATGTTTTTATTGATCGTTTGGCACCTGGAGTGTCTCCATTTGTAGAAGGGGAAGGTGGGATTTCATGTTTAGATACAGTATATAACAGTGATGGGATCTGGGAATAAGGAAGCGGAACGCTGGGCGGGACTTACACGTGATTGGCAGCCCGTCCGTTCCATTCCATGGCTGCCCTGGCCTCGGGGGGGGGGCGCCGGGTGCCTGGGCGAGCAGTGGTGGGGCGTGCCAACCGGGGGCAGCCCCCCCAGGCCAGGGCAGCCGCGGAACGGAATGGACGGGCTGCCAATCACGCGTAAGTCCCGCCCAGCGTTCCGCTTCCTTATTCCCAGATCCCACCGCTGGTATATACTTACTGTCTGGTTCTCAACATGGATAGCAATAATTCCAAGGAGCATTTCTAGTTAATTGCCACAATGTATTGGAAAAGGCAGGAGATATCCCGAGGAGGTAGGGAATGGTATCAGCAGTGGCCCCTTGTCCAAATAAATCAGGGATTACAGGGTTAACCCTCAGGTCTTTTCCTGCAGCAGGAGCACAGCTGCAGGCTGATGAGGGCTCTGGCTAGGAAGGGAGGTTGGCACAGGTGGAAAAGGGTGTGGCTGATGAGCTAGAGCCTGCTCAGCAACAGACACCGATTGGCTGGCCTCAGTATAAAGTTGGAGGCAGGAGCTGCAGTAAGTGAGCACCAGGTAGGTGCAGCACTGGGTAGGTAGGTAGGTAGGTAGGTAGGTAGGTGGGTGGGTGGGTGGGTGGCAGGCAGGCAGGCAGGCAGGCAGGCAGGCAGTGGACTGCCTGACGGATTGCTGGACTGCCTTGCCCCTGGAGCCACCAAGTGGAGGAGGCATTTGTGGCTTAGGCAAGCTGACTGCCTATGGTTTGGTGGTGGGGTTTTGTGGTGCCAAGTTAGACTTAGGTGTCTTGAGCTAAGCCGGTGATGAGGGCAGTCTGGAGGAGGCTGGCCAGCCGGTGATCCCAAGCAAAGCTGCTGGAAGAGAGGAGGCCCAGTGGGTGAAGGAACCCCCTCCCTCTTGCCTATCTCTGAGGCTGCTCTGGAGGGGAAACTAGTTAGCCGAGTGTGGGCATCGGGGCCCTTGGGGAGGCCCAGCAGGGAACTTGGCAGAATACACAATCACTCCCTTATTTTGCATTTTGCTGATCTCTCATCCACCTCTTCTTGTGGCCTGAAACAGGGAGCTGTGGAAACCTTGCAAAAAACCCGCTGCCCTATACAATGTATAGGATGGTAGCCCTAATTGGGAGCCACGGCCAATGGCTCAGTCAGTCAAGGGAGCCGGCCGTTGAAAAAGTTTAGGAACCGCTGCACTGTGCAGAAGGAGTACCTGTAATTTATAAAACAACGTTGACACATAGAATGCAGTTGTCTGGTTGCAATTCCGTGTGGAAACTTACTTTATGATTTGCTTTGCCCGGCTATTGACAAAGTTCCTCCCCACTCCTGGCCCTGCAAAACCATGTTTTCATTCTTTTCCATGCGCTTAATGTCATATTTGATAGGGAATTCACATTGTCACACATTAGGTGTGGGTTGAGTGTGTGTGCTCCAAAGTAGACCTGATGATTGACATGGGGCTGGGACATGATCGAGATTCCCGACTCTGTTCTCCAGACATCTTATGTAAAGTGGATAACAGCCACAGTTCCCAAACTGGGTAAATTCCTACACAACGCTTGAATTTTTGTCCTGGCTGTTGAGACTGATGGAAGGAGCATTCCATCTTTTTTGGGGGGGGGGAATTCTGGGAACTGGAGTTCTGTGAAATGGTCTTGGGGACCTATAACAGAGAATTCTCAGGGCGCAATCCTAAACTGAGTTAGGCCAGCATAAACTAAGCCAGCAAAGTTTGGCCAGCACAAGGGCCACCGCAAAGTATATTTGGACCACTCTCGGCGTCAGAGAGGCCAGCACACAGACATGAGCCATCCTCCCTGACTCCAAGAGTAGACCAAACACGCTTTATGGTGGCCCTGGTGCTGGCCAAACTTTGCTGGCTTAGTTTATGCTGGCCTAACTCCAGTTTAGGATTGCGCTCTCAGTGTTTTACCAAATGATATTCAGAATTGATACTTCTGACACTTCAATATGACACTTCAAGCAATATGAAGCAAATCTAATTTTGTCACATGGACAGGGTACTGTTGGTTTCTTTATTAACTTTTGTTAAAATACCTTTCCCCCCCCTGAAAAAAACAGACCATGGAGCAATGGTGTACAATGGTTATTTGTCATCTGGGGTCCATAAAGTTTTGGCACCCCCATGACAATATCATTTTCAGTAACAGTCATGAAATAAAATGAACAATAATGGCCAGAGAAGAAGAAGAGTGAACATTTTATTTTGTTGAACTCTCTCTGTGTACTACATTTGTACAGTATATTTATGTATAACTTGGTAAATTCATAAACGATTCATAAATTCATAACCAATTGAAAAAATATGTTGAAAGGAAAATGTTTTCTTCTTGAAAAACAACTTTAAGCATCTTGAGGCAAACTATTAGGGTGCAATCCTAACCTGCAGTTAGGCCAGGACAATTAGGCCAGCAAAGTTTGGCTGCCACAAAGGGCCACCGTAAAGTGTGTTTGGACCACTCTAGGAGTCAGGGAGGATGGAGCACGTCTGTGTGCTGGCCTCCCTGACTCAGAGAGTGGCCCAAACATACTTTACGGTGTCCCTTGTGCTGGCCAAACTTTGCTGGCCTAACTGTACCAGCCTAACTCCAGGTTAGGATAGCACTCAGACACCTCCTGCAGCGTGGCACTTGGGGTTGGTCACCCTCCCGGCCCTCCTTTTCATGCTGCCATGGAGAATGCTAGTCATAGAAGGTGTGCTTTGGGATACTGAAGAATAGTTTAATAAAACGACAGAACTTCGGCAGCAAAATGACAGAGGTGTTTCATAGTGGCATGTAATGCGAAAACCAACCAACCGCTATATATACACACAGTGCACTTCGGCAATGAGGAGAGCTGGTTGCAGTGTATTTTCCAGCGTGCTGCAGGCCAAGGATAATACCACATCACCGGGCAGACTTCAAAGTGCCGTGCCTCCACTTGCTCCTGTGTATTCCTGCCATGCCAAAGCACACATAGGCTGCAGGGCTCTGCTGAGCAGCTGGGCCGCGTGTTTGACAGGGTTCCCAAAGTCTTACCGCACTTGTAAACGGCATTTCCAGGAGAGGCAGCAGCTTGATCAGACTGTTTAGAGCAGTGATCTTCAATTGGCATGCCACAGCACATTGGTGGAAGCATAGCAGTTGAAAATCTCTGAAAAAATATTCTGGGTTCTGCGGCCCTGTTTTTAGGGGCAACTGCCTGTCGTGACAAACTGCTCGTCCTCTGCCGGCTGGGAAGAGGGAAGGCAATTGGTCACTACAGGAAGTTGACCTAGCAATAGAGCCGAAGAACCAGGCCGAGTTTCTTGGAAGTTGGAAGTGACATCACAAGAGCCGAAGACCATAGAGAAGACCATAGAGATCAGTATACTGTAAGAAGAACATTGAAAGCCACTGGTTTAGACAAAAAACAATCCCAAAAAAGTTTGAAAGTGAGAGCAAAAGAAGTTTGTTTATTGACTGAGGGTGCAATCCTAACCTGGAGTAAAGCCAGCACAGTTAGGCCAGCACGGTTTGGCTGGCACAAGGGACACTGTAAAGTATGTTTGGACCACTCTCGGAGTCAGAGAGGCCAACTCACAGACGTGCGCCATCCCCCCTGACTCTGAGAGTGGTCCAAATGTGCTTTATGGTGTCCCTTATGCCAACCAAACTGTGCTGGCCTAACTGTGTTGGCTTTACTCCAGGTTGGGATCACACCCTGAATCGTGAAAGGTTGTGCTTATTTTGCGGAGAATGTATTCCTTTGAGATCTTTTCAGGTGCGCTGTCAGGACGTAAGCAAATGAGATTATGTGTGGGATTGAAGGAATTGAGCTGGAAACTCTTGTCATCAGAGCTGCATAGACTTGATGGTTAATACAAAAATAAGCGGTCCGGAGTTAAATCCAAAATGCAAATTCTCCCAAATCTTGCCCCAGTCAAGGCTTTCCTTACGAAGAAAGGTTCAAGGTTTTGGGGGCTTTTTTGTTGATATGAGAAAAAAGGTAGCTAGAGGTGTGAGAAAATGGTGAAAACAAAATGCAAGAAGGTTGGACACATTCACGAAGGGTGCATATTGGGCAGAAGATTTAGTCGAGAGGGTTAATGCCTCCGTTTGCCTGAAGATAAGAGCTGAAGAGCTGAAGGTCGCCAGTTCGGGACAGCCGGAAGTCTCTGTGAGCGGCAGACCTCGTTAATTGCGACTGATTAACAGCTGAGCTGTCTCCTTGTGTGAGGGGGAGTTGTGCCGAAGTTCAGCTGCTTCTTTGGTGGGAGCAGGGAAGCCGCTTATCAGCCAGCAGAAGACAAACGGGTGGCCAGAAAGAAGGACTAAATCCAGAAAGATCCATCTGTATGTGTGTAGTTCTTGGAAGATAGAACATTTCTGTAAAAATTGTAAAAACCTTTGGGTTTCTGAATAAAGTCTGCCTATGTAAACCACCTTGAGTTATAATCATTAGATAAATCTGGTGACTTAAGAAAGGCGGTATATAAATCCAAGTATTATGATGATGATGATGATGATGATGATGAGTATTTCTATGCTGCTTTTCAACCAAAGCGGTTCACAAAGCATGCAAAATAAATCGGAAAACGGTTCCCTGCCCCCAAAAGGCTTGCAACAGAAGAAACACCAGCAACCGCCACTGGAAAAGACACTGAGCTGGGTAAAGAGGGGTAGTTGCTCTCGCCTTGCTGAGGACTTCAACGTGTGCTGCTTTGCCCAGTTAGCAGTGACATATCAGTGGCTATTATTCAGGGGGCTACTTGGAAGGGGCACTACCTGGCCGCAATCAGAGCAGAGGCTGAGCTTGTTGCTTCCCCACCTCCACTCTCTCCTTATATAGTTACATGCATAGTGTCAGTCACTATATAGCAGGGGTCTCCAAACCTTGACCCATTGGCCATATCAAGCCCTCTGGAGGATTTTATTTGGCCACAAAATAAAATACCCCATTTGGATAAAAATACCCCAAAAGATGCACTTCTAGGTTTCCCAGCATCCGTGTATATACCTCATTCAGCCACTAGAGGTGCTGAACGGAATGGAAAGAAATTATTCCACTCCATTGTGTTACATTCAGCACCTCTAGTGGCTGAATGAGGTATATACACGGATGCTGGGAGACTGGGAATATAAATACAAATTAAAGGTAATGTCTACGTTAAATTTATACAGAAACTGAGACCCAAAAAAGTTTGTGATTTGTGTGGCAGGTTGCGTGATGCTTTTTCAAAATCCATTCCTGCCTCTTCCTGTGCAAGTCAATTTTGCCCTCTGCTCCCTTTCTCCTCCCACTCCATAGCAGTTCTCCTTGTACATATTAGTTTTTTTAATTTTCTGGCCCTTGACACTGTGGGCGCAATCCTATGCAGCGCCCAGAGGCGGATCTACAGGGAGGGCAAAGCTCTAAGTCTTGCAAGAAGCCTTACCCTGTCATGTAAATCCTTCCTCTCCCTTGCTGCTGTGGCCAGTAAGCAACGCCAAGATGTTGCTGTTCCCTGTGAGGATTGGCTAAAACGGTGCAGGAGAGGAGTGATGTCCACTGCAAGGTAAGGCTTCTGGCAACACTTAGAGCTCTGGCCTCCCTTAGATCTGCCTCTGGCAGCGCCGGAATGGCGAGGCCGACTTGGCAGCGCCATATCCGACGCTGCATAGGAGAGGCTGGAGCCCCCCCCATAACAAGGGAGCATTTGCTCCAGCCTCCCCTATGTGCTCCTTGGATCTGCGCCTGCTAAAGAGCAGGCGCAGATCCGAGGAAACCATGTAGCCCGAATCGGGGCCTCGCGGACGGGCTTAAGATGTGGCTGTATGCAGTGGTGTCATTCAAATGATTTAGGAACAGGGACTCACTTTTGATCGGCACTTGTCGGGAACCCGGAACCAGCCATGGAGCCCGTTAGGATCCGGAACGCCCGTTCTGGTCCGTCCCCCCTGAATGACATCACTGGCTGTATGGCCACCTCCCAAGCCCGCCCACGTCCCGCCCCTGCCTCCCTCCCTCCAATCCCCGTGCCGCCTCGGCACGAAGCCTCCCTTGCGCCAACTGGTTTCGGTCGGTGCGAGAGAGGCTCAGCTTGGGCGCAGCAGGGCCGGCGCTGCCAGCAGCGCCAGTCCTGTTGCCTTAGGGCCAACACGGGGGGGGGGGCTGCTAGGCGCCCCTGCGTCGGTGCTAAGTGCCAGATAGGATGGTGCTGTATGTTGACGTCAGCATGGGGCCACACACACACACACACACACACACAGCTGACTGGGGATTTGCCCCAGGGCGTGCAAGCCCCCAGGACCGCCACTAGTGTAAGCAGCCCCTCCCCATGGCCGACTCAGAGCCATTCCTGGCAGCAACAGCAATGCGCAGGGGCAAGTATCGTTCCACATGTTCCACCGGTTGCATGCAAAGTGCTAAGATGGAAGTCTCGGCTCCCCATTCCATGTGCGATGGTCACTGTGTGTTCAGAGAAGAGCAACAAAGATGGTCCGGGGGCTGGAAAACAAGTCCAATGAAGAAAGGTTGGTCTGTTGAGCTTGGAGAAGAGAAGGCTGAGAGGGGATCTGACAGCACTCTTCAAATTTCTGAAGGGCTGTCATAAGGAAGAAGGGACAAATCTGTTCTCACCTGCCTTTGACAGTAGAACTCGGTCCAATGGGGACAAACTGCAAGAGAGGAGATTCCGGCTGGTCATCAGGAACAATTTCTTGATGATAAGGACGGATCGACAGTGGAATAGATTGTAAAGAGAGGTGGTAGGTTCTCCCTCACTTGGAACCTTCAAGCAGAGGCTCGACAGGCACCTGTTGGAGATGCTATAGGAGGATTTCTTGCTACAGGCAGGGGGTTGGACTAGATGACCTTGCAGGTCCCTTCCAACTCTATCATTCTATGACTATACCCAGCCTGCTTGATCAGGGAATTTGTTATAGGAAACGAAAAGGTTGAAAAATCCACAGTGGAGGACATGGAATGGTCAAAAGTGGCCTCCATGGGGGGGGGCTACTACCTCCCATGCCTTCCAACAGTAGGGATTTTTCAAGGAAGGATAACGATGGCTCACTTCTCATTCCTTCTTTCACAACTTTGGCTGAGTAGGTGGAAAACTTGCAGTGCGTGTGGAAAATACTTGAGGTATCAAGGGAAAAGCGCTTGATGTATGAACACACTTTGAGTTTTGGGCAGAAGGAAGAGGGAAAACTTGGTCTGGCTTCAAAAAAAGTAAAAGGCAGCATAACTTGGTCTGAATGTGGAAGTGAAAGTTTGAAAAATATTTCGGGCCCGAAAATGGGAAGAAAATTCAAAGAAGGATGGAGAAAAGAAGCTTGGCTTCCCACCTCTCCATGGTGGGACTCTCTCATCAGCTTCTAGATTGTAAGCCTCTCAAGGCAGAGACCTGTCCTCTCATCCCTTGTAAAGTGCCAGTAGATAATTACTGGCCTTTATGGTCTTTTGGTTCAATTCAGCGATGCTCTTTGTATGTCTACGAAAAAGGGGACCTGCCTCGCTTGTGACCCCCCACCATACATGGTGGAAGACACTGGAGTGGGCTCTTGAAAGATTCTGAGAGCGCAATCCTAACTTGGAGTTAGGCTGGCACAGTTAGGCCAGCAAAGTTTGGCCAACACAAGGGACACGGTAAAGCATGTTTGGACCGATTGATCCAAACATACTTTATGGTGTCCCTTGTGCCGGCCAAACTTAGCTAGCCTAACAGATGTGCACCATCCTCCCTGACTCCGAGTGGTCCAAACATGCTTTATGGTGTCCCTCTCTGACTCAGGGCAGCCCAGGGCAGCGTACAGATGTGCGCCATCCTCCCTGACTCTGAGAGTGGTCCAAACTCGCTTTACAGTGGCCCCAATGGTTTCAGGGTTGACTGAAAAAGGTCTTTTAGGAGCAGTTGATTCTCTTGCAAAGGTTCATACTTTGAACATCACCAGCAGCATCCTTGCAGCATGGCAAGCTTGAGCTGAGCTTGGAATCCAACAGAGAACCTTTGAAGTACAGGATCAGAGCAACTTCAGTTCGGCAATGTTGGTTCAGGTCACAGGCCCTCTTTGCATGATAAATCAAAACATTTTTTGCAGTACAACCACGAAACAAATAGTGTTGGAAGGGAGCTGAGCTATGTTGTGAAATGCGTTGTTTTGGCCAAGCAAGATTAAGTTCTTGGAAATTCTTAATCACCAATCACATTTTCAGGAAACCTGGACCAAGATGAAACTGTTCAAACCAAAGGCCAAGTCAGAGATCCCATTTCAAAGCAGGGAGATGATCAGTGTTAAAATCTGGACCCTTGGTCCTCTTTCAGGGAGGGTCCCAAGCTCAGTGAAAGAGCACGTGCTTTGCATGCAAAAAGCCCCCTGCCTGCATGGCTCAGATCTCTGAGCCAGAGACCCAGGAGAGCTGCTGCTGATCAGAGTAGACAGGATGGCGCTCGATAGCCCAGGGCAGTATTTCTCATACTGTGGATTGGGTCCTGCTTGGTGGGTCATGACCTGATTTCTGGTGGGTCCTGCAGAGCCTCCAATGAAAACATGATCAGAAAACAAGATCCAATGAAAACTCCAATGAAAACAAGATCAGAGCACTCATTGCTTCAAGCCCTGAGGCTATTCCAAAATCAGAGAGCTACTCACCGCCCTGCGCTGCCTATTGTCATTGCAGCCCTTGGAGCCGTGCCTGGAAGTCTAAGGGAACACGTTGACGTTCTTGGCCTTGAGCAAAACACCAGCTCAGCTCCAGAAAATAACATTGCTTGGAGCAACAAGGATCCTATGGTGATAGCTCCATGATTCCTAGGATCCTGGCCAGATCTCACAGTGCAGACTATTACCAGCCCAGTAGTAGTAGTAGTAAAATTTTTCCCCCATGTCTAGTCGTGACCAACTGTAGGGGCTGGTGCTCATCTCCGTTTCTAAGCCGAAGAGCCGGCGTTTGTCCGAGGACAAGCTTCCGTGGTCATGTGGCCGGCGTGACTATACGCCGAGGCGCACTGAATGGCATCCCCTTCCCACTGAAGTGGTCCCTATTTATCTACTTGCATTTTTACATACTTTCAAACTGCTCAGTTGGCAGGAGCTGGGACAAGCGACGGGAGACCACTTGCATTGGTCTTGAACTCCCAGCCTTCCAGTCAGAAAGCCCAGTAGCAGCGGTTTAACCCGCAGCGCCACCACGTCCCAGTAGTAGGTGTAGTAGAATGCAATCCTAAGTTAGGCCAACACAGTTAGACCAGCAATGTTTGGCCGGCACTGGGGCAGCTCTGGGGGGCAGAAAGCTAATGTAGAGGCGGCGAGTGCTTGGGGCCCGTGCTTTTCAACTTATTCATAAATGACCTGGAGACAGGGATAAGCAGTGAGGTGGCCAAGTTTGTGGATGACACAAAACTTTTCCGGGTGGTAAAAACCAGAAAGGATTGTGAAGAGCTCCAGAAGGATCTCTCCCAGTTGGGGGAATGGGCAGCCAAATGGCAGATGCGTTTCAACATAGACAAATGTAAAGTGATGCACGTTGGGGCAAAAAACCAAAACTTTACCTATAGGCTAATGGGTTCTGAGCTGTCTGTGACAGCTCAGGAGAGAGATCTCGGGGTGCTGGTAGACAATTCAATGAAGGTATCGACCCAGTGTGCATCAGCAATTAAGAAGGCCAATTCCATGCTTGGGGTCATTAAAAAAGGGGTTGAGAATAAAACAGCCAATATTATCATGCCACTGTACAAATCGATGGTAAGGCCACACCTGGAATATTGTGTCCAGTTCTGGTCGCCGCATCTCAAAAAGGACATAGTGGAGTTGGAAAAGGTGCAGAAGAGAGCGACAAAAATGATTACAGGCTTGTGTAGAAGAAAGCCTTATGAAGAAAGACTGCAGCGTTTGGGGCTCTTCAGCCTAGAAAAAAGGCGCCTGAGGGGGGACATGATTGAGACATACAAAATTATGCATGGAAGGGATAAAGTCGATAGAGGGATGTTCTTTTCCCTCTCTCAAAACACCAGAACCAGGGGGCATCCACTAAAGCTGAGGGTTGGGAGAGTTAAAACAGATAAAAGGAAGTACTTTTTTACCCAGCGGGTAGTTAATCTGTGGAACTCCTTGCCACAGGAGGTGGTGATGGCATCTGGTCTTGATGCCTTTAAGAGGGGATTGGACAGATTTCTGGAGGAAAGGTCCATCGTGGGCTATAGGCAATGATGGATTGTGCAACCTCCTTACAAAGGTGGTGGGCTACTGGTACCGGGTGCAAGGGAGTGGCAACAGGATGCAAGCATCTTGTTGTTTCATGCCTCCCTGGGGCACCGCACCTGGTGGGCCGCTGTGAGATACAGGAAGCTGGACTAGATGGGCCTTTGGCCTGATCCAGCAGGGCTCTTCTTATGTTCTTATGTTCTTATGAGTGTTGCCCCAGCTGGGTCCGCCACTCCTCACAGATCCGATAACACCAACTCTGCAGCTGGTTATAGGAGGCAACTCAGGCTCCCAAGTTCTTGAGATTTCTTTCTTCTTAAACCTTGAGTGCCGTTTTGCATGCTCAGTTTGCTAACATTTCCAAGCCAGATGCAATTACCCTTTCTAGGCTTAAGTACATTATTCTGGCACAATGCTCTCTTATCCACAGGAATCTGCAGCTTCATGATCACCCTGAGGTATTGTAATTACACTCGTGTATTGAAGCAACGGATGTGGTGGTGCAGCAAGCTAATCCGCTGTTGCTGGGCTTTCCGACTGCAAGGTTGGGAGTTTGAGACTGCGTGACGGAGTGAGCTCCCGTTGCTTGTCCCAGCTCCTGCCAAACTAGCAGTGCGAAAGCACCTAAAAAATGCAAGTAGATAAATAGGGACCACTTCGGTGGGAAGGGAACGGCGTTCCGTGCGCTACGGCGTAGAGTCATGCTGGCCACATGATCGGACAAAAACGCCGGCTCTACAGGCTTTGAAATGGAGATGAGCACTGCCTCCTACAGTCGGTCACAACTAGACCATTCAGTTGTGGGGAAACGTTTACCTTTTTATTGAAGCAAAGGGCTGAGCATGTCATTGTTCCTATTTTTGACATGCTGGTTCAAGGTGCAGTGGCCTGAGACAAGCATAAGTCAGCTTATCCCCCAGCCATGGTTAACCAATAGGAAGCAACCTTGTCGACCTGTGCATTCTTTCTCCTTGCTTTCCTTCATGCGCCAATTCCCATCTTGCGTTTTTGGAGGTAAGCATGGAGCAGCATGAAACCTGCACCTACCTGTTTAGTGGAATATCCATTTGCAAGTCTGCCACAAACCCTGGTTACAAACTGAGGCCTGGAGCTAGCCATGGTTAGGGAGAATGCCAGCCCAGGCGTCAGACTGCCCCACAGCTAGTTCCAAAAAGGAAGGTGAGGTGCAGCTCTGTAGTGGACTGCCCTGGTGCCCAGGACACTAATGTCACACAGCAGAATCCTGCCCCAGACATAGCGTTAACGCAACATCGTCAATGCGTCGATGCGACGTCATTAGTGCAGCCGCGGGGGTGCCAAGCAGCACTGTTGGCACTAGAGCTCTCAGGCCGATGCTATGACTAGTGTCGGCCCAAGAGTGCCAAACTTGGCTGGTGCAAGGGAGGTTCTGGTGATACAGGAGATTTTATAATGCAGTTTAATATGTATGAACTCTGGCCTGTTTCTGACCTGATTTAGTTGAATTTTCAGTATGTATCAGTTTGTGCAGAGAGAGAGAGAGAGCAATATCTGCTACCAATGACCTATAACCAGTGGTGTTATTCAAATGATTTAGGAACAGGAACTCACTTTTGAGTTAAAATTCAAATGTTGAAAAAAAACAAAAACAAACAAACCCGGAAGCAGCCACGGAGCCCGTTAGGATCCGGAACGCCTGTTCTGGTCTGTTCCCCCTGAATGACATCACTGCCTATAACCTGTTTCTTTTCAAGGAAGCTTTCGGCTCCAATCCAGTCTGTACCAGCTAGGAAAATGTTTACAGCAGATAAGCTTCTGGAATGTAGGGTACAGGAAAGCAACGGGCACACTGACATGCATTTTAACATTTGTAACTTTATAGCTTTGTCTAATAAGGCTAAGATGGTAACGCCTATGTATTCTCAATTAGCCTATACGGTTGCTCCCTTTCTAATGAAATGCCTGCGTAATTTCATGTATATAATCTCATGTTCTATGCTTTCTGGGGCTGCTTCTCAGAATTTTTGTCGGGAGACACTGAGGCAGACTCTGCGCAGAAAAATAAATATTGATAAAACTTCCCCCAAGCCATCCTGTGTCTGTCTTTAATGAGGTATCATGTAACACTGGGAGGAGGGAGGGCAGGGAATGGGTGGTTCTGGGTGGGGTGGGCAGGCTGGCCAGCAGGTGTGCCGGCCCGGGGAAGGGGTGTGGCCAAGATTGGCCATTAGGCTGCATTCTATGCCTCTTTGGGAGGCCTCGTGGCCCCAATTCTGGCTATACCTCTTCCGCAGTTCTACACCTGCTATACAGCAGGCGCAGAATCAAGGAAACCAATGGGGAGGCTACAGCAAGGGCGCAAATGTGCTCTTGCCCTGGGGAGGCTCCCCAGCGCACCTAAGGTGCGTTGGATTTGGCGCAGGCCCATCGGCCTCACCGATCCAATGCAATTTACGATGGCGTTCACAATGTCACGTGGCATTGAGTGCAATCCTAACCTGGAGTTAAGGCACACTAAACCGCAGCAGCATCCTACCCACCATAGAGAACCCGGGCAGCAAGAGGAGGGGCAGAGGATGGGGCAGACATGCACCCCCCTGATGTGGCTCCTGGGGCTGATGCCTCTCAGGCTCCACCCAAGATACGTCTCTGATGAAGTGGACATTCACTTGCACGAGAGGTGGTTGGAGGAATGTGCAAACCCATAGGACATTCCCCGTCTACAACCCATAGTTTGGGTAATCAAACCCAAATACAAAATATTTGACAATGGAAAAGCACAGAATTTTATTTTTGATGCCTTAAAATAAAATAACCTACATAAGTATTACTAACAGATGGGAAATATTTTAATAGGATTTTTTTTTGTTTTATGGACACCACATCCTTTTATATATATATTTATATATAAACACACTTTTATCAGAATGGCTCTTTGGGGGCTTTTAAATGCTGTTTAAAAAAAAACAACCTTGCATATTTACCTAGACTGAATGGCTCTGAATTAACTCTGGATTTGCTCGGTTACAGAACTTAGATATTCGACAGTTCCCGCAAGGATCAAGCCAGGGAGTTGACCTGCGAGGAATTCTGCGTGTTGTATTCTGTCTGAGAATTTGCAAGACTTCCTCAGATCACACGAAGGCACACTCTCCAAGGTCCTAACATGGGGTTTTTCTGGGGCCGGTTGCTTTTGCCACAACTTTAATGTTATTTCAACATGGCTTGAGCTTTTGGTTCTCACCCTTCCTTTTAATATAGTCTAATGAGAACAAAATGGGGAAAAAATGTAACCTTTTTCACGAAGCAACCATACTTGTGGCATCTGTTTCCAAGCAGTGGCGTACCGAGGTCATTTGGTACCTGGCCAGCAAAGAAGCACAGTCAGTGAACATTTTATTACTCTGAAGTCTCTCTCTCTCTCTCTCTCTCTCTCTCTCTCTCTCTCTCTCTGTGTGTGTGTGTGTGTGTGTGTGTGTGTGTGTGTGTGTGTGAACTTTGTAAGTTTGTGTATTTATACAGTCAATCTCTGTGACCTTGCTATCTGTAACCTCTCATATCTGCGAAGGGCAGAATTGCAACTTTCCTTGTTATCTGTGTTTTCTAACCTCATTATCCACTATGCAGAGACCTTCCAGAGGCTTCAGGGACCTTCAGAATGGCATCTGCAACCAGCACTGACACTTTTAAAATGGCTGGCAGAAGCATCCTCTGGCCATGTTTAAGGGGTCCACGCTGGTTGCAGGTGCCATTCTGAAGGTCTCTGCAGCCTCTGGAAGGTCTCTGCAGCAACTCTTCAAGTTGGGGGAATGGGCAGCCAAATGCCAGATGCGTTTCAATGTAGACAAGTGTAAAGTGATGCACATTGGGGCCAAAAAATAATAAACTTCACCTATAGGCTAATGGGTTCTGAGCTGTCTGTGACAGCTCAGGAGAAAGATCTTGGGGTACTGGTGGACAACTCAGTGAAGGTGTCGACCCAGTGTGCGGTCAATTTCATGCTTGGGGTAATTAAAAAAGGGGTTGAGAATAAAACTGCCAATATTATTATGTCATTGTACAAATCGATGGTAAGGCCACATCTAGAGTATTGCATACAGTTCTGGCCACCACATCTCAAAAAGGACATAGTGGAGCTGGAAAAGGTGCAGAAGAGAGCGACAAAAATGATTAAGGGGCTGGGGCACCTCCCCTATGAAGAAAGACTGCAGCATTTGGGGCTCTTCAGTCTGGGAAAAAGGCGCCTGAGGGGGGACATGATTGAGACATATAAAATTATGCACGGGAGGGATAGAGTCGATAGAGGGATGTTCTTTTCCCTCTCTCACAATACCAGAACCAGGGGGCATCCACTCAAATGGAGTGTTGGGAGAGTTAAAACAGATAAAAAGAAATACTTTTTTACCCAGTGGGTAATTAAGCTTTGGAACTCCTTGCCACAGGAGGTGGTGATGGCATCTGGCCTAGATGCTTTTAAAAGGGGACTGGACAGATTTCTGGAAGAACAGTCCATTGTGGGGTATAGGACATGATGGGTTGTGCAACCTCCTTACATTAATAGTAGGGTACTTCAGAATGCCAGGTGAATCTGGATTTCAGGTTTCCCATCCCAAGCAGATAATCTACCTGTCAATCAATAAATCAATAAATACAATAAATTTTTATGTATTTATTGTGCTAATATTTCTCCCTGTTGTGGTCATTCCAGGAGGCTTTCACACTGGGATGTTTTTCACCAAGTGGATTTGGAATGGTACCAATTTCAAACATCACATAGTAGGCTGCATTCATTGGGCTGCCCCTTTTATTTCTGAAGATGTGGACTGCTCTGTGTGTCTAGTTTGATTTAAATGGCTAGTCAAAAGAAATCACCTTGGAAACTTGAACACATTCAGAATCTGCAAAGCCTTCATGTCCTGCAATGCTGCCAAATGTGTACACTGGTGTCCAAGGATTGGGGACCATGGGAATAATATTTCTCATGGTCTCTGGCATTCCTGGACACACTGTTGTGCATGTTTGCCACAGCATCTGGACCCGAAGCCCTTTCACTATGAGAATTCTTCACATCTCCTCATCTTTGTGAGGCAATGAGGGAGGCTCTGGAGAATACTTGTGGGCTGAAAAAAGATGCATGACTTCGGAGTACTCTGGGTCTGATGCAAGATGGATTCAGGAGGGGGATAATTTCCAGAAATCAAGTGACTGAATCCTCTTTACAGCTAGTTGCCCACAATTTCCCGAGGCAAAGTGGTGGAGATTCACATCTCAATGTTTCCAAGGTGATGACCTCTGTACCAACAAGGCAGTCGTTCCCCATCTGGGGGACAGGACCCCCAAGGGGGTTGTGAGCCAATTTTTCAGAGAGTCGTGGAGAGCATGAGGCAGCCATCTTGAAACGCTGGGCACACAAATTTTGGAAGCTTCTTTTTGGCTAGCAAAGAGGCTTCCCCATTAAACTGCCAATTCCTCAATGCTTGTGGCTGTGGGGCAAGCTAGCCTTGTGAGTGCGTGTGTGCGCGCGCATGTGTGTGTGTGTGTGCGTGTGCGTGTGCGCATGCGTGCAGTGAAGTCTCTCCTTGGTCTCTCTCTAAGCAGGCATATTGTGCCTTCCATGTGCATGCCTAGGTGAGTCTCATCACGCAGGGAAGAGGAATGTAAATAAAAACATAAGAAGAGCCCTACTGGATCAGGCCAAAGGCCCATCTAGTCCAGCTTCCTGTATCACACTGTGGCCCACCAGTTGCCTCAGGGAGTACACGAGACACCTGAATTCTGTTTCCATTCCCTTGTATCTGGGTTAAATTCTGAGTTAAATTTCTGAGGTAAAATTCTGAGGTAAATAAAACAGAATTTGCTGTCCTAAGAACATAAGAAGAGCCCTGCTGGATCAGGCCAAGGGCCAATGTAGTCCAGCTTCCTGTATCACACAGTGGCCACCAGGTGCCTCAGGGAGCACACGAGACAACAAGATGCCTGCGTCCTGTTGCCATTCCCTTGCACCTGGCATTCTGAAATAGCCTTCTAATAACATAAGAAGGTTGCACAACCCATCATGGCCTATAGCCCATAATGGACTTTCCCTCCAGAAATCTGTCTAATCCCTTTTTAAAGGCACCGAGGCCAGATGCCATCACCACTTCCTGTGGCAAGGATTTCTGAAGATCCCCGTACTCCATGTTGTGCCCAAGCCCACTGTTGGCCTGCCCGTTCCACTACGGGTTAGGATTGTGCCCTTAGGGGTTTGGTCCAGAGCTCGGAGTTACAGCAGTGGCATCCATAGGCTTGGTGCAGTGTGACCTGGCTTCTCCCAAGCAATGCCATCTTTAGTAGGCCAAGATTTCATGAATTTACCCAAAGTACCCATTGGGGAGATCTTGTGAGATCTCAGCAGAGTATTGGCAGCTTCATCTGGCTTTCATGCTGTGTTGCCGCCACAAAACAGTCATTTGTGTGTCACCCCCTCTATGATATCACCTGATGCAGTCTGCACCCCAGCACCCTCCTAGTGATGCCACTGTACTAAAGCACAAGCTTTGCACTCCAACGTTCCCTGGTTGCAGCTCCAGTCAAAAGAAACCTGGGTAGCCTTGGCTTCTCATCTGGCCAGACCAAAGTGGTCTGCCTCAATAGCCAGCGCATGCTACCATGTTCGGACTCTACTGGAGGCCAGGCTCGCATGGCTTTGCGCGGCAGATTCTCACCAAGACGTGAACTTTAGCCATCTTTCCTCTACACCGAAATTGGCCGTGGCAAGCCCGCTCCGAACGCCCCCCCGGGGGGGAGAGAGCAAGACAAGATTAGGCCACTGCATCAGAATGCAGAGCAAAAATAGAGCTTTCGTGCTGTCTGGCAGGGAAGCCACCAGCCTGTCTCAGTGCAGAAAATGCGGAGGTGATGACAAGGTTGGCCCGAGCTGGTAATTTTCTCCCTCTCTCCCCCTCGTTTATGAACTCGGCACAGTTCCACTTTGCAATGGGACCGTCGCACCTTGGGCCAAGCCTTCTCAAGTGGCTCTGCAGCCTCCGAGCAGAGCACAGAGGAGAGATCCTGCCTGCCATGTCTCATTGCTAAATTATAATGCGTCGTCTCGTTTACAATGGGATAACTGTTTCGCGCAGAGCCACCTGGCCTTCAGAAACGCACATCATTCCAGGCCTCCGTCTTGTCTAATTGTCTTTCTGTCATGTCAGATAATCACGTCTTAAAATGGCTGAGGGGTTTTTTTTTTTAAAGCCATTTTTGAAAAAAATAAAATTCCTTGACTGAACCGATTTTCATTTCATTTCCTGACACTGCTTGCCAAACATATGGCTGGGCTACTGGCTTCACCAAATGTGATGACATCACAAACCCTGTCCTTGGCAAGATCGATTCTGAAGTCACAGTTTAAGCCGTGGAGGAGATCAAGAGTCATAAATAATCTTTGCTCGGTTGCAATCGGAGCATTCCACTGTGACTTGTTTATCACATCTGTTCCACCCACCCTCGGAGGAATGAGGGCAGAAGACTTGGGTTGTTCTAATTTTATCCTCTCAAACAACCCTGTGAGGTAGGTTAGGCTGAGACAATGGCTTGTTCAAAGGTGTTCAGATCACGGCAGGGTTTGAAACCAAGACCTTCCAGGCAAGCATGCTATCCATTGTTTCACACTGACAACTGTAGAGGCCAAAAACCCATTCCGGTCAGTTCAGACTCAACGTCTCATACAAAACAGATCTTAGAGCGCAATCCTAACCAGGAGGACAGGCTGGCACAGTTAGGCCAGCAAAGTTTAGCAGGCACAAAGGCCCCTGTGAAGTGTGTTTGGACCACTCTCAGAGTCTGGGAGGATGGCGCACATCTGTGTGCTGGCCTCTCTGACTCTGATTGTGGTCCAAACATAGTTTACAGTGGTCCTTGTGCCAGTCAAGCATTGCTGTTCTAAATCGGGCCAGCCAAACTCCAGGTTAGGATTGCTCCCTTAATTAGCCCTCACATGGGAGGATCAAGGGGACAAACAGGACCCAATCCTTTTGGTGCTCTATGCCGGCGGCACGTAAGGAATTGCTTCTTTATGTCGAGCCCTCAGTCTCTTTCCCTGTAGCTTCAATCCATTGGTTCTAATTCTACTGTCAGGAGCCACAGGGAACAAGTCCCCCATTCTTCAGTGTGATAGTCCTTCAGAGACTTGAAAACGGTCATCATATGTTAGAGCGCAATCCTAACCTGGAGTTAGGCCAGCCCAGTTAGGCCAGCAAAATTTGACTGGCACAAGGGACACCGTAAAGCATGTTTGGACCACTCTCGGAGTCAGAGAGGCCAGCACACAGACATGCACCATCCTCCCTGACTCAGTCCAAACGTGCTTTATGGTGGCCATTGTACAAGCCAAACTTTTGCTAGCTTCTGTGTCGGCCTAACTCCAGGTTAGGATTGCACTCAGCATCTTCTCCATTTTTTTTTCTGCTCCAGTTTTTGTACGTTTGCTTTAAACCAGCATTCCTCAAACTGGGTTCTGACTCATGGGTGTGTGGTGACCAGTTGTGTGGTGGGTTGCAAACCCATGTGCTGGGCTGTGATGCAATGTTCCTTCTTGCAAGCAAGACCTTCTGTGGGGGGTCCTAAAGGCCTCCCCAGGTGGTGCAGGGATGGCCACCCACTCTATTGGCCTCCAATATTTGAGGGCCTCCATGGCCCCCAAGGTCCACTGCAAAAATGATCAGTGACCACAAAAGTGATCTGTTTTTAGGCCCAACTTCCAGCGCGAAGAAGGCGCATCAGTACTGAAAGGTTTGGGAACCACTGCTTAAACTACTGGAGCCACTGTGTGATGAAACCTTTGCATGAAGCAGGGATGTGTGGTCCAAGAAGGCAGGGACCTCCTGGCCCTAAGCTCCTGGATGCGATCAGAGCTGTTCCCTGGTCACATCTGGGAGCCTTTCTGAGACCTGCAGAGGTCTGCATGCAGCCTCTAGGGGGCATCAGAACCCCCTGGAGTTGTTTAGGAAGCATTTCCAGGTTTTGGCAAAAACCGGAAGTGCCTTTAAAACACCTCTGAAGGGGGCTTCAGAAAGGCTTTGGACATGAGGTTCTAGACACTTTGGGCCAATTGGAGGCAGTGGTGGGTGGGAGGGCCCACGAGTGCTCTGGGCAAAATCGCATTAAAGCAGGCCCTGCATGACACTGAACTGGGATTATGAATGGAAGATGGGGTGGGTTTGCTACAGTGGGCAAAAAGCCATTTCTGCATATAGGGGGCGGGATGTAAGTAACCAACTGCATTGTCATTCGCTGATGGAGAGGGTTTTCCTTGCATGTCATCACCATGAGACCAGCCTCTCAGGAATTGTTCTCTGACATGATGTACAACTTCAAAGCAAAGAGCTACTCATTTGCCCTGCAAGCCGCACACGGGAATAAATCGTGCTACAAGAGAAAGTTAATGGCTTCCTTGTTTACTCTAGGAAGAATTCAGTAAGGGAGGAAGCTGGAATAAAAACACGCAGCAGCTATTTATACTCAATTTGCTTTAAAGGGTTTTGTCTCGTTTATGCGCTGGCTATAAACCACTTTAACTACACGTGGAATCGAGCCAGGTCTACCAAAGGAAGTACTCGACTTTGAATTTTGGGTCCTGTACTTTGTAGTGGAGGTCGAGGGGGCTTCAGAGGACAGAGAAAATGCCTCTGAGGGCTTCCAACCACCCACAGAAAGTCAACACTGCTGAGGCCAGCGTTGCTTTTCCCCATTGCCAGAACCTGTGGAGAAGAGCAAGGTTTGGACTGGGAAAAATGTTTTTCTGCGCTAGGTCCACAGAGAGAAAGAGGAAATCAGACAAGTCCCAGGACTGTAGCAAGATGAAAGCATCCGTAGAGCCCTCGCTTGAACGCTAACTTTTGTGAGAACCGGAGCTCTCGTGCTCTGCGTTGGCTCCTGGGGCAATGACAGCACAACATCATGTGATGCTGTGATGTCATGTCCGGGTTCTCCCTGGAGGAGGGAGCACTCACTGCTGCAGCTTTGCACCCCATTCCTTCTCCTGTGGAGGCTCCCCTTTGAAGGAGAAGGAATGGGGGTGTGTGCAAACTTGCTAGTTCCTCCTTCATAAGTAGGGTGAAGCCCGAGGGGCAGTTATGCACCTCCCCCATGTCGTAGCACCTGGGGCACATACTCCCTCAGGGTCCACCCTAGTTATGCCTCTGGTGAAAACGAAACACCCTTTTAGGGCTAAAGTAGATGTGGCATGAGATTGCCATTCCTGGAGATCCTGATGTTGTTTTTCTTATTCACAAAGTAGCCGTTTGTGTCTGTGTGAGTGTGAATGAGTGAGTTGAATGCGAACCATGGATCTGGATGTGGTGGGAGCAGCAATGGGATCTACAAATGAACAAGGGGAACGCTGGGTGGGACTTACGCAGGGCTTCCGCGTGATTGGCTGCCCATCCATAGCGTTTCACAGCTGTCCTGGCTGCCCCCGGTTAGCGCGCCCCCCCCCGCTGCTCATCCAGGCATCCGGCGCGACCCTCACCTGTCCCCCGCGGCGAGCAGGAGCCCCCCCCAAGGCCAGGGCAGCCGCGGAACGCTACGGACGGGCTGCCACTCAAGCAGAAGTCCCGCCTACGTCGCGCCCAGCATTCCCCTTGTTCATTTGTAGATCCCATCGCTGGGTGGTATTGATGTGTCACAGGAAGAAGGGTGCTCAGGGTGCACAGTGGCGTACCAAGGTCATTTGGCACTGGGGCCCATCATTTCTTGGCACTCCTTACGATGAAATTATTTTCAGTAACCCTCAATAATAATGGCCAGAGAAGAAGTGCAGGCAGTGAACATTTTCTTTTATTGAACTTTGCATACTACCTGGAGTTAGGCTGGCACTGTTAGGCCAGCAAAGTTTGGCTGGCACAAGGGCCACCGTAAAGTGTGTTTGGAGTCCGCCTTCCTGACTCCGAGAGTGGTCCAAATGTGCTTTATGGTGTGTTTTCGAGTCCCTTGTGCCGGCCTAACTCCAGGTTAGGATTGTGCCCTCAAGTGTGTGTGTGTGTGTGTGTGTGTGTGTGTGTGTGTGTGTGTCCTTTCTTATTGCTGCTGTTTTTTTCCTGCCTTTTTATTTTTTGCTCAGTTATTGTCTTTAAAAAAAAGAATATTGTTATTTCATAATTTTAATTTATGATTGCGAGCTGCCTTGGACATGTCCATTGGATGAGGAAAGGCAAGCTATAAACAATGCAAATCCATAAAATAAATAAATAAAAGGGCAAGCCTATGAATAGGGATGAAGCAATTCCTATTCTTGAAAATCCTCCACTGTCAAGGGATCAAAGTCAATCATTCTATCTTAGATGCGAAGTCAGTTCCCCAACTTATTTATTGGTTTATCCTTCCAATGATTTCCAAATACCCTCTTAATTGTCTCCATATGCATATGATGCAATGAAAGCCCAGTGCATTCCATTTGAAATGAGAGACCCATCCAAATTCCTGTTTTATTTGTTTCATTCTCTGTAAAGATCTAATGGGGTCGCCCAAGCTCTGCAAGGAGATCATCTGTGTCTACAGTTCAGATGCTGTATTCCAGACTCCCAAATCAGGGCGGTCTAATGTGTATGTTATGCTAATGTTATGCTAATTATAGAACTCCCTATGTGAGGAATTAAGATCTACCCCCCTCCCTCATGGCTTTTCAGGGAGGGCTCAAAATATTTTTGTTTCATCTAGTATTTGGGTGATGGGTAGGGGTGGAGTTTTTTTGGTGATATTTTTTTCCAAAATTCTTAATTTAAATAGCAAATTGCGGTGTTACATGTTTTTATCCAAATTTTTTATTGTAAATTGTACAAACAAATAAATAATGCAATAAATAAGGGTGAATGGCCCTACAAAGGCAAGCAATTCCGCCTGTCGCGTACCGCAGCGTTACGCCGTTTGCGTAACCAATTACGCCGCTTGCGTATGTTACGCAAATGGCGTAACGCTGCGGTATGCGATGGGCGGGCTGCCGATCACCTGGACGTCCCGCCCAGCGTACCGGTAGGATAACATCACTGCCTAAGACACCCATTTCGGGGTTGTTTTCTTTCCTGGACACAGGGGCTTTAAATCTACATGTCGTAAGGAGCAAGTCCAGAACAAAACACTACTGGAAAAAGAAACAAGCGTTCACATTTGCACTGGACATAACTGAGGGCACAATCCCAACCTGGAGTTAGGCCGGCACAGGCCAGCAAAGTTTGACTGGCACAAGGGACACCGTGAAGCACATTTGGACCACTCTCGGAGTCAGGGAGGATGGGGCACATCTGTGTGCTGGCCTCTCCGACTCCGAGAGTGGTCCAAGCATACATTATGGTGTTCCTTGTGGCAGCCAAACTTAGCTTGCCCAACTGTGCTGGCCTAACTTCAGGTTAGGATTCCACCCTCAGCTCGGTTTCAAAGCCAGGGAAAGGTGCAAAGACAAAATGTTTGACCTTAAATGCCAGTCATCAAAGGTGTGTTTTGTTTTGCACTGGTTTAATTCTGTCTAGACCAAATGAAGATAGAAAGGAAACATAGCCAGTCTGCAAACCAATGAATTTGGAATTATGAGGACAGGGACCTATTACTCCCATTAAGCAATGAGTACAGAACAAGCTGTAGCACATAGACAAGTGGAAACATTGTATAACTCAAAGGGCATGATTAGGCAATGCCAGAAGCTGCCAAGGGTGACTGCCAGCGCCATCGTGGGGCATGCTCAGACCTGACGCCCATCTTCTGGGCAGGAAGACCATGAGAGCCTCAAGGCAGGGTGGTGAATTGGATCTCACCTTTCAGCACCCTTCCAGGTCTAACGATGCTTTGGTTCACAGTCACTTCAGGCTTGGCACTGCTGAAGAAACTTTCCACTAACAAGTTCTGGTTAATATGAGTTGTGTGCGCATGACGGTACAATGGAGAGTACCAGTTGCAGCAAATGTTCCCCATGTTGTTGAAGGCCCTTAGGAAGGTGTGAATGGTCTATGGAAAGCAGTGGTTCTCAGACTGTTGGGCAAATCTTCCTTGGAGAGCATTGGCCACCTGGAGGCAGAGGTGTCACTAGGGTTTGTGTCACCCAGTGCGAGAGCTCATTGAATCACACCCATGATAACCGCCTCCCGTATCAGACCAAACAGAATATTGTACAATGTCATTACAATATCATAAACAAAGCATAAATGCAGTAGTGATACCCACATTAACTTTATTTAGAGCGCAATCCTAACCTGGAGTTAGGCTGGCACAGTTAGGCCAGCAAAGTTTGGCTGGCACAAGGGACACTGTAAAGCACATTTGGACCACTCTCGGAGTCAGGGAGGATGGAGCACGTCTATGTGCTGGCCTCTCTGACTCCAAGAGTGGTCCAAACATGCTTTATGGTGTCCCTTGTGCCAGCCAAACTTTGCTGGCCTAATTGTGCCGGCCTAACTCCAGGTTAGGATGTGCTCTTAAATCCAACGGGAGTGAGTCACGTGACTCTTGTGGTCTATACCACAAGAGATACTGTAAAGTATGTTTGGACCATTCTTGGAGTCAGAGAGGCCAGCACACAGATGTGCTCTATCCTCCCTGACTCCGAGAGTGGTCCAAATGTGCTTTACATTATCCCTTGTGCCAGACAAACTTTGCTGGCCTCACTGTGCTGGCCAAGAGTGGTCCAAACACACTTTATGGTGTCCCTTGTGCCAGCCAAAATTTGCTGGCCTAATTGTGCTGGTTTAACTCCAGGTTAGGATTGCACCCTTATTTAGTTTAATATATAAAAGTGCAGGTCACCCATCAAATCAGTAACCAACCAAAAACCAGTAGCCAACTTGATGATGCACACAACTGAATAAGAGTTCTGTTAGTAATGAATGAGAGCTAATTCATACTAACATCTTATTGGTTCCGTGCTGTGTCATAACAACACTTCATTGGCTCGCAGAACAATCAGAGCGCAATCCTAACCTGGAGTTAGGACCACTTGGAGTCAGGGATGGATGGCGCACATCTGTGTGCTGGCCTCTCCGAGAGTGGTTCAAACATACTTAACGGTGTCCCCACATAAAGCACCAGGTTGCCTACTTCTGGTTTACATGCTTCACATTTGAGGTTAAGAGAACCTGATAAGGTGCCTTGCTTGAGAACCACCTGACTTCTAGAGCCAATTTGAGGAAGGGTGCAATCCTAACCAGCTGTCTAGAACTGGTCTAAGGGCAATGCAGCTCTGAGGCAAGGTAACAAGTTTTCCCTTATTTTGAGGAGGCCTCTGTGACTACTGCTTCACTGTAGAGTGAAGCACAGGCCCCATTAGCAAGCCATGTCAGTGCTGGGAAGTTGGTTAGGATTGTGCCCTGACACAGGCCAGAAGAAATGCTGATAGCCCTTTCTACTCAACCTTTCAAGGGTCTGCAAATACTGGTTGAAAAAAGGAACCTTGCCAGATGCTGCTGTGAAACTGGACAGTTCTACAAAGGGTTACACAGAAGCATCACCATCCTCTACTCCAGCAAACAGCCCAGCCGCTGGGTTGAAAAGCAGAGCAAGTCCAAGGCTAGACAGATCACCTTTTCTCTTGTTTTGGAAACTTAAGTGTGTGTTCTTAAGCCACTTTTTCCATTTGGCGTGTAAAGGGCACATACTGTCACTTCTGCACACGGTGAACGGATTTTATGTGTCGCGTTGCGCATTTGTTTCCCACTCTGCCTCGAGTAGATTTGGTGCATTTATGTGGGCCTTGTAATTTCAGCAACTGCCAGGAAAAAAGTAATAACTCCTCTTAAACAGAGCATAGGTTTTAAAAGTTAATGAGAGACATTTGAAACCTGGCGGATTTTCAGAGGAGGAAACCGGTGAAAAGCCCGGACTGATGTAACTAGGGAGCTTGGGATGGCGGGTGGAGGAAGGAATCCCCCTTCCTCCCCCAGCCTGGTTCAAATACTCTTTGCAAATGTGGAATTAGCAGGTGAGTTTATCAGACCAAAGGCTGACATGAGATTTTCACCTGTTTTGAGAAAGTGGACACGGAGAGAAATCTCCAAAGGTATCAGTGCTCAGGGACAGGGGGAGCTGGTTGGGTTCATTGTAAGAAAGAAGTTCCCAAAATGGGCATTGCAATGAGCCCCCAGGGGCGTTGTGGGACGTACACCGGCAGAGCTGTTTGGCAGTGCAATTGCCACGCAACAGACTGAAGGCATAGCTACAGTGGTGCAGGGGGGTGCAATTGCACCGGGCAACAAGCTTTAAGGGGGCAACAAGTTGAGCTTGGCACTCGTGGCCAACATTGTGAAAACCTTGGTAATTACGAATAATACTATCATGTTATATATCATTGAAAAGGTAATGTAATGCAGAATACAATGAAGCACACCAGAGTGTAATATATTTATATCTATCAAACGTTATGGCCAAAAAAAACCCAGAAAAAGGAAATATAACTGTCATGTCAAGATTGCAGTTTGTTAAAAATCATGATTTGTAGGAATAATACTATCATGTTATATATCATTCAATGCAGAATTTCATGCAGAATGCAGTGCAACAGACTGGAGTGTAACGTCTACGTTCTCTCAAAAGGTATGGCCAAAAAACCCAAGAAAATGAAAATACAACCGTGATGTCACTTCCTGTTGTGACATCACTTCCGGGGAATTGGTTTTCCCTCTGCACTGGGCTACACTTTCATTAGCTACATGCCTGCAACAGACACCAGAGCAAAGTCTCTGCTCTGCTGGCTGTGTGTCATTTCCCTTGTTTTGGGGGGAATCCCACCTGCCCTCACCTGATTAGTGCCAATTTTAGGGTCTTCTGAGGCTGCAAAACCTGGAAGTGCTGATGATGTTATCACATTGTGTAGCATCGACATTTTGGATTCTGTGCTCAGCACCAGTGGAGAATATAAGAACATAAGAAAAGCCTCACTGGATCAGTCCAAAGGCCTTTCCGGTCCAGCTTCCTGTATCCTCACCTGGTGTAACGGCTGGCGTTAGGCCTAGCTATTGCCTCTCATTATATGTTATGATTTAAGCCACTGTCTTACATTTTGCTTGCCCGTCAGCTATCTTCGGTGTGTCTCTCAGAGGTGGGGTTGCTGCTCGCATGTCCACGGAGCAATTCCCATGAGAAGCAAGAGAAATTTGACTCAAAACAAAGGCTATTGGCCTCTGACCTTGGGTGATGTTATGAGAATGGGGCGATAAGACACTCTCCACTTCAAAGCCCTGAATTATGTTTATATTTTATGTCAATTAAGCTAGGTATCCTCCACCCTAATGAGGGAACATCTCCTGTCGACCTCCTCATTGGCATGCGTCTGTCCCGTTATCTTTGCACGTGACTGATAAGATGTCCCTTCTCTGTCGCAGGTGCATAGCAAGAGGTCTCCTAATGATGGGAACATCTCCCACTTGTTGAGATGACTGGTCTTTTAATGATGTGACCCAAGTAGTAGTTTGCCATATATCATTGTGCTGTCAAATACTTTGTTTTTGCCAATTAGCACTGATGTCTTTAGTATTATTTATAATTACAGTTTTAGGTCAGGGAAAAAGAAAGTACATAAGGTTACGGGGTACAAAGGATAAAACATTAGGTATCTGTCGGATATTAGCAAATTCATTTTTTCTAAGTTCATTAGCACTGTTGTCTTGATAAGCAAGCACCTTGCCTATATAAGCTTGCCGTAACTTAGGGTGCAATCCTATACTGCGCTGGAATGGCGAGGCCAGCCGGCCAACACCATATCTTAGCACAGTATAGGTTAGGCTGGAGCCCCCCCCCATGGCAAGGGAGCATGTGCTCCCTTACCATAGGGGAGGCTCCAGCCTCTCCAATGTGCTCC
The DNA here is from genome assembly GCA_029204185.1 of Lerista edwardsae. NCBI lineage: Eukaryota > Metazoa > Chordata > Lepidosauria > Squamata > Scincidae > Lerista > Lerista edwardsae. The sequence continues at coordinate 1,820,481 of JAJKFI010000023.1, forward strand.
TCGGATCTGCACCCGCTAAAGAGTGGGCGCAGATTCGAGGAGACCACGTGGCCCGAATTGTGGCCTCGTGGCCTCACAGATGGGCTTAGAATGTAGTCGTATGGCCTCCTCCCAAGTCCTGCCCAAGCCCCGCCCAAGTCCCACCACACCTCCCTCCCTCCCTCCAATCCCTGTGCCATCTTGACACGGAGCCTCCCTCGCACCAACTGGCTTCCGTTGGTGCGAGAGAGGCTCAGCGCGGGCGCAATAGGGCCAGTGCTGCCTGCAGCACTGGTCCTGTTGCTCGAGCGCTGACGCGGGGGTGCAGAGTGGCACCCCAATGTCAGTGCTAAGTGTGCAGTGTCGGTGCAATCCTGTTGCGCCAATGATACATGGTCTATAGGATTGCGCTGTTAGGTTAAGGAGCAACGTGATTTCGGATGCCAGTACGCCGCAGCGTCACTCCAAGCCACCTGGTAACTGTTGGTAAGTTTTGCTTTGCTTGACGATAGGAGCTTTGTTTTAGACTTAGGAGAAATGAAGTGCCTTTGCATTATGACTCTGCATATTTCTTCCTCTGATATCCAAAAACAACCCCCAGCCTATGGCTCGAGCTGCCTGGCTCCAACGCCTGCTGTCTTCCTTGTCTGCCCCTTCAAGATCCCTGCATTCAGTTTCCACTCCCTTGCATTTAGCATTCAGAGATTTACAGCGCAATCCAAGCATGCCCCTTGCGTCGACGCAAGGTGCGGAGCACCGGTGCATGGGCACTGAGCAGCACCCCCGTGTCAGCGCTGAAGCTCTGAAGCCAACGCTGCTTGCAGCTTTGGCTTCAAAGTGCCGACAGAGAGCCTCCCTTGCGCTAACCAAAGACAGCTGGCGCAAGGGATTCTCTGCTAAGTGTCAGACAGGGATTGGTGGGAGGGGGGAGGCAGGAGGCAGGACTTGGGCGGGACCTGGGCGGACTTGGGAGGTGGCCCTGTTTGGGCCACGCAGTCTCTTTGGATCTGCACCCGCTAAAGGAGCACATAGGGGAGGCTGGAGCCTCCCCCCATGGTAAGGAAGCGCATGCTCCCTTGCCGTGGGGAGGCTCCAGCCCGTCCTAAGTAGCGCTGGATACGGCGCTGACCCTTTGGCCTCGCCAGTCCAGCGCTGCTTGGGATTGCTCCCTTAACCTCCTTCTAAAGCCAGGAGGTTGCCCAAAGGCTTGTAACCTATGATGGAATTTTCCTCCATAAAATTATCCAATCCCATTTTAAAGGCACCTAAGCTAGGTGCCAACCAGTGGCAAGGATTTCCACAGATTCGTTACATGGTGGGTAACGGTGGGAAGGTATCATGTCACTGGTAAGTTTGGGAACCCCTGATTGGGAGAGCTGTGTAGGAAGCCTCAAATGGATGAGTCCAGTGGTGGGATTCAAATAAATTAACAACTGGTTCTATGATGTCATAGCCGGAGCAAAAAATAAACCCCGAAGCCAGCCGAGGTAAGCAAGTGGGCGGGGCCCGGCCATTTAACAACCAGTTCTATAGAACCTGGGCGAACCCCCTGAACCCCACCACTGGATGAGCCCACATGTTAAAAAGAAAATATTCCTTCCTAGCAGTGGCGGTGAGAGCCGGCTAAGTTAAATTGCAATGTTTGCTTAGGTTCAGAGTCGCTGTGGGGCTTATTGAAAATCACAGAAGGACTGTAAAGTACAATGGAAGAATATTAGTAAGGGAAAGCATCTCTTTTTGGGGGGGGAGCATTGCTTATTAGTGAAGTGTTAGGGCAGAGTTCTCAGCAAGGATTATGGGCGTTAATCAAGTTACATCCATGATTTATGGACCTCTGGAGATTTCCTGGGATTTGTACACTTGTGGGTAATTAGCAGTGGGCAGGCTCCCCAGGCTTGGTTTAGAATTGGCTGCAATTTTCTGAGCTTTCTTGCCAAGTGCTGGAGAAAGTTTTCTCCCCCACCCCCCGAGTTCTCTCTAGATTAATAATGTTGGCGCATGCATGCAAAAGATGACTTGTGCCGTGTGTGCGCATTGTGGCATTAGCCCTCGGAAAGTGCCGAATGTGACTGGCAGCTCAATCCTAAGCAGCGCTGGAATGGCAAGGCCGGCTGGCCAGCACCATATCCAGTGCTGCTTTGGGGAGGCTGGAGCTAATAGGTTTTTCAATAAGGGCACAATCCTAACCTAATCCTAAAATTAGGCAGGCACAGTTAGGCCAGCAAAGTTTGGCCAGCACCAGGGCCACCATAAAGTATGTTTGGAGCACTCTCGGAGTCCGAGAGGCCAGCACACAGACGTGCCCCATCCTCCCTGACTCCGAGAGTGGTCCAAACACCACTCCCTTGTATCTGGCATTCTGAGGTAAATTTCTGAGGTAAAATTCTGAGGTAAATATGAGGTAAATAAAGCAAAGTCTGGCCAACACAAGGGACACCGTAAAGTATGTTTGGACCACTCCCTGAGTCAGAGAGGCCAGCACATAGACGTGCGCCATCCTCCCTGACTCCGAGAGTGGTCCAAACACACTTTACGGTGGCCCTTGTGCCGGCCAAACTTTGCTGGCCTAACTGTGCCGGCCTAACTCCAGGTTAGGATTGCATCCTAAGGCACTTCAAGAAGCCCACCTAGAGCTTTCCTCTGCAAGAACCTGCAGTAGCTAAGCTAACCTGCAGTAGCTAAGATTATTGTGTGATCAATAATACCATGGTTTTTGGTGTGTTTAAAGTTTTTCCTGAGGTGAATTCAGCTTTTGTGTGCATGCTTTCCATAGGAATTAATATTCAGCACCCAGGACAGTACCTGTAAAAACCATGTATATAGGCCAGTGTTATTCAAACTGTCATCGGGACCCACTTGGTGGGTCGCGACCTAATGCCAGGTGGGTCATGGAAAGCTGGGTGCAGCCATCTTGGAAACTGCAGCCTTGACTCTTGTTATATTCCTTTTGTGAGTGTTCACACTTTGAATTTTCAAGTGAGGGTTTTAAAAATTTTTTTGTTGGGTGGGTCATAGATGGGTTAATGACATCACTTCCGGTGGGTCCCAACACAAGTACCATTCTAAAAAGTGGGTTCCAGTCTAAAAAGTTTGAATACCACTAATATAGACTAACCTAGGTGACCAAATGCAACAGTTGTTTTCAGGTACGGTATGTGGAAACACTGTGAATTTTTTTCCTCAAAAAATATATTTTTCTGTTTGTGCACAAAACACATCTACAATAGTAAATGGGGTCTCCACAACCCCCTGAACATCAGTTGCAACCCCCTCAGGGGGTTGGCACCCTCAAGCTGGGAACCACTGTATTAGAAGGAGGGGTGCCTGTGTTTTTTATGTTGTTATTTTGAGCAGAATGAGGCAGCCAGAAAACAGAAGTAGTGACCTAGGAACAAGGAGCAACTTCTGCTATGAAAGCAATCCTAGTTCTAGCAGAAAGATATTGTGGGGCCCATGCCCTGAAGACCGCAAGTGTGCTTTTATAATTTGTGCTTGTATCAGTTTCCTTACTGACATTCATTCATTCATTCATCCATTCATAGGCAGTGCAATCCATCCCGAGATGTAGCATCGACACAACGCTGTTGCATAGATGCCACATCATTAGCGCCGACGCAGGAGCGCCGAGCAACACCTCCGCGTCGGTGCTAAAGCTCTCAGGCTGGCTATGATTAGCATCGGTCTGAGAGCACCAAGGGGGAGCCTCCCTTGTGTCAGCTGAACCCGGCTGGCACAAGAGAGGTTGGGGGAGGGGGGGGGGTATTGCGCGGCCGGGGGGGGGGGGGGGGGGGTTTGGGGCAGGTGCGGGTCCAGGATTCGGCCATAAGGCTGAATGCTATACCCATTTGGGAGGCTGCGTGGCCCCAATTTGGGCTGCGCAGTCTCCTCGGATCTGCACCTGCTATTTAGCAGGCACAGATCTGAGGAGCGCACCGGGGAGGCTGGAGCCAGGACCGGCTCTAGCAGCGGCGGAGCCCAATGTGGGGCATTCCTGCGGGGCCCCCCACTAGGGAGGAGCACTGCCCATCCACCCACTTAGATGTTTAAATTTCTAGCAGCACTGGGCCCAATGTGGGGCATTCCTGTGGGGGCCCCAACCCTCCTGCGGGCCCCCACTCACCAAGAAGAGCTCTGCCCATGCCACGTGTTATGATATCAGAACATCACCGCCAACTGCTTCCAGGTGGCCCATTTGGGGCTGTTCAGAGGCAGAGGCAGGTGGGAGAGACCAAGGTGAAGCTGCTCTGCTCGCCCCACTGACTTACAGCCCATTGAGATCCCGGCTGCAGCCACAGGCAATATGCTCACCCTGCTAGTGCGGGGCCCCCTGAAGTGCGGGGCCCAATGTGATGACATTGGTCACATTGGCTTCAAGCCGGCCCTGGCTGGAGCCTCCCCTCAGGTAAGGGTGCAAACGTTGGATATGGCGCAGGCCGGCTGGTCTCGCCATTCCGGCACGGCATAGGATTGTGCCCTCGTTTGTTTGTTTGTTTGTTTGTTTGTTTGTTTGTTTGTTCGTTCGTTCGTTCGTTCAGCAGGATTGTGTCCTCCTTTTTTGATCAACAACCTCAATTTGCAGCTGACACCGTGCATGTAATTAATGCATGCATTTAAATAGGTATCCTTTAAAAAAAACACAGGCACTTAAAACAAAATGAATTTGATGATATAGATACATCCCGTAGCATCATCCAGTCTTGTCTTTCAAACCAAGGAGGGGGCAAAATAGAGAGTCTCATCTGAAGAATTGGGTGAGCTCTACACACTGCAGGGGCAGACCTAGTCAAAATGGCACCCGGGGCATCCAATAGAAGTGCGCCCCCACGGGAGCCCAGGTCTACCTGTGGCCATTCCTAATGGGTAGATCTGGGCTCCGGAGCCCAGTTCTACCCGTGCAATGTTGCGGGGGCCACTGGCGCCCCCCTAGACAGCCCCAAGAGGCGCCCAGGGCTCGTGCCCCCCCTGCCCCCCTAGATCCACTACTGACACACTGGTGCTTGTTTTGTAATGTTGCCAGATATCATGACAACCAGAAGCATGCAACGTGTCAGAGAGGCCCACAGTGACTTGCATGTCGTTTTTCATGTGTTCCTTTCCCCCTCCCTGCCTCTGTATTCTTGAAAGCCACTTGGCCGTGAGTCTCCCCACCCGTCCCCCTAGTAGCCAAAAGGGCAAGCCGTCAACTTTTCCAACCCATGGCTGCACATTCCTGGGTTACCCAAACCCTGCTGACTTGGTCTATGAGTATACAAATACTTCAAAGGGAGACTTCCCAAAAATGCAGTGAACAAGGTGCGAATCCCGGCAGTCCCGCGATGTGAGCACTTCCAGCCGATCTGCTACATCAAGGGCTCTTGGTTGCCATGTTCGATGTCACGAATTTTCAAAATTCCTGACTTTGTTTTGGAAGGAAGCGATGATGGAAACTTTGCTGGCTCTGGAGTGCGAGGCCCAACATTTCTCCCTGTTGTGCTCACAGTTCTATAATTGTCACCATATTTGCCCATTGAAACGGGGTGGGGAGTGAAAGGAAAAGACAAAGCTTTTCAAATCTCCCTGTAGGGAAACTGGTCCTTTTGTCCTAGAACTTTCACTGACAGCTGAGAAGCAGCTGTCGTCAATCTTTCACTCTGACCGTGGTGCCACCGTTTCGGTCGGCATGCTCATCTCTTCGGCGCAAGTCTTGCAGGAGGTGGCGCACTTGGAAAGGAGGCAAAAAACATTGCCTTCTGAAGGATGTTAGCAAAGGCAAGCCAGGGATCTATGTCAGGGACGACATCATAAAGCCCAATGAGCTGGAAGCAGCGGTGTTATTCTGCCGGAACGCTGGGCAGGACATCCGGGTGATCGACAGCCCGCCCATCGCGTTCCGCAGCGTTCCGCCGTTTGTGTAATGCACACAAGTAGCATAATTGGTTACGCAAATGGCGGAACGCTGCGGAACGCGACGGGCGGGCTGTCGATCACCCGGATGTCCCGCCCAGCGTTCCGGCAGAATAATACCGCTGGCTGGAAGTGACATAACACTTCCGGGTCACCAGGCCTCTGAACACGACCAGAATAAAAAGTAATAATTAAAGGCCAGTAATCCCAAACATACCATTTTAAACTATGTTTTAGACTCACCCTGCCATGAACGTCTTCTCCAGCACAAGCTTCCCTCTAAAAATAGCTCACCCACATTTTATAGCCATTACAGAGCAAAACAGGACACAGGGCTGTTCTGCTTTTCCCACCTCATCACCCTGTTCTTCCTTCTAAAGGCTGCAGCCATTCCAAGCCATAAAGATCTTTTCCAGGGCAGGGATCTGGCCTCTTCCGGAAAAAAAAGTCCATGTGTCATTTTATGGGCAGCGCCTCAAAGGGATCTGCTCGAACCTCTTGACAGGTGGCTCCTTTGCCTTCTGTTCAGTCCACTGTTGCGTGCTCAAGCTTTATGATCACGCATCGTCTCAAGAATGAGAAATGCATAAAATGCCACACAATAATTCCCTTCCTCTGGTTAATGCTTAATAATTCTGACGCTTTAGCAAAGCCAGCCTCAGCCTGATCTCAGAGTGGCCTGGAGTTGTGCTCTGCATGTTTCCAACCTACAGATTCTCCAGGCAAACAAAACATGTCCCTTAGACTCGGGGAACAATCCTGCAGCCTGATTGGATATAATAATAATAATAATAATAATAATAATAATAATACATTTATTTATATACCGCCTTTCTTAATATCACTAGATTTCTCTAATGATTGAACTCAAGGCGGTTTACATAGGCAGACTTTCTCACAAACCCGAAGGTTTTTACAATTTACAGAATGTCCTGTCTTCCAAGAACAACACTCCTACAGATCTTTCTTTCTGGATTTAGCCTTCTTTCTTTAGCCACCCGTCTGTCGCCTGCTGGCTGATGAGGCTTCCCTGCTGCCACCAGAGATGCAGCTGATTTCAGCACACCTCCTCCTCCCACGAGGCAGCTGAAACTCAGCTTTTAATCAGCCGCAGTTTCCAAGGTCTGCTGCTCGCAGAGACTTCCGGCAGTCCCGAGCTCACGACCTTGAGATCTTCAGGTGTTATCTTCGGGCAAACGGAGGCATTAACCCTCTCGGCTAAATCTTCTGCCCTATATATATACAAGTATATACAGGGTGCCTTCCTCGTTCACGGGCAGATTTGAGCATCCGTGGATGCAGAGCCAGCACCTGCCAGACCTGACCAGAAGCCACTTCTACTTTGCATTGGCGACTTCCAGTTGCACTCAGGAGGTATTCTGAGCCACAGAGAGGTTGTGTGAAGCCTCCCTATGCCTCAGAACACCTCCCAGACCAGGGCCGGCTCTAGTGGGGGGCAATGTGGGGCATTCCTGTGCGGGGCCCCCAACCCTCTCTGCGGGGCCCCCCACTCACCAAGAAGAGCACAGTTTGTGCCATGTGCAAAGCATGGCACGTGGAAGTAGTTGGCGGTGATATCAGAACATCACCGCCAACGGCTTCTGGGTGGCCCACCTTGGGCTGTCCCGAGGCAGAGGCAGGTGGGAGAGACCAAGGTGAAGCTGCTCTGCTTGCCCCACTGACTTACAGCCATTGAGATCCCAGCTGCAGCCACAGGCGATATGCTCACCCTGCTTGTGCGGGGGCCCCTGAAGCGCGGGGCCCGATGTGACGCCATTGGTCACATTGGCTTCAAGCTGGCCCTGTCCCAGACACAAATGGACGTCCAGGAGGCCTTCTGAGGAGGCTGGTGGCCAGCGTGACCTCTGGAGTGCTCAGCATAGTCTCCAGGAACGTTTTTGTGTGCCCTGGCCTCCCACAGATTTCAGTATCTGCTGATTTTGGTATCAGCAGATTTAGTTATCTGCAGATTTTGGAACTGATCCCCCTGCATACCAAGGGCCCACTGTGTTCGTTATGTTTTCTTGGAAGTGGTTAGTCCTGTTTAGGCAACAGAGGAGATACTCCCAGGATTGCGCCCATTGCCTCGATGCTGCGTCATAGTGCTGACGCAAGCGGCAGAGCGCCGATCGGCACCCCCGCATTGGTGCTCAAGCAACGGGACTGGCGCTGCGGGCCGCACCGATCTTGTTGTGCCCGCGCTGAGCCTCTTTTGTGTTGGCTGAAGCTAGCCGGCACGAGGGAGGCTCTGCGCGGAGCCAGCAGTGGGATTAGGGGCAGGAGGGAGATTGTAGGTGGGGAGAAGGTGGGCTTGGGAGGCAGCCGTATGGCCGCTTCCTAAGCCTGTTCAGGAGGCCGTGTGGCCTTGATTTGGGCCACACGGTCGCCTCGAATCTGCGCCTGCTATTTAGGGAGCACATGCTCTCTTGCCGGTGGGCAGCTCCAGCCTCTCCTAAGCAGCGTCGGGTATGGCACTGGCCCGTCTGCCTCGCCAGTCCAGCGCTGCTTAGGATTGTGCCCTCCATGTGTACAATGGACGTTTTTTGTACCTGAATGTTTTAAAGCAGGGGTCTCCAACAGCGACGGGATCTGGGAATGAGGAAGCGGAATGCTGGGCGGGTCTTACGCATGATTGGCAGCCCGTCCACTCCGTTCCGCCGCCTGCCCTGACCTGGGGGGGGGCTGCCCCTGGTTGGCGCGCCTCACTGCTGCTCGCTCAGGCACCCGGCGCCCCCCACCCGTCCTCCCCCCCGGCGAGCAGGCACCCCAACGAGGCCAGGGCAGCCGCGGAACGGAACGGATGGGCAGCCAATCATGCGTAAGTCCCGCCCAGCGTTCCGCTTCCTCATTCCCAGATCCCGTCGCTGGTCTCCAACCTTTTTAGCTGGAGGGCCACCTCAAATATCTGGCATGGTATCGCGGGCCAGAAAAATAAATAAATTTAAGTATAAACTTTAAATAAATACAGTAGAGATGAAGCTATAACATGCAAACAGACAACATAGGAAGATCTTGCATGGGGATCTCTCATGCCATGTCCTTGTTTGGCCCTCGGATTTAAAGGCAAAGAAAGCAGAACATATGGACAGCTGTAGTACAAAATTGTGTTCTGCCAGCCGGCTCAGGATCTGATCTGTGGCTTTGCTTCCACGCTTCAGCAAGCGTCCCATTCTGCAAGCTTCACCAGTGCTGCCAACAGGAGACTGGTGTATGCAGCAAAGGAGCGCTCCTTAATCATGTGCAATTCCTACCAATGATAGAAATTGGCTGCCGCTCCATATTCTGGTTCCTGGCTTGGAGTGGCCCAGAGGGGCTTTCCCGAACTTCAGTCACTTGCTGTGAAGTCCTCCTTGCTCCTCGCTATCAGTCGCCATCGCTGCACTTGTGCGCTGCGGTTTTGCTGAACATGCTAATCGTGTAATTGCTTGACGTGCTCTTGTTTTCGTCTTCCCACCACTCCGCGAAAGGTCTGGACCTAATGGGAACCAGATGGGCAAAGATCATGTCGCCCTTGGAAAAGAACCAATCTAGCAAAGGCTTTTGTGGTGGGCAAGAGTCACTTGCTTCACTAAACATGGAAAAAAGAATTGGGGGGTGGTGGGAGTATTTCAGAAAAGGGTGCGTACTGGACCAAGGACTCTTTTCAGGTCTGGGGTAATTCTCCGTAAATCGTTACAAAACTTGTGCAGGTACGGCTAACTCAAATAAAGTGTTGAATTACTACAACTGTCTCGTTTGTTTGCCACAGGTCTTTCACTGTCTGGCAGGAGAGAGATCCTGTGCCAGATGCTGAAAAATCCGCCATTAAACACTTTATGGATTATTTAGCTAGCTGGAGAGATGGCTATCAGTGGTCCCTTGGGATGCAATCTTCTGCCACGCGTCTGCAGTTAACCTCGACAGGGTGCTTCTCTATTTCAGATGCATGTGGCAGGCAGGAGCAATGATGGAAAGGAGGAGGAGGAGGAAGGTGATGCAGTGCTGGTCTTGGAGGGGATCTGGTGGGGCACTGTCTGAGAGCCAGTGTCGTCATCCGCAAATGAACTACCGGAACGCTGGGAGGGACTTACGCGGGGCTTCGCTGTGATTGGCTGCCCGCCCATTTCGTTCCGCAGCTGCCCTGGCCTCGAGGGGTGCCTGCTCGCTGGGGGAGACAGGTGGGGATCACATTGGGTGCCTGGGCAAGCAGCGGGGGGCCACGCCAACCGGGTCCAGCCCCCTCGAGGCCAGAGCAGCTGCGGAACGAAACGGGCGGGCTGCCAATCACGCGAAAGTCCCACCCACATCCCTCCCAGCGTTCCGGTAGTTCATTTGTGGATGACAACGCTCTTGAGAGTGCAATCCTAACCTGGAGTGAGGCCAGCACAGTTAGGCCAGCAAAGTCTGGCTGGCACAAGGGACGGTGTAAAGTATGTTTGGACCATTCTTGGAGTCAGAGAGGCCAGCACACAGACTTGCAGATATGCAGATACACAAAGTGGCATGCAGATACACGAATCCGTGGCCACTTTCAGTTTGATGAGCAAACCAAAAAATGTTTTCCTCTGGTATCCGCCGCATCCACAGTGAGTCAAATCTGTGGATGCCAAGGGCCAGCAAAGTTTATCCAGCACAAGGGCCACTGTAAAGCATGTTTGGGCCACTCTTGGAGTCAGGGAGGATGGTGCATGTCTGTGTGCTGGCCTCTCTGACTCTGAGAAAGGTCCAAGCATACTTTACGGTGTCCCTTGTGCCTGCCAAACTTTGCTGGCCTAACACCAGGATTGCACCCTGAATCCACAGATTCTGGGGCTACACTGTATATAGTAATATAGTATAGATGTTATTGTTTCTAGTTTGTGTATTTTAATCGGCCTTCTTGCAATTATTGCGTTCCTATTTCGGTCAGCCACTTGGATTGATGGATGAACAGAAGAGGATGGAATAATAACATTACAGCCCCATCCTAACCAGCTCTGGTGCAGTGGGCTTGAGCACCCTTCACTGTATCCTGTGCTGGTTAGGAGCAGGCTGGAGATCCCCTGGGCATAAGGAAAAGCTTGTGCCCTTACCCCATGTAAAGCCACAGCTTGCCCAGTGGGGCTTCTCAGATCTGCACTGGCTAAGTTGATGATGCAAATCTGAGAAGCCACTGATGGGTGGGGGGAAGACTCAGGAAGGGGCCATAGGATATTGCATACACCTGCTTTGCTGATCCTACTCCCCTCCTGGTCATGATATGCCTCTATTCCACCCTCCCACTGCTTAGAAATACCCTCTTAGAGTTTTGCAAAATGCTAGGTTTTGCAGGATCCTGAGCTCCTGTGTAAAGCGGCCCCTCTCCCTTCCCTTCAGAACCATTTGTGGCTTGGAGAGCTGGTTTGGAGGCTTTGCTCTCTGAGAAGCAAATGGCTCTCAAGACGACGAGGAGGGGCCGCTTTACACAGGAGCTCAGGATTCTGCAAAGTGTTTCCCCCCCCTCTAGGAATGCTACTACCTTCCAGGCTCCTGCTCTGCCTTTGGGGGGTGGGAGTGGAAAGGAAGAGAGTGACTACTCTGTTCCTTCTAGGTCTGATTGTGCTCTGGGGTGGAGAGCAGGAGGGAGGAGTTGGGGTGGCAGGTTTTGCCACAGCTGGGTGTGCACAAGGTCTAGGGAGCCCAGGGCCACCAAGGGTCCTGAGGGGCCACAGGGACTCATTGGAGGTCAACTTTTGGCAGTCCTATTTTCAGCAGGAGAATATTCCCAGGTTAAATGAGTATAAAAAGGTCTGAGACACTGAGCATAATCCTAACCTGGAGTTAGGCCAGCAAAGTTTGGCTGGCACAAGAGCCACCATAAAGTGCATCTGGACCACTCTTGGAATCAGGGAGGATGGCGCATGTCCGTGTCATGGCTTCTGACTCCAAGAGTGGTCCAAACATGCTTTGCAGTGTCCCTTGGGCCAGCCAAACTTTGCTGGTCTAATTGTGCCGCCCTCCCTTCAGGTTAGGATTGCATCCATTGTCTCAAAGCACCCCCATTTGTCAAAGTAGCCTGTTCTGCAAGGTTGCCAAATACACCGTTTGCACTTTGCAAACAGTTTCTCCTCTGCAAAATTGCCGGTTCTCCTGTGTGCGCATCTGCACCCTGGCTCATACTTACAGCTTCCACTACAGCCATGGCTGACGAGCTCTGTTCTTTGCCTTTGATATCGGCAGCCAAATTTCCATTCATCCCATAACAGCCACACCTTCAACACTGACATTAAACTTGGATGTGGAATGCCGTCAAAATACTTGGTGAGCCTAGCTTTGGAAAACTTGCAAATAAATTGAATCTGGAACACATTTCTGTTTGAAATCAGTACTCGATCCAGAGTTAAGAAGTGGCAGCATTCGTATTTTGTTCTAAAAACTAAATGTATCATTTGTGTAAAGAATATTTTTAGCCAGTTATTCAACTGTCTTTTTAACTGATTGAAGAATGTAAGACATTTATTGAGATTTCCACATCACCCAAATTTAACTTGGTTCCATTTTAGAACATGAAATTAAATCTGACACTTAGTGGCAAAGCTAAGGCATCTCCTACATGTGGTCAAAGAAGATTCTGTGCCCCCCCCCAACAACAAAATCAAATTTAAGTAAATAAATAAAAAGTGTTCTGGTTAATTGGCCATAACCTTTGACAGAATACTGATATTCCAACATAGTTTGTTTCATTGCATTTTGCATTAAATTCCCTTTCCAATGATATATAACATGATGATATTATTTGTATTTAAGGGTGGCGCAGCGGGTTAAACCGCTGCTGCTGGGCTTTCTGACCGGAAGGTTGGGAGTTCAAGACTATGCGACGGAGTGAGCTCCCGTTGCTTGTCCCAGCTTCTGCAGTTCGAAAGTACCTAGCAGTTTGAAAGTACCTAAAAATGCCAGTAGATAAATAGGGACCACTTTGGTGGGAAGGGAACGGCGTTTCGTGTGCTACGGCGTATAGTCATGCCGGCCACATGACCACAGAAGCTTGTCTTCGGACAAAACGCCGGCTCTACAGGCTTAGAAACGGAGATGAGCCCCGCCCCCTACAGTTGGTCACGACTAGACCATTCGGTCGTGGGGAAACCTTTACCTTTATTATTTGTATTTACCAAGGTATTCACAATTTTGGCCACTAATGTCAAGCTTGGCTTGTTGCCCCCCAAAGGTTATTGTTGCCCAAAGCAGTTGCCCCCTCCTGCACCCCCCTTAGCTATGCCACTGCTGACAATTTACAATTTAATAAACTCACTACCCAGTAAACTTGGGCAATTTACTTGCAACTTGATAAACATGTGTTCTGGCAGCATGCACATGTACTGCGGTGCACTGCTGCTGCTACTGGCCACTGCTGCAGATGATGCACAGGAGGTCATCTGGCTGTCCTGGTGCTAGTAAGTTGTCGTGAGCGGTGGGCAGTGGGTGTGTGGGAGGGTGAGAGATGAGCAGGAAAGATGAATAACAGGGTGGAGAGGTGGGAACAGTTTTGGTGTGGATTGGGGCCACTGGGAAGCAAGTCAGGGATGGGCAGGGCACAGTTATCAGAGTCCTTTTGTTTTTCCTGCAAGAGCAAAGAGCCTTGAGCAATCAGCCTCGAGATGCATCTCAAAAGAGCATTTTATTTTTGCTTGACAAATTGCTTAAATCTTCCACGGACACAACTTCAAAAAGACAGCTGAAATGTTAAGTGCAAAAACCCTGTAAATTAGATTAGATACACCAGGCCCAATTCTGATCTCAGCTGATAGTGCCCTGGGTCTGTTCCACTAACGCCATTGGCGTGAAATCGGCAGAGGTCAGAACGAGATCGGTTATGCTAATAAAATGTCACGAATACAAGACGTTGCTCGGGAGTGCCAAATTTTAATAGCATTTCTTGGCAACGGGCTGAAACTGGAGAAGACTGATGCCTCAACTGGGACGTTGTAATGGTTTTAAGTGTGGTGCGTATCTGATATCTTCAAGAGATACAGACCCTGCCAGAGAAATACTTCTAACATGGTGTGCTACTCTGTATAGATCTAGTTACTGTAGATAGAGTCTATCGGGAGCCGGGGTGCAAATTGTAGAAAATGAGTAGCCACTGCACTCTCAAGGAATTTTCAGCTACTTTCTCACTTGCCATTCTTTGCAGAATATTCGTTCCATCATTATTTTGCATGGAAGATGGATTGCCTGGAAGTTCCGTGTTCCCATTTATCTAAGCCAGTGGTATTCAAACTTTTGAGACTAGGACCCACTTTTCACACTGGCACTCATGTCGGGGCCCACCGGAAGTGATGTGATTAATCTGGAAGTGATATTGGGGCAGGAAGTGACATCATCAAGCAGGAAGTGCTGTCATGGTAACATAAGAACATTCCTGAATTGCAAATTGGCAACTGTACAACCATGAAACATCCCTGACAGGAAGCAAGATTAGGACAACATACGATGTAAAAGCACCGAGCTAAAAACAAAATTTTAAAACTTGAAAATTCAAACTATTAACACTCACAAAAGGAATATACCATGAGTAAGGTTTGCTGTTTCCAAGATGGCTGCTCCCAGCTTTTCATGATCCACCTGACATCAGGTTGTAGCCCACCAAGTGGGTCCCGACCCACTGTTTTAATAAATAATAATAATAATAATAATAATAATAATAATAATAATAATAATAATAATA
>JAJKFI010000023.1:1840464-1875111 GCA_029204185.1 Lerista edwardsae
GTGTGTGTGTGTGTGTGTGTGTGTGTGTGTGTGTGTGTGTGTGTGTGAGGCAAATCTAAACAATGATTCATGTTGAGATGCCACAGGCAGCCTCTTCTGAGGGTAAATAATTGTGGTGTGTCTCTGCTTCGGGAGAAACAGAATGTTCCAAACACCAACAGAACTATCCACATCCAAGAGAGACTCATTACAGAGCTGCAATGGGCAGCCTCTTCTTTAGATGGTTGTTCCCAGGAACCTTGAGTCACTTGTGGTGCAATCCTATGTACGTCTACTCAGACATATGCTCCACTGTGGGCAGTGGGGCTTACTCCCAGGAAAATAGGTATAGGATTGCAGCCTTAATGGTTGTGTATCCCTGCTTGCAATCAATGGTGTGGCTTTTCTTCCCCTGCCCTTGCAACAGCCTTTGCAGTTATTCTGTCAATTTGGCCCTCTCCAAGTTTGAGTCCTAGGGGCAAAAAAATCTACATTTACAGCTAAGGGCAGCAATTTTTCATAGAGTAAATGCATTTGAGGATGATGGCAGTGGTGGTGGTGATAACGGTGATCACGACAATGACGGCACATCTGTCATCTTCTAACGTTACCTCCTCTGAAAGTGGTCCAGCTTGTGCTCTAATAATGCAACCAGACAGCGAGTGAGAACCATTTCCAAAACTGAAGGCATACTGACCACTTGCCTGTCCACACCCTGTTCCTTTGGTGCTCCTTTTGAGTCATTGCAGCACTTTGGTGTTCTCTGTTTCTCCCACATCGTTGCAGCTTCGTCAGGGTGTAAAGAGTCCAAGTGTGTTCTCAGCTTTCAACCCATGAGCAAGGCTCCTGCTGGCTCTCCTGCTTGCTCTTAGTGGTATGACGCCAGACCGAAAAAAGGAGCTGGCCAATTTGCTCTCCAAACTGCCACCGGCCATTTTTTAAGCCCCTCATCAAAATCTGCACAGTTGCACTGGAAACTGGGCACATGCCTCACATGCTCAGTGGTGCCCGCTGGCCTGCCTGTTCCAGCGCAGGATAGAATTGGGCTGCCCGATGTCATGTTTGCATTTCTTTACTCCACCCAGTGATGTCATGCAGGGGGTACGCGGGGGTATGCGAGTACCGGTTTCTAGGATTATGGCTGGCCCCGCCCATTCGCCCGCCCACTTGTCGACTCCGCCCCTGCAACGTTTGAATTTCCTGCATGTTTGAGTTGCCTGCATGTTCTCAGAGCCAGACAGGCAGGCAGGCAGTGAGCGGAGCCTTGCCTTGCCTTGCCACTGAAAAATGAGCTGCTCTGGGGTTTTGGAACTGTTGGGTCACTTTAACATGATGCCAGGCCTCCTTAACATGTTCTGGGGGGTGCTGTGGAATACTGTTGCCACTGTTGGATCAGTTTAAAATTGTCTGAGGCCTCCAAAAGGGCTTTTTTCATGTCCCTTCCTGCCACGACCTCACTTCCGGCTTATGACATCACTTCCGGTGGGTGGGTCCCGACACGTGCCAATCAAAAGTGAGTACCTGTTCTTAAATCATTTAGATGACACCACTGACCGTAAGGGATGTTTGGACCAGTCTTGAAGTCAGAGAGGCCAGAACACAGACATGTGCCATTCTCCCTGACTCTGAGAGTGGTCTAAATGTGCTTTATGGTGGCCCTGGTGCCGGTCATACTTTGCTGACCTAACTGTGCCAGCCTAACTCCATCAGGTTCAGTAATGCCTTGAATCTGTAATCAACCTAATTTCTGCCTGGGGCGGGCTCATTCCTTCCATGCATCTGACTTTTTAAAAGAATCTCTGATGATGCTAATGTCTGTTCTCTCATGGCTCAGCTGAAAGGTCTGGAGCATTGGACATGGTATGGGGCAGAGTATGGACCCAGCTTGGTTTGCAAGGGGCTTTTCACCCCAGAACATTCGCCCTGCCAAGTCATGTAGGACAGGCAGCCATATCTTTAGAATTGTTTGCAATTGGACTCGAGAGCTGCAAATGGCTTGGGGCTGCTGGTCTTGAACCAAGGGGAGAATGAACCTCGTCTTAGGTCAGCTCAGTCACTCAGCTGAGTACCCTCAGAAAAAGCCTTTGCAAACCGCAGATCTTCTTTGCACATATAGGCACACATAGGCAGGAGGCGTTGGTCTGGAGGTTGAGCTGTTGCCCTGCCTGAAGATGTTAAGCAGGATCAGCCTTGGATTGCCTTTGGATGGGAGACCGGAAGTCACTGACAAGTCACAGAGCTCACAGTGGAATGTGTGGATTGTGGAATGTGGAGGAGGTCAGCTGACAAGAGAGATAAAATCTTGAGAACCACCCAAAGTGTGATCTGTGGCTGCCTGTGAAGGCTCTGAAGGTGCAAAGGTGCAAGCCAGGATGATGACCACACAATGGAAAGGAAACATCTGGAGAAATGGAGGATTCTGTGAATTGTACATAGAACAATAATTGTAAAAAAAAACCATTTGAAAAAAATGAAGTTTATGAACAGCCTGGCAATGTAACCCACCTTGTGTTGTGAGAAGTCTTGAAAAAGGAGGTATAAAAATACCTTAAATAATAATGATGATGATGATGATGATGAATATGGTCTGGGTGTGATTTGGATTCTTTTCTACCCTTCGTCTGTGGACTGAGGGTGTGTTGACATATGGGAGATTCCAGTCGCGGATCTAGGGTGGGCTGGGGGGGCACGAGCCCTGGGCACTATCTTGGGAGTGGGCGCTGTAACCATGGCGCACCACGCCCCCAAAATGGCGCCTGCGGCCCGGCTCGGCCCGGCTCGGCCCGCCCCGCCCCACCCCTATGCTCTCCTCGCTCTCGCTGGCCTTAAAGAGCCAGCCAGAGCAAGGAAAAGGCGCTGCTGCCCGGCGCCCCCTCCCGCCTCTTACAGCGGGGGCATGGCGTCGCGCGGCGCATGTCATGATGTCACAACGTTATGACGTCATGACATTGCGTGCCCCCGTGGGGCGCGTTTTGATTGAGCGCCCTGGGCGCCATTTCGAGTAGAACCGCCCCTGGGAGATTCTTCCTTTGTGCCGTGGGTTGGATTTTTGTACATTGCCCTGTGCTCCTTGGAAGAAGGGCACTATAAAAATGTGAGACATAACTAAAAACGAGGTACTAAATACATTTTCAGCTGCATTACAACTGTACAGTTTTGTGACGTTCAGAGGAATGCAGAGTCCTTGGGGCTTTGCCCGACATGAAGCATGTGGGCGCTGCTGCTGGAAAGGAATGAGGGGCAGTAGCCAGTGGTGTGGATGATTCCAACTCAAATATCCTTTGCTGGAAGCCCCTGGATTGCAGCAGTTCCATCCTTGTTGCTGGTGCAGAAGGGATGAAGCACATGATGATCTTCAATTGTTGAAATTGTTTCACCCTACAAAGCCCGGTCAAAGACTTAGTGACTATTTATTTAAACCAGTGGTATTCAAACCTTTTAGAATGGGACCCACTTTTTAGATGGAGAAGTTCTATACAAGCAGCAAAAACAAGACCTGGAGCTGACTGTGGCTCAGATCATGAGCTTCTTATTGCAAAATTCAGGCTTAAACTGAAAAAAGTAGTTGAAAACCACTAGGCCCTCCACTTATGACCTAAATCAGATCCCATATGAATATACAGTGGAGGTGACAAATAGATTTAGGGGCTTAGATTTGGTAGACAGCGTGCCTGAAGAACTTTGGACGGAGGTCTGTAACATTGTACAGGAAGCAGCAACTAAAACCATCCCAAAGAGAAAGAAATGCAAGAAGGCAAAGTGGCTGTCTGACGAGGCTTTACAAATAACTGAGGAAAGAAGGGAAGCAAAAAGCAAGGGAGAAAGGGCAAGATATACCCAACTGAATGCAGATTTCCAGAGAATAGCAAGGAGAGATAGGAAGGCCTTCCTCAATGAGCAATGCAAAAAAAATAGAGGAAAACAATAGAATGGGAAAGACTAGAGATCTTTTCAAGAAAATTGGAGATGTCAAAGGACAATTTCATGCTAAGGTAGGCACAATAAAGGACAAGAACGGCACGGACCTAACAGAAGCAGATGAGATTAAGAAGAGGTGGCAAGAATACACAGAGGAACTATATAAGGCCAATCTAAATGTTCCTGATAACCACAATGGTGTGGTCACTGAGCTCGAACCTGACATCCTGGAGTGCAAAGTCAAGTGGGCTTTAGAAAGCATCACTAACAACAAAGCTAGTGGAGGTGACAACATTCCAGCTGAGTTACTCAAAATCTTAAAAGATGGTGCTGTCAAAGTGCTGCACTCCATATGCCAGCAAATTTGGAAAACCCAGCAGTGGCCACAAGACGGGAAAAGATCAATTTATATTCCAATCCCAAAGAAGGGCAATGCCAAAGATTGTTCAAACTACTGCACCATTGCACTCATTTCACATGCTAGCAAGGTAATGCTCAAAATCCTACAAGCTAGGCTTCAGCAGTATGTGAATTGAGAACTACCAGATGTACAAGCTGGTTTCCGAAGTGGCAGGGGAACTAGAGATCAAATTGCCAACATTCACTGGATCATGGAGAAAGCAAGAGAGTTCCAGAAAAACATCTATTTCTGCTTCATTGAATATGCCAAAGCCTTTGATTGTGTGGATCACAACAAACTATGGCAAGTTCTTGAAGAGATGGGAGTACCAGACCACCTTATCTGTCTTCTGAGAAACCTGTATGCAGGTCAGTAAGCAACAGTTAGAACTGGACATGGAACAACCGACTGGTTTCAAATTGGGAAAGGAGTACGACAAGGCTGCATACTATCAACCTGCTTATTTAACTTATATGCAGAGTACATCATGAGGAAGGCAGGGCTGGATGATTCACAAGCTGGAATCAAGATTGCTGGGAGAAATATCAACAACCTCAGATATGCAGACGACATCACTCTAATGGCAGAAAGTGAGGAAGACCTAAAGAACCTTCTGATGTGGGTGAAAGAGGAAAGTGCCAAAATTGGCTTGAAGCTCAACATTAAAAAAACTAAGATCATAGCAACCACTCCCATCACTTCCTGGCAAATAGAAGGGGAAGAAATGGAAGCAGTGACAGACTTTATTTTCCTGGGCTCCAAGATCAGCGCAGATGATGACTGCAGCCGTGAAATTAAAAGACGTTTACTTCTTGCGAGGAAAGCTATGGCGAACCTAGACAACTTAATAAAAAGCCGAGACATCACCCTGCCAACAAAGGTTCACTTAGTCAAAGCTATGGTTTTCCCAGTAGCAATGTATGGCTGTGAGAGCTGGACCATAAGAAAGGCAGAGCGTCGAAGAATCGATGCTTTTGAATTATGGTGTTGGAGAAGACTCTTGAGAGTCCCCTGGACTGCAAGGAGATCCAATCGGTCAATCCTCCAGGAAGTCAAGCCTGATTGCTCCCTGGAAGGTCAAATCCTGAAGCTGAAGCTCCAATACTTTGGCCACCTCATGAGTAGAGAAGACTCTTTAGAAAAGACCCTCATGCTGGGAAAGATGGAAGGCAAAAGGAGAAGGGGGCAGCAGAGGATGAGAGGGTTAGAGAGTGTCACCGAAGCGATGAACATGAAATTGGGCGAACTCTGGAAGCTAGTGGAGGACAGGGAGGCCTGGCGTGCTGTGGTCCACGGGGTCGAAAAGAGTAGGACACGACTTAGCGACTGAACAACAACACTTTTTAGAATGGTGCTTGTGTCACCGGAAGTGATGTCATTAACCTGGAAGTGATGTCATAGGTGGAAGTGCTGTCAGGAAGTGCTGTCATTGTAACATAAGAAAATGACACTCCTGAAGTGGCTAGCAAATATCAGCTACCATATGCATCATGCTTTTCTCATTTATGGTGAGACCTGATTTCTGACAGCGCAAAGCTCAGATAGGATTTGGTCCTTAAGGCTGCAGTTATTTACAGGCATCTGCACTATTCAATACTTACTTGGAAATAGTTCCCACTCAATTTAGTCGAACTTTTTTACAGTAAACATGTTTATGGCATGTGTTCCTGCCATATTAGTCACTAACAACCAGTGCTCACAGAAGTGGGTTCCGGTCACCCATAGCCATAGGGCAAGCATCTTCTGATAATGCTGGAAGCACCATCAGCCGTCCATTCATAACTGCTGATAAGCACATCATCAAGGATACAAGATGGTCCATTGACACACCTCACAATGAGAATCCCTGTTACCACAACATTTGAAAAAATTCAGAAATAGCTTAGACAGAAATATGGTGGATAGAGATTTAGGACTTGATTGAAATGGACAGCATACTTCATTAGTTAAAGAGAAGTCAGTAAGTCAGAAGTTAAATAAGTGCATGGGAGTGCAATTGCACTGGGCAGAAGAGGTATGGAGGAAAAAAGGTGTGGAGTGGACCAGCAATTTTCAACATTTTTCTTCTCACAGCACACTGAACTCTATGCCCTTCTCTATGGTCTTTGCCTCTTGTGATGTCATTTCCTGCTTCCAGGAGACTCTTCCAGGCTCTGTGGCTCTGCTTCTAAGGCAATGGCCAAAACTGTGAAAACCTTGGTATGTATGAATCATATCATCATGTACCATCATGTTATATATCTTGGAAAGTAATTTAATGCAAAAATGCAATGAAAGAAACCAGACTATATTTAGTCATTCATTTCATTTCATAAACCTTTATTGGCATTTTAAAAAGTAATTAAATACGTAAAGTAAATATTAAACATTTGTGCATAATTATAAAACTTATCTTCTCTATCACATCCCTGATAATAATTTATGGGCGACTACTTTTTTAATAACAGCTGCCAAAAAAATCTGCTACCAGGTTGGTAACTACTTCAGAGCTATCCTCAAGGAAAAAGCCCACACACCCTTCAGAAAAACCAATAAAACTAGGTAAAATTGGCTCTATAAGGCATTCACGAAGCTTACTATGAACAGAACAGTGACACAAAATATGGGCAACTGTATCAGGTTCCAGATAGCAAAACTTACAGGTTCTACGTTCAAAAGGACTATATTTACTCTATCAAAGTTACTGCCAAAAACCAGAGAAAAACAAAATTACAACGGTGACATTACTTCCTCTTGTGATGTCACTTCCAGGGCAACATTTTGCCCTCTGCACTGGGCTACACTTTCACTAGCTATGCCCCCGCAGTACATACTTTTATGGACAATTGGAAACTGCTCATTGACTTTTTGCATACGAAGGAGAAAAACGACGCTATGATATGTGGTTTTGGAGTTAATAAAAGTGGATTTAAATATTAGGAAGGGCTAACAAAGTTATAGTTGATAAGATGAGAAAAACGTTTAAGAACGACTGAGTTATAGTTTGTTTTATATACTGTAGAATTAATGATGTGATATAGATGGTTAAGGTATCTCTTTACACGTGGTATATACTGTATGTTTGCTTACTTTTCTGTGCTTTTTTCTTTTTTCAATGCTTTGTTTTGTCAATATTTTAGGAATAAATAAAATTTTTGAAAAAGAGAATCTCTGTTACCAAAGCAGGCTGTCATTGCTGGTTGATTGCTCTGGATGGCTTTAGATATGTTTTGCAGATCATTTTTAGAGATCATAATCAATTGAGGTCTTCAAAAATGACTGAAGGTAACACCTATTAAGAAAAAAAAACAGGGACAATGTTGGGAACTGACCGTCTTTTTCCACCAACCCATGCTGAAATAGTTCCCAGCTCCAATTTTTAGTAGATTCCTTAAAGGTTTAAGAACATCAAAAAGACGAAAGGGTTGAAGATGTTCCAAGACAAATTGAAGTCAAGTCTCCATTTATCCAGTCCATGACTTTCCTTTGGATATAATTTTAATATCGCAGGAGGAAAAAAAATTAGTATTTTACATTTGAAGCTTGTGCTTTATAATTTTAATGAGTTTTGATTTTACACGGTGTGGAATTTTATCCAACACCAATTTTCAAAGCTGAAAAAAAACCAGGCAAGGATTTAAAATAAAAATGGGGTTTCATCCATGGTGTGATGAGAAGTTTCCAATCAACAAACTGTGCACAATAGAGGAAAAGGAGCCATTAACAAGAAGGTATTTTTACAGACAGTCTTCACCAATGTGCTATCTCTGATGATCTTCCTTACCCAGGTGAAGAGGTTAAAACAGTAATCTGGACATTATTAGGCTAATCGATGAGATTTTCTCATCTTTGCATTCTTTGATCTGCATTGCGTCTCTC
The DNA here is from genome assembly GCA_029204185.1 of Lerista edwardsae. Lineage (NCBI taxonomy): Eukaryota > Metazoa > Chordata > Lepidosauria > Squamata > Scincidae > Lerista > Lerista edwardsae. The sequence continues at coordinate 1,848,620 of JAJKFI010000023.1, forward strand.
CTGCCGAATAACTCTCAGCTCTGCACTGAGAGAAATAGAAGGTTTCTGACAGCCCCCAAGTGCCCTTCTACATGCATGCACAGAAGAGGTTGCCTGTTGCATCTCTGCTTGATTTATTGCTCCAGCCCTGCTTCCTTTTAATCAGCCTTCAGTGACATCTCTGCATGGGATATGAATGGATCATCCAACCAGGGGCATAGCTAAAGAAGTACAGGGGGTGCAAGTGCAATTTTTACTTTATTTAAAAAGCCCAGCCATCTTGTCACTTTTGGAGGTGATGTCACTTCCTGTTGCAATGTCACTTCCGGGGCATCATTTTGCCCTCAGCACCAGGCAACACTTTTATTAGCTATGCCACTGCATCCAACTACTCCAAATACAGAGATGCAGTAGGATAGCATTCCCTTAGAGAGGGTTGCCTCCTTCCAATCAGAAGGCAAACCCAGATCAGAAACTTTGCAGAATGTTGGGGTGGCAGGTAATTCTTCTTTGGAAGGGCTATCCAGTGGTCCATCTATGCTGGGCAGTTCCTCTGCTAGGGCTAATGCTAGCATGATGCTCAGCCCAATCATTAACCTGGCGTTGCCCAGGGCTCCAGTGACAGCCAAATGGTGACTGCTGGATACTGAGCCTGCCAAGCTGAGCTTCTGCAGTTTGCAAGGTAGCTGCCAACTGCAATCCAAAGAGCTTAGCTCCTGCAGTTTGCAAGGTAGCTGCAAACTGCAATCCAAAGAGCTTAGCTCCTGCAATTTGCAAGCTTATATAAATATAGGGAGATAAAAAGTTTGAGCTTCTTTTTTCTGATGTGTTCTTCCAAGTCCATCAATGACAGGTAGAGGGGACAGGTGAAGGCTGGGTCACATTACTAGGCCCCTCAAATCTTGAAGCTATTGATTAGGGCTGCCTCACTATGAGAAGTGGATTGAGGTTCCCCACAATGAATGAATGAATGAATGAATGAATGAATGAATGTTTCTTTCTAGAGCACTTCTTTCAAAGCCTGGTGGATCCCGATAGAGTGTCATTTCAAAAAGTGGGTCCCAGTGGTAAGATGTTTGGGAACTACTGGGGTACAGGCAGCACTGAAAATCAGATACCAGGGGCTGAATCTTAGCCCAGAATGCTGGCTTTGCTCCTAAACTCCAGCAGGTTTTTTCCCCTTTGAAATCGTGGGTTGGGCTGGATGGAACCACGTTCCCTTCTGAGCTCCAACGCCCTCCATGCTCATTGTGCAGCCCTCCACCCTCCGTGATAATGGAAACAATGTTCCTATTTCCCCAGCTGCCTTCCCTACACCCCCCCGTTTAAAGTGTGGCGAGTTTACAGTCCCACAGTACATAAACTGTAACACAGCAGTTCACAAATTAACAATAAAGAACAAAACACAGACAACTAACAGTCCCACCTCTGTTCTGCCTTGAATGAGATTCGTCATATGCCAGGCAAAGGTGAGAAGAATTTCTCTGGTCTATTATCCAAGAGTCCACTTCTATCCACCTTTCCAGTGCCGCAATGCAACCCAAGGTAATGGAATAAATGTTCCCTTACCTTGGGCGGTTTTTTTTTTTTTTTTGCCATGACTGTTCTCCCCACTACAGGAGGCAGCACATGCCCCATTGGCACAGCTGCATGAGTCCTGGAACGTTGGAAAAGATTTGTCCCCAAATCTCTAATCTAACCTTCAGGTGCAATCCAGTAAGGTAAAGGTAAAGGTTTCCCCACAACCTAGTTTCCCCACAACCACAGTCTAGTTGTGACCGACTGTAGGGGGCGGTGCTCATCTCCATTCCTAAGCTTGTAGAGCCGGCATTTGTCCTGAGGACAAGCTTCCGTGGTCATGTGGCCGGCATGACTATATGCTGAGGCGCACGGAATGCCGGTCCCTTCCCACCGAAGTGGTCCCTATTTATCTACTTGCATTTTTAGGTGCTTTCAAACTGCTAGGTTGGTGCTTTCGAACTGCTAGGTTGGCAGGAGCTGGGACAAGCGACGGGAGCTCACTCCATTGCGCAGTCTTGAATTCCCAACCTTCTGGTCAGAAAGCCCAGCAGCAGCGGATTAACTCGCTGTGCCACCACATCCCAAATCCAGTAGAAAGGTATAAAACCCACTAGAAATGACAGCCACACACCAACTCTTCAGTGGTGATTTTCCTGTGGTCCCTTAGACGGCAATCCTAACCTGGAGTTAGGCCGGCATAGTTAGGCCAGCAAAGTTTGACTGGCACAAGAGACATTGTAACGTATGTCTGGACACTCTTGGAGTCAGAAGCCATCACACAGATGTGCGCCATCCTCCCTGACTCCGAGAGTGATCCAAACGTGCTTTATGGTGTCCCTTGTGCCAGCCAAACTTTGCTGGCCTAACTGTGCCAGCCTAACTCCAGGTTAGGATCGCACGCTTAAGCAATTCTCTCACAGTCATTCTTTCCCTTCTTAGTGTTAAAAAACACAAGAACCTTCCTCTTGATGTGACCAGTTTATTAATCAAAGCAAACAGAATTGCTGGAGAACATTATTTTTCAGGCTGTATGGCAAAAAAAAAAGAAAGAAAAAAAAAGTCTTGGAGTTTTTTGCCTTGGTCATCTTGACAAAGGAAGCATTATCACCTTCATTTTTATTATTTTGTTTTCCCTTTAACTGGTGGTGAAGGACCAGACTCAGAGAAAAACGAAGCGATTTGACTCAAGCAGGGAGGAAGGCACAAAAATGGCAGGAGTTTTTGAATCTGCATCTTGGCAGAATGACCCAATCAGGATGGATGGATGGATGGATGGATGGCAGAACATCCGCAAAGTATCCTTCATTTAATTATAGGAGCCTTGAGATGGTCACAGAGTTATTTGTTTATTTGTACAGTAGTCCATCAGTATCCACAGGGTGGTGGAAATTCTGCCCCGTCCAAGATACTGATATCCATAGATATTGGAATTCCTTTTTAAAAACATTTCAAACTGTCCGGTATCCTACCTGGGGCACCGCTCACCTGGGGCATCCAACATGGCCAAGATCCAATTACGGACCTACCATGATGTCTTTGGGGGCAAAGGCCCCAGGCATGGTGCTCCTGTGGTGGGAGGAGGGCGGCGGCAAAGCGCCTTGCGAAGAGGTGAGCCCTGGAAATGGCGCAATGTTGGAAATGGCGCAATTTTGTGGCACAGAGTCAGATATTTTTTCGTACTGATCTTTACTGTTTTATACATTTTTAAAAGGGGACCACAGTATCTGTGTCATCGCAGCTAGTGAAATTTGCGGATCCATGACGGATTAAGTTGCGGATCCGTTGCGGAGGTGAGTCCACTGTAAAGGTAAGGCAAAGGTTTCCCCACAACCGAATGGTCTAGTCGTGACCGACTGTAGGGGGCGGTGCTCATCTCTGTTTCTAAGCCTGTAGAGCCGGCATTTGTCCTGAGGATAAGCTTCCGTGGTGATGTGGCCAGCATGACTATACGCCAAGGCGCATGGAACACCGTTCCCTTCCCACCAAAGTGGTCCCTATTTATCTACTTGCATTTTTAGGTGCTTTCGAACAGCTAGGTTGGCAGGAGCTGGGACAAGCAACGGGAGCTCACTCCATTGCGTGGTCTCAAACTGCCAACCTTCTGGTCCACAAGCTCAGCTCAGCAGTTTAACCCACAGTGCCACCACATCCTTTGAGTCCATTGTACTACCAGGTCAATAATAGATTTTTCTTTCTCTTCACAAATTGATTTGGAGTAAGCAATGTGTATATATCAAGTAAACAATGTGGTGAATACTGAGACTCTGGGTTTTCTGCTTAAGTGAAAACAAGAAATAGCCTTAATCGGATGTCAGCATACCTAGAGGGAGGGGGGAAATAATCATTAGTTTGGCAAGAGAAAAAAATCCCACACGGAGACAAAAAGCTTAAAGTTTACTTTAGAGAGTCTGGTCTCCTTCAGACTAAATAAAATAATGAAGGTTAAGCCAAATTCTAACTAGACTGCAGGAAAATGAAGCTGTTCAGCACTGAAGGTCTACCAAGCCTTATCAGCCATGCATGAAGACAACCAGAAATGCTGATGTTCTTTGCTGCAAATTCCGGCCAATAGTCTTTCATCCCATCACTGAGGTCTGCTTGCAAGCAGGGCTACATCCTTCATGACGGCGTCTCGCACCAGTGAGGTTAGAACTGCTTCTTATTGGCCAATGTGCATCTGCAAATATCTGCTATTGCTCATTTGCTACAAAGTGGGACCTGGCGGAAATGATTTTCAGGGGCAACGCAGTAGTTGGAGGGCAAGGGACTAACAAGTCTCCTTGCTGTTGCTACCCCCCTCCCGGAAAACTGAGTTCCTTCCAATTAGAATTCCAGACGTGTGTTTGCAATAGAGTAGCGGTCCCCAATGTCCTACTCAGAAGTGGGTTCCGCTGTAAGTACTGGCAGGGCAGAGGCCTGGGGCTGGGGAGGGTGCCGGACAGCGCTGGAGCGATCACGGTGCTGCAGGCACACTGGGGGTTCTTACCTCATCGGAGGGGGTGCACTGCCCTCTAGCAAGTTCTGGGAGGCACATAGTCCAACTTTATGAGCCTCGCCAATGAGATCAAAAGCCCCTTTTTTTTGCAAGCATGAAGCACTTCCTGTTTGCACAAGAAAAGTGCAAGTATTTTGAGTGCACAAAACAAGACTTTTCACCTCAGCATCCGGGAGGCTCGCAGAGGGGGCTGCGGTCTCCTAGAACTTGCCAGAGGCCAGTGCACCCCTCAATGAGGTGAGAACCCCCCTGGGGCCTCACAGTAGCACTGCAGCACTGTCAGGCACCCATTCCTGGGCCACTCCCAGTGGTGGCATCTAAATGATTTAAGAACAGGAACTCACTTTGGATTGGCACGTGTCGGGACCCACCCACCGGAAGTGACGTCATAAGCCGGAGGCTGGCGGAGCGCAGGTCTACCCGTGGCTGGTTCCTATGGGTAGACCTGGGCTCTGGAGGCTGGCCAAGCAAGAAGGAAAGCTCTTTGCAGAGGAATCGGGAGGGGGGAGGAGGGGGGAAGTGCCCCGGAGTGAAGTGGGCGGAGTCAGCCCTAATTTTAACAAGTGGAACTGAGTTCCCCCGCGTTCCCCCTACATGACATCACTGGCCACTCCCCTTAAGGGGGGGTGGCCCAGGTACGTTTCCCAAAGGGAGTCATGACCCCCAGGTTGGGAAACACAGCAATAGAGTCTAGAACTCCAGCTGGCAGAAAAGTGGCTGGCGGATGTATGTGTGTGAGACTGCTCTAGTATTGCTGTTTCTCCCCTGCAAATGTGTTCCCCTGCCCTTGACACATATTTACAGAGGAAAGTGGCAAATTGCTGTTTAGAAATCCAATCCAGAACTAGAAGGAATGTGGGAGCCCCATGGTAGGAACTCCTGCTTTAAAAATATAAAAAAGAAGAAAAACCTAAGAAGTACCTGCTGGTTCAGGATGTGTTCTGTGGCGCAAGAAGGCCACGTGCTCCGGAAAGGCACTTCTGTTGAGTCCAATAAACCCAGCTGGAACAGACCGTGAGGACCTCCAAACATGGATTCAGTACTAGCATTGAGAGTGCAATCCTAACCTGGAGTTAGGCCAGCACAGGCAGTGGTGTTATGCTGCCAGAACGCTGGGCGGGACATCCGGGTGATCGACAGCCCGCCTGTCACATTCCGGAGTGTTACGCCGTTTGCATAATGTACGCAAGCGGCGTAATTGGTTATGCAAACGGCGTAACGCTCCGGAACGCGACGGGCAGGCGGTCGATCACCCGGATGTCCCGCCCAGAGTTCCGGCAGTATAACACCGCTGGGCACAGGCCAGCAAAGTTTGGCCAGCACAAGGGCCACCGTAAAGTATGTTTGGGCCACTCTCAGAGAGGCCAGCCCACAGGAGTGAGCCATCCTCCCTGACTCCGAGAGTAGTCTAAACACACTTTCTGGTGGCCTTTGTGCTGGCCAAACTTTGCTGGCTTAGCTTATGCCGGCCTAACTCCAGTTTAGGATTGCGCTCTGAAATGGCTCTTAGTCATAAAGGGAAAAATTTATGGATGTAAAACTCAAGGGAGATTTAGGATGAGTGCAAGGGAAAACGGTGAACTCCCCACTGTACCCAGCTCTGTGGCTCTCATCAAAATTGCCCTCTATCACATGACAAGGAGAAAAACAAGTTGGACATTCCAACAATGGGACACCCACAACACATCCGGCATGACCGCTGGTTCCTGCCAAAGGATAACATCATAGCTTCATCACAGAAAATCACAGAAAAGCTGGACTCTTGTGGTTTTAAGTCTCAGATGTGTGCTTGTCTTTCTGGCTGCCCTAAAATATCAGAAAATCGTCTTTTCAAGAAATCATCCCTGTTTTTTACCTTTTAATTTTACATTTAATGTTTTGTTACAGCATCTATTCAGCTTCTGAATGGCAAAATTCCTCTGTAATTTAGGTTTTCTCTGAAACAATATTGGCCAGATGCAAACTTGTTAATAACTATTTATTATTCCGATTTCAGTCGTTTTCAGGTCCAAAAGGCATCAAAGGACTAGTTCAATGGTTCTCAAATGTGTTAGCACTGGGACCCACTCTTTAAAATGATGCTCTTTCAGGATCCACCTAGCTTTATGAGATTTAGAGCGCAAACCTAAACTGGAGTTAGACTGGCATAAACTAAGCCAGCAAAGTTTGGCCAGCACAAGGGACACCGTAAAGTGTGTTTGGACTATTCTCGGGGTCAGGGAGGATGGCTCGCGTCTATGTGCTGGCCTCTCTGACTCCGAGAGTGGTCCAAACATACTTTACGATGTCCCTTGTGCTCGCCAAACTTTGCTGTCTTGGCTTATGCCAGCCTAACTCAGTTTAGGATTGTGCCCTTAAAACAAAGGTGATCTAGAAAGAAATATTTATTTATTTATTTATTTGCTAGTAATATTTTATTTATTTACTTTAAAAAACTTGATCCATTTCTCATAATGAGGCAGCCCTAATGAATAGCTTCGAGGCTTTGTTGTTGTTGTTCAGTTGCTCAGTTGTGTCCGACTCTTCGTGACCCCATGAACCACAGCACGCCAGGCCTCCCTGTCATCCACTAGCTTCCAGATTTCGCCCAATTTCATGTTCATCGCTTCGGTGACACTCTCTAACTATCTCCTCCTCTTTGTACTGTAATCCATGCGGTTTTCTTGGCAAGAGTACTGGAGTGGGTTGCCATTTCCTTCTCCTTCGAGGCTTAGAAAGGATCAATTATGTGACCCAGCCTTCACTGGTCCCCTCCCCACTAACTGTCAATGATGGACTTTGAAAAAGACACACCAGAAAAACAGATGCTCAAAGCATTTATCTCCCTATATTTACACAATAGAGCTGGACCATAAGGAAGGTGGAGCGCCGAAGAATAGATGCTTTTGAATTATGGTGTTGGAGAAGACTCTTGAGAGTCCCCTGGACTGCAAGGAGATCCAATCGGTCAATCCGACAGGAAGTCAAGTCTGATTGCTCCCTGGAAGGACAAATCCTGAAGCTGAAGCTCCAAGACTTTGGCTACCTCATGAGAAGAGAGGACTCTTTAGAGAAGACCCTCATGCTGGGAAAGATGGAAGGCAAAAGGAGAAGGGGGTGGCAGAGGATGAGAGGGTTAGAGAGTGTCACCGAAGCGATGAACATGAAATTGGGCGAACTCCGGAAGCTAGTGGAGGACAGGGAGGCCTGGCATGCTGTGGTCCACGGGGTAGTGAAGAGTCGGACATGACTTTGCGAGTGAACAACATTTACACAAGCTTGCAAACTGCAAGAGCTCATCTATTTGAAGGGCAATTAGCAGCTATCTTGCAAATTGCAGGAGCTCAGAATTTTGCAGGTAGTTAGTAGCTATCTGAGTTTTGAATAGTTTTTGAATCGCTTGAGGCCATTAGTTATCTGATCTTTCCTTCACCTGTGTTTTCATTGGAGACTCTGCAGAACACACCAGAAATCAGGTCACAACCCATAATTTGAGAAACACTGTGACTAGACAAACACCCAATTATATGAATAGGCATGTGCTTAAATGGAGGAAGACTGAAAGGTTTCTCAATCTTGAAAAGTTGAAAGGTTACAGCACAATCCTATGCATGCTTACTCAGAAGTATTTCTCAGTACATTCCATGGAACATTGGTTACAATCTTATGCACTCTTTCCAGGGTGTCATATATTTTGAATACAATGGGTCTTCCTTCTGAGTAGATATGCCTAGGATTCTGCTCTAAGGCTGCAATACTTAAAACATCTTGGGAGTAACAGCACAATCTTAAGCATGTCTACTCAGAAGGAAGACCCATTGTATTCAAAATATATGACACCCTGGAAAGAGTGCATGGGATTGCAGCTTTCATGTCAACAAGGAAGGAACAGGAAGGGAACCTCAAATTTGCAGATGGACCAAATTGATAAGATTTAGAGTGCAATCCTCACCTGGAGTTAGGCCGGCACAGTTAGGCCAGCTAAGTTTGGCCAGCACAAAGGACACCATAAAGTATGTTTGGATCACTCTCGGAGTCAGAGAGGCCAGCACACAGACTTGCACCATTCTCCCTGACTCCGAGACTGGTCCAAACGCGCTTTACGGTGTCTCTTGTGCCAGCCAAACTTTGCTGGCCTAACTGTGCCAACCTAACTTTAGATTAGGATTGCGCCCTTACTGGCATAGCTAAGGCAGGGCTAGGCAGGGTCATTGCCTTGGGTACCATTCTGCCAAACTGCAGAAGTCTTTCTTAGGGCTTCTAAGGGTGTGAATGGGGATTATTTGCCCCAGGTGCTAGATGTCCTCACTGCTCCACTGATTGCAAACAATTTGGACAGGCCAATGATTCAAACACCGCCTAAGAATCTTGAAAAAATGGACAAATGTTTCTAAGACAGCAAGATGCTGACGGAGTTGGTTCCGTTGTGCGCTGAGCCATCGTTGGGGTAGCTTCAGATATTTCTAGAGTGACTCGGCTGGCAGGAAGTGTCTCCATCCAGCTGTCCAGAGGGATCATGGAAAATGAAAGATCCACCCAACCACGTGCACTCGCAACAAATGGGCCCAGAAGGAGTTGATGAACGAGGAGTGCACAGGAATGGCGTCTCACATCGGAACCCCACCATTTGGGGAATAGAGTTGATGGCTCAGTTACCATGCAACGTTGGAAAATCATTGGAACCGCGGACGGGTGTGTCCTGTTGCAGGACAGTCTATTGTGTGCCGTTTGGATGCAGGAGATGGGCTGAAGAGCACTCTGGCAGCCAAGAACACATAACAAAAGAATTGTTCCTTCTTGAAATAGTGATTAATTTGGGAAAATTTTTTAAAAGAAAGGAAAGTGTGTATCACCCCAGGCCGTGAAAGCCAGGGAAAGAAGACTAATTGTCTTTTGCAATTTTGGGACAGACGCTCAACCTTTTGGAGAGCTTTAATGGTGCATTCAACTTATTCTCCAAATGTTGGAACGACTCTTTTATATCATCTCAGGGCTTTGGTGATGCAGTCCCTTTTGTTACAGGCTACTTTCATCATAGCAGGCAAGGTATGGGCTCTGTCACACCTTCCATTGGGCGGTTGGAGAAAGTTGACAATAATGGAATGGACTCCCATCACATCTGTCAGGGAAGTCTATGCCATGATTTAAATGACTTGCGAATAGCACATTGCACTCTACAACTTCCTTTAGGGCACAATCTGAACCTGGAGTTAGGCTGGCACAGTTAGGCCTGCAGCTTGCACGATTGGTAAAGCATGTTTGGACCATTCACGGAGTCAGGGAGAGCGGCGCACGTCTGTGTGCCAGCTTCTCTGACTCTGAGAGGGGTCCAAACATACTTTACAGTGTCCCTTGTCTCAGCTAAACTTTGCTGGCCTAACTGCGCTGGCCTAACTCCAGGTTAGGATTGCGCCCTTAGGTTACAAAACTCTATGCCAGTGTTTCCCAAACTGCGGGGGCGGGGAAGACGGCGAAACAGAGCGGTATGCAACGGGCGGGCTGCCGCTCACCCGTTCCTCCCGCCCAGCGTTCTGGCTGCATGACGCCGCTGGTTGGGGCCCATCAGTGGGTCATGAGCCAATTTCAGGTGGGACGCAAAGCACCTAGAGCAGCCATATGGGAAGATGGGATGTTGGCTGTGTGGTTGTTTTGCCTGCGTCAAGGTTGTAAATAGGCTTTTTTTCCCCCTTTCTGATTCACTCTGCTACTGGAAAATGGCTGAGGAATCAATCAATCAATCAATCAATCAATCAATCGCTACCCAACTCATTGCTGCATTCTCAGAAAGCAGCAGGCTCAGAAGAAACAATGACGATACTTCTGGCCATGACATCACTTCTGGCGCGTTCTGGAAAGATTGTCATTCTAAAAAGTGGGTCCTGGTGCTAAAAAGTTTGAGAACCACTGCTCTATGCACTTTCTGGAAGTACACCCCATCAACCCAAAATGTGTTGATGAAAGTTTTTTAGTGGTCAGTTGACTTTTTTTTTTTTTTTAAGATCCCCAGGCAAACACCAAAGTAGAGATGAAATATCAACTGGCTGCACAAAGGAGTGGATCTCCCATGTTTAAAGTGTGATTTTAGCAGATGGGGTCATGTTTTGTCATGCCTAAATTTCTTAGTAAACAGGTTTTAGAGAAGACATGACACACATTCCCGGGGAGCATGGCTGGGAAGTAGGGTAACAGTTGGGTGTAACGTTGTGGACAGTTCTGGTCTCCACATCTCAAGAACAACATAGTGGAACTAGAAAAGGTGCAGAGGAGAAAATGGTTAGTGGGCTGGAGCACCTCTCTTTTGAGGAAAGGCTACAGCATTTGGGGCTCTTCAGTCCAGAAATGGTGCCTTAGGGGGAACATGACTGAGATGTACAAATTATGCAGGGGATGGATTGATAGGGGGATGTTATTTTCCCCAAACCCGGGAACATCCACTAAAAGAACAGATAGAAGAAAATATGTTTTACCTAGAAGGCAATCTACGGAACTCCTTGCCACAGGATGGCCTGGATGCCTTTAAAAAGGGATTGAACAGATTTCTGGAAGAAAAGTCCATCACAGGTTACAAGGTGTGATAGGTATGTGCAACCTCCTGGTTCTAGACGTCGGCTACCTCAGAATACCAAGCGCAAGGGAGTGACAACAGGATGCAGGCATCTTTTGCCTTGTATGCTCTTTGAGGCAGCTGGTGAGCCTATGTGAGATACAGGAGGCAGGACTAGATGGGCCTTTGGCCTGATACAGCAGGCCTCTTCTTAAATTCTTGTGTTCTCAGCAGCAGGGAAGTTTTTTTTTTGGGGGGGGGGAGAAAAGGTTAAGGGCACCTTCTCCACAGGATTTCTGCACAAATTGTCCCTCTGTGCACGGTCTCAGCCCCTTTGCCCAGAGACAGCCTCTATCCTCGTTTCATGTTCTCCTTTGCATCTTCTAATTCATGTCAATCGAGAGGTGTTAATATAATTACTACTGTAAGCAATTTGACTTTTAACCTTCGTGTGCTCTTAAAACAGGAGGAAAGGATCTCAGCCAGAAGAGCTCTTACGAGTACAAACACTTGCGCCTTTTTACTAGTCAGGTAAAGGCCTACGTTATGTTGCTAATTAATTTTATATTTCCTCTGGCTACCCCCAAAAAATCTGGAGCTGCTCAACATTCCCTGAATGAGCATTTTTGCCAAGAATTCAGGTATGCTATTAAAGAGCAAGCCAGCAGAATCGCTGAGGTCATGCTTCCTGTAAAACACAAAAGGGGGGAAAAAGGCAAACAAATAAAAAAAAAAGCCCTCATGTTAAATTCAAAACAGGCACATATTTGAGATGGGGGAGAGGGGACAGAGAAAGAGAAAATCTGTATCCATAGCAACCTAACAGAACTGATTAAACAAATGGAAACATAATCTCTCTCTCTCTCTCTCTCTCTCTCCCAGCATCAGGATTGTGGGGGGAAAGCGGCAATCGTGATGATAGTCAACGAATAGTCACTTTCTCCAAAAGAAAACATTGTTTTAGAGGAAGAGAATCAAAGGAGTCAATTTTGTGGGTTTGTGTATCTAACAAACATTGGGAGGGCTTTGTCCGTGCTGCTTGCCAGCGAAGCGACTCAGAGGCAATTTTCATTTATTTTCCATAATTAAAAACTAGAGGATGGGCCAGTCTTTCAGACAGATCTGTGAGTACTAAGCTGTGATGTTCTGGACAGATAGGTGTTCCGCCAAATTCTGTCCTGCCGGGCCACCCCAAGGGCCCTAATGCCCACACTAGGCTAACTAGTTTCCCCTCCAGAGCAGCCTCAGAGATAGGCACGAGGTTCATTCACCAACTGGGCCTCCTCTCTTCCAGCAGCTTTGCTTGGGATCACCGGCTGGCCAGCCTCCTCCAGACTGTCCTCATCACTGGCTTAGCTCCAAAACTACCTTAAGTCAAGCATCAACAAACCCCACCAACAAACAATAGGCAGTCAGCTTGCCCAAGCCATAAGGGCCTCCTCCACTTGGTGGCTCCAGGGGCGTGGCAAACATACAACAATTACCAACAATAGTCCCAAAACAACCTTACCTTAGCCAGTTCCTCAGCCCTTCAGGCAGGCAGTCCATCCATCCAGCACTCCATCCGTCCAACACCTACCTGGTGCCCTCCTCCAGCACCTATCCAGCTCCTTTTCTCCAGCTCCTGCCTCCAGCTTTATACTGAGGTCAGCCAATCAGTGGGCAGGCTTTAATTCATCAGCCACACCCATCTGCACCTGTGCTAACCTTCTTTCAGAGCCAGAGCCCTTTATCAGCCTGCAGCTGTGCTCCCCAGGCTCTCAAAGACCTTGGGGGTTAACCCTGTAATTCCTGGCTTATTTGGACAAGGGGGCCATTGCTGATACCATTCCCTATCTCCTCAGGGTATCTCCTGCCTTTTCCAATACATTAGGACAACACAAGTGGGATTCCGCAGGCAGGGGAGGAGAAATACATGACCAGGGCTTAATCTGTGTCAAGGTTCAGCTGATATTCAGTGCAACTCCCAGCGTTGGAATATACTGTTCAATGTCCTTGAGTAGGTGCAGAATCAATAGGGAAGTTCCCCAGGCACCAGGGGTTAGCAGGGGTTAGCAGAAGAGATTTCTGATCAGAGCATTTCCTACAGGCAGATCCGAAACTCCAATTATTTAGAAACGAAGCATCATAAATGGCCAGTATCTGCACGATGACAGGGCAGTTCCGTAATTCTCCAGCAGTGCAAGGAGGGAGCTTCAAACAGACGTCATGGGGGAACTTTGCTGAGTAGGACTGACTGAGTAGGTGAGTAGGACTGAGCAGGACTCAGCCCATCCAGAACTGCCCAACAGCCCAGGAGCGCAGTGGTAGCCAGGTGGCTAGCACTGCACCCCACAGCAGCCAGGCAGCCGGGGGACACTCCCTGGAGGAGAGGGGATAATCATCCCCTTTCCCTGCAGTAATGTCGCAGGTGGGTGAGTGGTCTTCTCCAGTGATGTCATGTAGCCAGGATGCTCCGGAATGCCGTTCCGGTTGTTCCGTGTAGGGCTGGCTCCGCCCACTGCAGTCATCACTGCCGCGCACCCCTGCAATATGCAAATGGGGCTGGCCGCGCCTGCACCCTGCCTGCCCGCAGCTGGAGGTTTCAGGCAGGCAGGCAGGCAGGCAGGCAGGCAGCGGACTGCGGGGAAAGCGAGGACGCGCGGAGGAACTGCCAATCAACTGTGCGTCCCGGTAGCTACTTCCTGCACTCCGGTTGTTAGCGCAGGTAGATTCCACCACTGGTCTTCTCCCTTCTGCATTGGCTATTTAGAAGTGAGGGTCTCTGTGTAAGGCCGCACAGCCTTACACAGAGGTTGCGAACCAGCAGTGAGAGTTGCTGCTGGTCCCGCTCCGCTCCACCCCACCCCAGAATGACCTCCCGCCCCACCTGGAAAGGCCACATCATCAGCGAGTGGCAGACTCACCTCTTGCCAGCAAGCGGTGCTCCCTTTGGGGTGTCCATGGCTGGTGTCGCCACACTGGTGTCGCTGGAGGCACTTTACGGCCTTTACCTTGTACACTTGTACCACTTGTGCTGAAGGGCTCTGGATCGGGCCCTAAGTATTCAAGAAACATTCTTGTTTCTTCAAAGGTAGAGGCATCACTGGGGGTGCAATCCTAACCTGGAGTTTGGCCGGCACAGTTAGGCCAGCAAAATTTGGCCAGCACAAGGGCCACCATAAAGTAGGTTGGGACCCCACTTGGAGTCAGAGAGGCCTCCCTGACTCCGAGAGTGGTCCCAACACACTTTATGGTGACCCTTGTGCCGGCCACACTTTGCTGGCCTAACTGTGCCAGCCTAACTCCAGGTTAGGATTGCACCCTGGGTCATATACTGTAACAGAGGCAGATCTAAGGGAGGGCAAGGCTCTAAGTGTTGCAAGAAGCCTTACCCTGCAGTGGAAATCACTCCTCTCCTGCACCGTTTTAGCCAATCCTCACAGGGAAAAGCAACATCTTGGCGTTGCTTACTGGCTACAGCAGCAAGGGAGAGGAGGGATTGACGTGACAGGGTAAGGCTTCTTGCAACACTTAGAGCTTTGCCCTCCCTGTAGATCCGCCTCTGTACTGTAATGCTATATGAAATAGTGCCCCCGTTTCAGTTCCTCTTTGAGCTGATGGTGTGAAAGCTGCACCACATGGCTAGATAGCACTCAAGTGGACAAGCCACCAATAATTCTCCTTTCTCAAGGAGGCTTGCAAAATTCATAAAACCACCACCACCACCCAACCAACCAAAGGTGAAATCTGCACAAAAAAAGTCTAAAACATAAAGTAACTGACAGCGCAAACCTACCCAACTCCTCCTGGGGTGACACAACAATGGCACCAACAGGCCACGTGCTGTATCCCATGGGCAAGTTACAGACCCCAAAGCTCTCTTCTGGGTAAGGGAACCTTTGTCCCCTTGCCTGAGGGTAAGCCCTCACCACCTGAATGGGTCTCCTTTGACCTGAGAAGGTGGATTGAGGCCTGGAGGGGGGATAGACAGCAGGGGTGCCAGTCGCCCTGATATTGCTCGTTTCCCCGCCTTGTTCCGCCCCTTGTTCCATCCTGTATTCCCCCCTCCCTGCCTCCCACCCATACATGTCATGTAACAGGTACGCGGGGGTACGCAAGTACCCGTTCCTAGGATTAGGGCTGGCCCCACCCATTCGCCCGCCCACTTGTCGACTCCGTCGGTGCTCCGCTCCACCCCCTGCAACATTTGAATTGCCTGTACGTTTGAGTTGCCTGCACGTTCTCAGAGCCAGGCAGGCAGGCAGGCAGCGGAGTGAGGGAGGAGTGAGGACGGCCTACCGAGGAGGCGCGGCGGTTCCTGGGGGCAGTTCCTGGGTTCCGGCTATGACCTCACTTCCAGTGGGTGGGTCCCGACACAAGTGCCAATCAAAAGTGAGTACCTGTTGCTAAATCATTTAGATGCCATTACTGCGTCCCACCCATCCTCTATGCATACTGGTACTGCAGAGGTGCCTATTGGCACTGTGGGAGAATTGCTGGTGTGCCACTGGGGCCATGCACTGTTTGTGGTTTTGGCCCAGCTCCGTGATAATTTTGCAATGAATCCACCATACCCTTTTGGGAGCACTCGTGATGTTCCATCAGAAGATCAACATTAACCCAGGGATTCACCTGTGAAATGTCACTGAGCGCCACTGAACCCAATGTGCTGGTGCACAGCACATGTGCACCGATTTCCTCTCCCATGATCTGTTCCATTGCAATGCACGTCTGGGGTTGGAAGCGATGCCAACATTGTATGTTGAACATTGTATGGAATGTGCAAAGAGGTCAAGCCTGGGAATTTTTATGTTTCACAGCTCTTTTGGAATTACGGGAAAGGAACTTGGCTCCTTTGTGGCATGAAGTCAAACAGAGCGGTCACACAGGTGTAATAAACCCCCAGTCCTCTGTGGCACCAGCCGTTCAATTGCAGTTCCACATTATGAGAAGTGTGTGTGGGGGGATTGTCTAAATAAATGAAAGGCACCAGCAATAGATTAATTCGTTGGGAGCAGAGGAAAAAATGGGGAAAGCAAGTAGAAGAATATTCCTCCTTCCATTTAGAAGGGACCCAACATTGACTGAAGTTTTTACCTATGCAAAATCTTTTGCTTTTTGTTCATATACAGTTGGACCTCAGTAACCATGTAGATCCATTCCCAAGGCCCCCTGCAGCTATCAAAACCCACGGATATCCATGGGATGGGTCTAGTAGGACCTCTGGATGTGATGGAAGGTGCTCTTCAATCACTTTTCTTTTTTACAAAAAAACCAAAGTGTATTTCCAACATCTCTGGTGGGCTCAGAAAGCCTTCCAGATGCCACTGGAGAGCATCTCTAGTCCTGTCTGGCAGATCTCCACGAGGTCTGAAAGGTGAGTCAAATCCGCTGGCTCTGAATTTGGGATTAAGAGGGCCGACCTATATGATGTCATCTGAGATGTCCGAGTTCCATCTACAACCGCACCCACATTCAGCTTTCATCCTGATCACAGCTGCATCAAAGACACAGCAGCTTCCCAGATGTGTGTCCGTCCTTGGTTGTGTTTGCTTGCCCAAGAGCCCCTGAGCTTCTTGTTGCAAGAATGTGCAAAATAGTTCAAGCTCAAAGGGCTCCTGGTAACCATAACACTGTGTAAGAAAATGTGAAAAAAATGTCTTTATAGGAATATTTCGATGTTTATTATTTTTGGTGCGACGATTTTAAAAATGCAGTGATTTTTTTTTTTAGGCGTAGCATCACTGTTTATGGTACTGCCAACCCGATGCAGTTGTATTATATGACTTGTGTTACAATGCATGAGACAATAGAATTAATACCAACACAAAATTTAAGATAACTAAGGGTACAATCCAAGGTCCTTGGTTAGAATGATGCAACACACTTTTTGCGTCGCGAAAAGTCTGTGAAACGTAAAAAAAAATACTCTTGCCCAGTTTGCAAAAGAAAGTGGTTAGTTGGAATGGACCGACACAAGCAGCAGTGCCAGACCACTTGGGCACCGCCGCGACCATTGGCAGCATCGGCCTTGCGCCAGTCAAGCTTTGGCGTCGCTCAGTCGGCACAGAGCCTCTATGAAGGCATCCCAGAGACGTTCTGGGAGCATAACTGGGCGGCACAGTGGGCGGAGACAGGGGTTGTGATGCAAGATGGCCGTAGTGCCATATCCTAAAGCCTACCCCCAGGCAGGGCGGCCCTGATTCAGGCCGCTCTTTTCACGTTCCTCAGCGTAGTAGGCCCATAGGGGCAACCGGGGCTTATGCGGGTGCAAGGGTAAAATCTCCCCTTGTCTTGCATGTTGCTGCTGCTGCCTCCTAATGTGCTTTAGGATACAGCCCTGTTATGTCAGCCTTACTATGTCGGCCTTGCTTAGGATTGTGCTGCCCATGAATCATGCATGCATTTGTGAATACAATTGGCTGACAGGTATGCTGGTCTGCAGACCCTCCAGTCCCAACCATGTGGAGGCCCAAATGTCTGAACCAGGCCTGCATTTGCTAAATAAGACATTCTTCAAATCAGAAACCTTCAATTGTTTTAAGGCTCTACCAATTACCGTAACTTTTTTTTTTTTTTTTTTTGGAAAAAAGCAAACCTATTAAAAGTTTAATACTGCTATAATTCTAAATGTGTGAATTTCTCTTGCTGAAGAGAACCGCTCATGATCCCAGAGTTTGTGCCACCTTATAACTTAATATTACTGCAGTTCTTAAAATTTGGTGGAAAATATCAGGGAAATGAAACCCTTATGCGCTCCCTTGAGGTGGAACAGTATCCGTCCAGTTAACTTAAGCTCCTGATTTTCATAAACCACATTTTTCTTGTTAAAGTAATACCACATTTAAGTTTGATTAAAAAATAGCCCAATCCTAATCCCTGTCTGCCGAGTCAGCACAAGTTCTTTATGCTGGCTCCCAAAGCATGTTCGTAGCTACTCAGGAGCAGGCTGAGTCAGTCCACGGACCTAGGCTGGATCCTAACCCCTGTCCCCTGTCCTCCCCAGTGATACATTGGCCACTCAGATTTGTGAAAACTATGAAATCACGGTTGCAGATCCTAGCCCCACACTAAGCCCGCATGTCCCATGGGATAAAGAGAATAAAATCCTTTTCTCCGAGTTGCACCCCAGCCTGTTCTTAATCTGCGATGCATACAGAGCAGCTTAGAAAAATGGAATTATAAACGGTACTTGGATCTCTGGCCATAAAATGAGAATGCTACAAATCAAGATTCGGGCCAAGTTACTGGCAAAAAGTAGCTATTGATCTTCAGTTGGAATAAAGTTCATTTCCAAGAGTGATGGTTTTTGAAAGTTGTAGCCAACAGTATGACCCTGGAAGTTCCACTGTGAGAATGCTAGAATCTTTAACAAGAATTGTATACTTTTTTGCTTTGTGTGTGTGCATGCCAAAGGCAAGCCAATGGCTCTCAAAATAATAACAGTGGGGGGGGAAATGAAATAGAAAATCAAAAGAGCCCCGCTGGGTCGTCAGGCTACAGATCTAACTAGTCTGTTTGTTTGTTTGTTGTTTGTTTCCCAAAAACTTTATTGGCATACACAAAATACATGCAACAACAACCAGCAAATAGATACAGGCAGTGCATAGATTAAAAAAAGGGAAGAAGGGGTAGATTTAAGAATCTCATATAGATAACTTGCAACGGCTGCGGTAAGAAAATCACACTCATCACTCATAAAAACAGAAAGAATAGCATCGGTCGGATTTGAAAAGAATGAGGTCCAGGGTTCAAAATAAGTATTTCGGAGATGTTGGTGTGCTGGGCATTGAAAAAGAATATGAAGCAAGGTATCGGGGGGGCCATGGCAAAAAGAACAAAACCTTTTTTTCACGGGGAATGTGAAGAAAGCGGCCAGCATGTACAGTCGGACATAGCTGGACCAGGAAGTGGAGGTTGAGCCTGAAAAAAAGCTAAGCAGGATCAGCTTGGCACTCTCCTTGAATGGGTGACCTGAAAATGCTGGCTGGAGATAGAGGAATATGGGCTGGCAAGAAATGGGCAACATCCTGAGAACCAGCCTGAGGCATATTTTGCAGCTGCCTGTGGAAGCTCAGAAAGCACAAGAGCTGGGCAGCCAGGATGATGATCGCACCATGAAGGGAAACATCTGAAGAAATTGAGGGTCCTATGAGTTCCTTTCATAGAACAACACTGTATGGTCAGCCTGCCTGTGTAAAACACCTTGATTCTATTTGGCTAGAGTCTACAAATCTTTGAGAAAGCTGGTATATAAATACTATAATAAAGAAATAAAATAAATAGGAAGTAATTTACTTACAGATCTTAGTAGATATGTGCATGAATCTTCTGAACAGCATAATACAAACCACCAAAATTGAACTTTAGCCGCAAGCTGATCTCAAATGTGGCAACGCTGCCTAATAAAGGGAGAGACTGTTGATTCCAGTGATTGACAATCTAAATTCATGTCCCGACAGAATGGGGCAGAGCTTAATTTCCTCCACTGAGAGAACTGTCTGAGAATTTTAATTCCTTTAATATAATTTGGAGATCCAGCTTCCCCAAGTATCTTTCCCATCCAAAGTATTTTCGTGTGAGATGTTAAAAGAAGAGTAAGTGGATTTGTTATAATTTATTTTCAGTCTTGCCAAGCTCCATATTCCCTTATAAAATACATTAAAGGTGGCAGAGATCCTGTCTGATCAGAGCGAAAAGGGGTAAAATAATCGGCCAGTGTGTTTGTGAAATGTCATTCCTCCCTCCCTCCAACTAATGCATTAATGTAAGACTTGACTCCTAATTCAAGTCGCCAAAGGTTCTACCGAAAACACTGTACGAATAAACGCGAAGATAATGAGCAACCTTGTTTTGTTTCCTTAATCAGTTTAATCACACCAGAATCCAGTGAATTTGTTCTAATTACAGCATGGGATTCACAGCAAAACTGGCCCACTGCAAATAAGTGATTCTCCATCTCCATTTTGTTCAGTAGTAGATTCCAACCGATCGAATGCCTTCTGGGCATCCAATAACAGTTACTAGGCCCTTCCCTTCAGAGCCAGCATTAGGAACTGTGGGACCCAGTTGGAGGCATTTTTGGCAGAGCCAAGGCTCATAGAATCGTAGAGATATCAATACAATTTATGCCAGAAACATAGAATCAGAGTTGGAAGGGATCTATAAGGTCATCTAGTCCAACCCCCTGCCTGTAGCAGGAAATCCTCCTAGAGCATCTCCAACCTGTCAAGCCTCTGCTTGAAGGTCTCCAGTGAGGGAGAATAGTTGTTGTTCAGTTGCTAAGTCGTGTCCAACTTTTCACGACCCCATGGACCACAGCACGCCAGGCCTCCCTGTCCTCCACTAGCTTCCGGAGTTCGCCCAATTTCATGCTCATCGCTTCGGTGACACTCTCTAACCATCTCATCCTCTGCCACCTCCTTCTCCTTTTGTCTTCCATGTTCCCCAGCATGAGGGTCTTTTCTAAAGAGTCCTCTCTTCTCATGAGGTGGCCAAAGTACTTGAGCTTCAGCTTCAGGATTTGTCCTTCCAGGGAGCAATCGGGCTTGACTTCCTGGAGGATTGACCGATTGGATCTCCTTGCAGTCCAGGGGACTCTCGAGAGTCTTCTCCAACACCATCATTCAAAAGCATCTATTCTTCAGCGCTCTGCCTTTCTTATGGTCCAGCTCTCACAGCCATACATTGCTACTGGGAAAACCATCGCTTTGACTATGCGAACCTTTGTTGGCAGGGTGATGTCTCAGGAGAATAGTAGAATGGTAGAATTTTCCATTCTAGGGTAGAATGGAAAGCAATGACAATTTGTGTTTTAAAAGCGCGTGTGAGTTCATGGACCAAATGGATCTAAGCACATTTTAATTTTTAAAAAATTGCACACAAGACTAGGTTACCCTTGCATGGAGCTCCCTTAGGTGTGGGGCCCAACTAGGAGCAATTTTTCCGATTGGCTTAAAGCCGGCCCTGTTTCTCTTAATTGTTCAAGTAGTTATCTCATGTCACTGTGAGATACAGGAAGCTGACCTAGCTGGACCTTCTCTGATGTTCTTATCAGGGTTGGCTTTAAGCCAATGTAACCAATGTCGTCACATTGGGCCCTGCACTTTGGGGGGCCCTGCACCAGCGCAGTGAATATATCTCCTTCCGCTATAGCCAGGATCTCTATAAGCTGTAGGTTACTGGGGCAAACAGAGCATCTTTACCTTGGGCCCTCCCACTTCTCCCTGCTTCCGAATGGCCCAAAGTGGTCCTCCTGGAAGCAGTTGGCAGTGACATCATGTTGACACCAACTATTTCCAGGTGTGGCCACTCCTAGAGCTGCCCCTGGTTCTTAACATAGGAGGAATCCGAAGCCGCAGAACAGCGTTGTCATCCGCAAATGAACTCCCGGAACGCTGGGAGGGACGTGGGCGGGACGTGCGCGTGATTGGCAGCCTGTCCATTTCGTTCCATGGCTGCCCTGTCCTCGAGGGTGGGCTGCCCCTGGTTGGCGCGACCCCCGCTGCTTGCCCAGGCACCCGGCATGCCCCCCACCTGTCTCCCCCGGCGAGCAGGCAGCCCTCGAGGCCAGGGCAGCCGCGGAACGAAACGGGCGGGCAGCCAATCACGGCAAAGCCCCGCATAAGTCCCTCCCAGAGTTCTGGGAGTTCATTTGCGGATGCTGCTGCTGCCGCAGAATCAGGCACCTTAATCCTGCATTAGGTATTTAACTTAAGAACCAGCTGCCTCTTGGTGCCAATTTTTAATTTTTAATCTTATTTTTAATGATTGTAATTTTATATTCATTGAGTTCTGTTGTGGTTGGCTTGTTTTTATTGGTTTATGTCATTGTTTTAATTTTTATTTTGTATTGTTTTTATCTTTTAGCCACTGTTATTTTTACTGCTGTAAGCCACCTTGATGGGACTTGGTGGCACAGCGGGTTAAACCGCGGCTGCTGGGCTTTCTGACCGGAAGGTTGGCAGTTCAAGACCACGCAACAGAGTAAGCTCCCGTTGCTTGTCCCAGCTCCTGCCAACCTAGCAGTTCAAAAGCATGTAAAAATGCGAGTAGATAAATAGGGACCACTTTGGTGGGAAGGGAACGGCGTTCCATGCGCTACGGCATAGAGTCATGCCGGCCACATGACCACGGAAGCTTGTCCTCGGACAAACGCCGGCTCTGCAGGCTTAGAAACGGGGATGAGCACTGCCCCCTACAGTCGGTCACGACTAGACCATTTGGTTGTGGGGAAACCTTTACCTTCCCCGGGGCCGCTGCATGGGCTACCAATTCCCCCCCCCAGGAACCGCCGCACCTCCTCGGGAGGAAGCCCCAGGCAGCCTACCTGCTCACGCTGCTGCTGCCGTCGGTCTCCCTCGCTCCGCTGCCTGCCTGCCTGGCTCTGAGAACGTGCAGGCAACTCAAATGTGCAGGCAATTCAAACGTTGCAGCGGGCGGAGCAGAGCGCCAACGGAGTAAACGAATGGGCGGGCGAATGGGCGGGGCCAGCCCTAATCTTAGGAACGGCTACGCGCGTACCCCCGCATACGCGCTACATGACATATCTGGGCGGATGCACTTCCAGAAGTCCCAGAAGAAGGCTAGGAAATGCCTAAAAACAAAACTCAAGCGAATTGCAGCAAGGCAGATCAGGCGCTTCAGAAAAGCAACACGCATCAGATCTGCTGGGGACTTGGCGCTCCTGTTTCACGGAACGTACCTTTTACAGGCAGATGTGTTTTTCAAATGAAATAAAGGGAACATCCTTTGCAATGTAGACTAAGAGAAGCCATAAATGACGTCACACCATTCAAGAAATGATTTGACATCACAGGAGGCTACTTTGGGTCATCTTCTTAGTCGAGTTGCTTTAAAATCACACCTGAAGCACAATAAGACCAAGATGGGAGTCGTGCCTCTCATAAGCTTGACTAGATGCTTCACTAAGCCCATCATGACTGCTGATTTGTGTAACTTTTCTTTCAAAAATGGAAGCATTTTGGGGGCATTGGGGGGGATCCAAACTGGGACCTTAATGCCATCCACAAGTGGCTCTGAAGGAGAGGGGCTCATTTACACACGGGTTCAGTCTCTGAAAGACTAAGCCCAGTGTTTCTCAGACTGTGGGTCAGGAGCCATTTGGTGGGTCATGATCTGAAAGCTGGGAGCAGCCATCTTGGAAGCTGCAGATCTTACTTGTGCAATGTTCCTTCTGGGAGTGTTAACAGTTTGAATTTTAAAGTGAGGTGTTGTTGTTTTTAAAAACAACAACAAACATTTGTATATTTCACATAATATTTCACATAATATTTTGTCCTAATCTCACTTTCTGTCAGGGAGGTTTCATGCAGCAATGGGATCTACAAATGAACAAGGGGAACGCTGGGCGGGACTTAGGCGGGACTTCCGCTTGAGTGGCAGCCCATCTGTAGCGTTCCGCGGCTGCCCTGGCCTGGGGGGGGGCTCCTGCTTGCTGCGGGGGACAGGTGAGGGTCACGCTGGGTGCCTGGGTGAGCAGCGGGGGGGGGGCGCGCTAACCAGGGGCAGCCCCCCCAGGCCAGGACAGCTGCAGAATGCTATGAACGGGCAGCCAATCACGCGGAAGCCCCACGTAAGTCCCGCCCAGCGTTCCCCTTGTTCATTTGTAGATCCCATCGCTGGTTTCATGGTTGTGTAATTGCTGCAGGCTAATAATGCCAGACTGCATTCCAGGAGGGTCATTTTATTATCTTACAGTGACAGCACATCCTGCTTGATGATGTCACTTCTGGCCACAACATCACTTACAGGTTAATGACATCACTTCTGGTGCCATGAGTGAAAGTGGGTCCTGGTCTAAAAGGTTTGAGAACCACTGACTTCGCCTTTTGTCCCTCTAGGAACACCACTGCCTAGTATTGCTAAGACATCTGGTTAAAGAACACTGTCCTTGATGGGTTGGGCCCAGCGGTGTTATGCTGCCGGAACGCTGGGCAGGACATCCGGGTGATCGACAGCACGCCTGTCACGTTCCGGAGCGTTACGCCGTTTGCGTAACGTACGCAAGCGGCGTAATTGGTTATGCAAATGGCGTAATGCTCCGGAACGCGACGGGCGGGCTGTCGATCACCCGGATGTCCCGCCCAGTGTTCCAGCAGCATAACACCGCTGGTTGGGTCTGATCCTAATGCAGATATTTGCATACTAACAGGTTTCAGTTTATTTAGCCTCTGTTCAACTGCAGCTAAAGGATCTGGAAGCAGGTGATGAAATGAGACTCTGACAGGGCCCCTGAGGAGCAGGTGACCCTATGAACCAGTTGAAGGCTGCTTAATTAAGGTCTGGATTTGAACTACCCCGTTTTGCTTCCTTCTTTGTAGCTCACTCTGATAATAATAAAAAACAGTATTTGCTACTTTGCAAGGTGATCTTACGGAAAATATTAGAAAGAGGCCTTCATAATCTTTCTTTTTGGCTGTAAAAGACGGTTCGCCCTCAACGTGGTCTCGCAGCCTTCCAAAAGCCTTGGAACCCCCTCTGCGCTGATCCTGACAAGACAGACTCACCTCCAACTCCCAAGCAAAGCGGGCTGTTTCTGCACTCTAATAATATATTATTAGGAATATATATTATGCCCCTGAAGGCGGCCAAAGATTTGTCTGCAAGTAGAAATGGACTTTTCAGCTTTTTCTGGGGCGGGGAGGGGAGCGAGCGAGCGAGCGAGCGAGCGAGCGAGCGAGAGAGAGAGAGAGAGAGAGAGAGAGAGAGAGAATGCATGTGAGAAGGTAGCTAAAGTGTTGGTCAACAATTCCTGACTTTGCTTCTACTTTGCTTCTGCCAAAAGCAATCAAGACAAGCAATAGCTTTCCAAGATAGGCTAGTTGCCTCAGGTGTGTGTGTGGGGGGGGGGAAGGAACATAGCTCAGTAGCTGAACACCTCTCCTGCATGCAATAGGCCCAGGTTCCACCTCCACCCCGGCAGCATCTCCAGGTAGGGCTACCTGATGCCAGTGGCGTAGCTGGAGAATCTGGCACCTGGGGCAAATACATTTTTAACACCCTCCAATGCTCCCCTTACAACCCCCAGTCCACAAAGGCCTTAGAAAGGCAAGGCCTTTTGACACACACACCCCAAGGTGTGGCACCAAGGACAACATACCCCCCAGTCCCACCTTAGATATACCACTGCTTGAAACACAGGTTAACTAGCAAACAAATAATGGCATACAAATAATGATTTATGGTTCCTTTAGCAAGATCATCCAGATCAGTCCTAATCTAGAACATGGCCAATCCCCAGAATGATGTATTATTTAATCTGATTAATTCCAATTTTAACGAAGAGCAAGAACAATCCACGTGCTTTAAACAAAGAGAGAGAAGCCGTATCAGTATTGGTCTGCAAAATAAAATAATAGCAAGACTAATAAATCACATTTTTTTTTTAAAAAAAAAAAATCTCTTAAGGGGACTGTGCTTGATACAAAAGCAACTCCACGAAGAGTGTCCCCTGCCAAATCAAATATGAGGCTAAGCTGGGAAGGAACGTCCCTGCCAGACCCCTGGTCCAAGAAAGCTTTGCAAGTTGAAAAAAATGAAAAGGTTTGCCCTCTTCTCCCCCGGACCCAGCCGTGAGGCATCCGAAAACATGATGTTCCCGATGATCTCCAGCAACAAAAATGAAAAATAACAGTATCAAATCATGCAAATTGACTGGAGGCCCTCCATGGGGAGAGGGGAAAGGCAATGCTTTTTGTCTCCTACCAATCAGATGACAAAGAGCTCAGCCCAGGAAGAATGAGGGCTGCCTGGGCTGCCGTCAAGACACCCCTGTCCTCAGGTGCTGTCCACACCTTGTTCACCTGACTTCACAGGTGTCACAAGTCAGAAGCCACAGATTCCATGGAAGGTTGTAGATAGGGACTGTAGTTAACATAGGAATACAAGAAGGGCCCCACTCAATCAGGCAAAGGCCCATCTAGACCAGCTTCCTGTATCTTCTCATAGTGGCCCACCAGATGCCTCAGGGAGCACACAAGACAACATCCTGCCTGCATCCTGTTGCCACTCCCTTGCACCTGGCATTCTGAGGTACCCTACTTCTAAAACCAGGAGGTTGTACAGACCATCATGGCTTGTCACCTGTGATGGACTGTTCCTCCCTGTCTGAAGGCACTGAAGCCAGATGCCATCACCGCATCCTGTGGCATGGAGTTCTGCAGACTAATTACCTGCTGAGTAAAGGAAGATGTTCTTTTATTTGTTCTAACGCACCCGACACTCAATTTTAGTGGATGTCCCCTGATCCTGCGTGTTGTGTGAGAAAATAAAAAAATAAAATAATGGCAGAGGATATGCTTTGCAGAGTGACCGTTTGTATCCTGGACAACTGTTTCCCAACATTGGACATTTGTGTCTGTGTTTCTTGTATCCCGGACATTCATGCCCCGAGATATGTATATTTACATTGGTTGTACATTTAACACACACACACACACACACACACACACACACACACACACACACACA
>JAJKFI010000023.1:1878432-1933669 GCA_029204185.1 Lerista edwardsae
AATAATAATAATAATAATAATAATAATAATAATAATAATAATAATAATAATAATAATACATTTATTTATATACCGCCTTTCTTAAGATCACTAGATTTCTCTAATGACTGTAACTCAAGGCGGTTTACATAGGCAGACTTTTATTCATAAACCCGAAGGTTTTTACAATTTACAGAAATGTTCTGTCTTTCAAGAACAACACTCATACAGATCTTTCTTTCTGGATTTAGCCTTCTTTCTTAGCCACCCGTCTGTCTTCTGCTGGCTGATAAGAGGCTTCCCTGCTCCCACCAGAGACACAGCTGACTTCAGCACACTCCTCCTCCCATGAGGCAGCTGGAACTCAGCTTTTAATCAGCCGCAGTTTGCAAGGTCTGCCGCTCACAGAGACTTCCGGCAGTCCCGAGCTCACGACCTTCAGATCTTCAGCTGTTATTTTTGGGCAAACGGAGGCATTAACCCTCTCGGCTAAATCTTCTGAAATTCAGGAGACTTTCTGAGCCTCAGATTGGCCACACGCAGGTGGAAAAATTCTACAAATTCTACAAATTCTCCGCAACTCAGAGATTCTTGTGCTGTCCTGCCCTTTTCTTGCCCAACAGGTTATTTTTAAGAACCACCTGGGTGAGCATGTGCAGAGCCTGCTTGCTTGAAAGAAATGGCCAGGTGGTCACAGAGGCAGTCCCAGGAAATTTTTTTTAAGGGGATGAGAAAATTAGGTTGCCTCTTCCTGTTCCACTACAACATGAGCAGGCCTGACTCTCTCGGCTGCAGAAGGCCATCGGAGCTGCTGCTTTGGGGAAAATCAGGAACGGCTCATAATCTACAGCAGTGGGTCCCAAACTGTGGGTTGAGACCCACCAGTGGGTCGCGAACCAATTTTAGGTGGGTCGCAAAGCACCTAGGGCAGCCGTATTGAAAATACGGGAAGATGGGATGCTGGAAAGGGGGAGGGCTTTGTGGTTATTTTGCTTGCGTCAAGGTTGTAAATGGGCTTTTTTCTTTCTGATTCATTTGCTATTGGCTGAGAAATAACCCAACTTATTGCTGCATTTTCAGGAAAGCAGTAGGCCCTGGCATCACAGTGACGGCACTTCCGGCCATGATATCACTTTTGAAGGGTCCTGGACAGATTGTCTTTCTAAAAGGTGGATCTCAGTGCTAAAAGGGCAGAAGATTTAGTCGAGAGGGTTAATGCCTCCGTTTGCCTGAAGATAAGAGCTGAAGATCTGAAGATCACCAGTTCGGGACTACCGGAAGTCTCTGTGAGCGGCAGACCTCGTTAATTGCGACTGATTAACAGCTGAGCTGTCTCTGGCTGCCTTGTGTGAGAGGGAGTGTGCTGGGTCAGCTGCTTCTCTGGTGGGAGCAGGGAAGCCGCTTATCAGCCAGCAAGAAGACAAACGGGGGGCCAGAAAGATCCATCTGTATGTGTATAGTTCTTGGAAGATAGAACATTTCTGTAAAAAATTGTAAAAACCTTCGGGTTTCTGAATAAAGTCTGCCTATGTAAACCACCTTGAGTTATAGTCGTTAGAGAAATCTGGTGGCCTAAGAAAGGCGGTATATAAATACAAGTTTTAAAAAAAAAGGTTTTGAGAATCACTGATCTACAGGGTACACATAATTCAAATTTCTGTGCAATCTTGAGGGCTCTTTCTGCAGAAAATGCAAATCTGCCTCCAGATTTCAGTGTGCCATGTGAAACTTCCCTGTATTGTTGTTGTTGTTTGCCTGTAAACCGCTTTATGAACGTTTTGTTGAACAGTGGTATCTAAATACAGCTTGCTTGATTTTAACAACAACAACAATAAAGCTAAATGGCTCCCTGTCCCAAAAGGGCTCACAAACTTAAAAAAAAAAATGCAGAACACCACCACCAACAGCCACTAGAAAAGAAACAACACACCATGCCGGGATGAAGAGGGACATCATCACACCAACATCTGTATTAATGATTGTTTATTGATCACTATTAATTATTAACTATAAATTCATTATACTGCTTTTTAACAGGAGCACTTCACAACCATTTTACATAATAAAATCGATCCATCAGTGGTTCCCTGTCACCAAAGGGATTGCAATCTTTAAACAGATGCAGGAGGGACACCAGCAACCGCAGCTGGAAAAAGACGCCATGCTGGGGGAAAGAGGGACAGTTGTACCCAGTGATGTCATGCACCCACTATGCACCACAACGCGAGTACCGGTTCCTAGAAGTTGAGCTGGCCCCGCCCACTCGAAGCTGGCCCCGTAAGCTGGTTGGCTCAGCAGCTGCGCATGCGTACTGCACGCCTGCAGCTGTTGCCTGCACTTTCTGTGAGGAGGCAGGCAGGCAGACAGCGTAGTGGTAGCGGCAGCAGTGGCAGCAGCGGAGTGAGAGGACCAGAGGCGGCGGCAGCAGAAGTAGCAGGAGCAGCGAGGGAGACCCAGGAATAAGGCAGCAAGCGTGAGAAGGTAGGCTGCCTGGGGCTCCCGCTCCCTCCAGCCGCGCAGATCCAGCGTCCTGGTTCCTCCTGCAGCCTCCCCCCAGCCCCAGCCCCCACGCGGTCTTTTTTTGGTCGCCCGTTCCCCCTCCTGCTCCTTGCCGGCTCCTTGCATTTAACATTAAAGTTAAATGGCTCCCTGTCCCAAAAGGGCTCCCAATCTACTACAGTCTAGCCTGCTATTTAACCAGGGAACAGTTGAAGCAAAATATGTCTATACACATCTCTAGAAAGCAAAGCAATAGAAGTTAAATCAACACTAACCACAAGCTGAAGTTATTACAAACATGATCACATCCATGGCAACAATCCTGACATCACTTCCGGCTATGACCTGACTTCCTGCCATGACATCACTTCCGGCTTATGACGTCACTTCCAGTGGGCGGACCCCGACAAGTGCCAATCAAAAGTGAGTACCTGTTCCTAAATCATTTGGATGACACCACTGGTCGTACCCAGTCGTGGTATCTAAAGCGGGAGGAACCGGTATGCTGGGTGGGACTTACGTGTGATTGGTTGCCCATCCGTTCGGTTCCGCCGCCTGCCCGCCCACTGTGCGGGCTGCCCTGGCCTCGGAGGGGGTGCCTACTCACCTGAGGGGGGTGGGTGGGGGCGCGCTGGGTGCCTGGGTGAGCAGCGGTGGGGCGCGCCAACCGGGGGCAGCCCACACAGCGGGCGGGCAGGCGGTGGAACGGAACGGACGGGCTGCCAATCGGACGGGCTGTATGTCCCGCCCAGTGTTCCGATTCCTCCCGCTTTGGATACCACCACTGGTTGTACCCCCCCCAAGTAAATATAAGAGGGCACCTCTTTGAAAGGTGCTTCTTGGCCCAGTTAGCAGTGGCTGTATGGGATAAAAGTTGTTTTGTCTGGAGGACATCTTGCCATGTCCTCCTTTGGTATCTCCAATTAAAGGATCTTGGATAGGAAGATTGGGAAAGACCCCCCCAAAGCCAGCACTGATCAGAGCAGGGCACAGTGGACACGTTGGATGACTGGTCCAACTCAGCCCACCAAATGCCCAAGGAGGAAAGTGGCCAAGCTGGCCACAGGAAGTCAGACCACTGCTTTACCAACTCAGGGCTGTCTGGCTGAGGTGGCCCTCCGGACACAGCTGATATCCCAGCTGGGGAGGGGTGCCAAGGATTGAACCCAGGGGCTCCTGCCGGGCAAGCAGGTGGTCTCCCACTGAGTCCCAGCCCATCCCAGATATAAAAAGGTAAAGGTTTCCCCACGACTGAATGGTCTAGTTGTGACCGACTGTAGGGGGTGGTTCTCCTCTCCATTTCTAAGCCTGTAGAGCCGGCATTTGTCCTAGGACAAGCTTCCGTGGTCATGTGGCCGGCATGACTATACACCATAGCGCACGGAACACCGTTCCCTTCCCACCGAAGTACTATTTATCTACTCGCATTTAGGTGCTTTTGAACTGCTAGGTTGGCAGGAGCTGGGACAAGCAACGGGAGCTCACTCCGTCACGCAGTCTTGAACTCCCAACCTTCCGGTCGGAAAGCCCAGCAACAGTGGTTTAACCCGCAGCGCCACTACGTCCCCGTCCCAGATATAGACCTGTCCATAGGAAACCAGTCATGACACTCAAAGCAGCAAATCCATCCTCTCTCAAGCTTACTGTGACTTTCTCCATGTCCAATTAATTCTCTGTGGCTCTTGGGGATGCTTTTCTGATGAGCAAATATGACCAGCCTCTGGGCATCGGTGGAGCTCAACCCTTTTTATGGACAAGGATGCTGCAATGTGAACCATTCCTGAACGGTTATGGACGGGTGGCGCTGGCAGCCCTCCTGGACCAGGGCCCCGAAACATTTGGCCTCTTCCTGCTCCGTGCTGGCGGAGCCTCTGCAGTGCGCCTTTCTGCCTTTCATGTGCTGCACATCAGAGCCACAACATTTCTGGAGCCATCTGGTAGCAGCTGTGCCCTGGCCTTCACCTGACTCTGACTAGGAGTGGGAAAACATTCCATCAAGATGACTCTCGGTGCCAAAGAAATAATTCCATCCCCAGAAATACTCGCATGATTTCAGACTTTCCCCCTTTTTCTTTCTCTCCATTTTTTTTTGTAGGATTTGCTTTATTCGGGACAACACCGGTTATAAAGACAAAAGTGTTTTCTGGCGAGCCAGATTGAGTAAGCGGTGAAGCACAGAGCAAAACTTTCCGTTGTCTCCTGTTGATCCTGGATTCGCGTTTGCACGGCGATACGGATTCAGGACAAATATAGGCTGTTGGCTGCGCACTGCAGCTTTCCACGGATAGCGTCTCTTCCGCTCGCCAAAGCGCATGGTGCTAAGGTTGGGCAGGGGAAGCAGCATGCGACAAAAGGAGACAACCCAGAGGCGTATGGAAAGGGTGGTGGACTGTCGAGAAACGAACTCTTAGTAGATGGGCAGCCCAATCCTATACCGCAATGGGACAAGCAGGATGGCCTACATTCAGCGGCGTCATGCAGCCGGAATGCTGGGTGGGAGGAACGGGTGAGCGGCAGCCCGCCCATTGTGTACCGCTCCGTTTTGCCGTCTTCCCCGCCCCGCGAAATGGAATGGTACACAACGGGCAGGCTGCCGCTTACCCGTTCCTCCCGCCCAGAGATCCGGCTGCATGACGCCGCTGCCTACATTGTATCCAGCGCAGATTTGGGGCCGGCTGCTGCTTGACGTAGGGCAAGGAGAAGTTATTTCCCTTACCCGGTGGCAGGCAGGAGCTTCCCAGTGGGGCTACTCAAATTTGCACCAGCAGAATTGTTCGGATTCAGATACAACCTAAGACACTCAGACACTCAGTAGTTCTCAGTGGTTTTAGCACTGGAACCCGCTTTTTAGAATGACAACCTGGTCAGGACCCGCCAGAAGTGATGTCACAGCCGAAAGTTGCCGTCATTGTGATGCCAGGGCCTGCTGCTTGCCTGAGAATGCAGCAATAACTTGCGTTATTTCTCAGCAATTTTCCAACAGCAAAGTGAATCAGAAAAGAAAAGAAAAACTATTTACAACTTTGACCCAAGCAGAACAAGCCCTTGACACACAGCCCTCCCCCTTTCCAGCATCCCATCTTCCCATATTTTCCATATGGCTGCTCTGGGTGCTTCACAACCCACCTGAAATTGGCTCGCAACCCACCAGTGGGTCCCGACCCACAGTTTTGGAACCAGTGACCTAAGGTATGGCCAAGGTATGGCCAAGGCTGCCCTCTCTCCACCCTCTTCATCAGTGATGTCATGTAGGGGGTACGCGGGGGTACGGGAGTACCCATTCCTAGGATTACGGCTGGCCCCGCCCATTCGCCCACCCACTCGTCGACTCCGTTGGCGCTCCACTCCGCCCCCTGCAATGTTTGAATTTCCTGCATGTTTGAGTTGCCTGGCAGCGAGTGGAGCGGAATGAAGCAAAGCGAAGCGAAGCGAGGGGGACTGACGGCGGCAGCAGCGTGAGCAGGTAGGCTGCCTGGGGCTCCCTCTTCTGAGGAGGCATGGCGGTTCCTGGAGGGGAATTTTGGAATTTGTCTCCAAAAGATTTTGGAACTGCTGAATGAGCTGGTGGCTTTTTAAAACGTGCCTTGCCTTCCCAAGCCAGGGCAGGTCTTGCCTTGCCTTGCCACGCCACTGAAAAAATGAGCTGGTGTCTTTGTTAAACTGCTGTGCTGTTGCTCTGTAAGATGTTGGAATTGCTGAAATGAGCTGGTATGGTGGCTTTTTAAAACTTGCCTTGCCTTCCCAAGCCAGGCCAGGCCTTGCCTTGCCACTGAAAACTGAGCTGCTCAAGGATTGCTCTCGAATACTTTTGGAACGGTTGGGTCACTTTAACATGATGCCAGGCCTCCTTAACCTGTTCTGGGGGTGCTGTGGAATACGGTTGCAACTGTTGGATCAGTTTAAAATCGTCTGAGGCCTCCAAAAGGGCTTTTTTCTTGTCCCTTCCTGCCACGACATCACTTCCGGCCTATGACGTCACTTCCGGTGGGCAGGTCCCGACACGTGCCAATCAAAAGTGAGTACCTGTTCTTAAATCATTTAGATGACACCACTGCTCTTCATGTCCCAAAATATCTCCCTCCCAGCCTCCACAACCTCCCATGTTGGCTCAACTTCACGACGGCTGAACTGAAGTTGCTGGGCTACTGCAGAGGCCAGGTTTGTCTTCTGCAGACTGGCAGGACTGCCTGTGTCCACCTGGATTGTGCCACAGACACTGTGACACTGTTAAGCCTGTACAGGGGACATGCAGCAGCCTATCTGCCAGGCAGGATGGCACCCTAATTGTATCTGTTTTTGCTGATCCTTCTGTGACAGCGATTTTCAACCGCAGTGCCATGGCATACTGTGCAGCAAAGGTCCGCAGTTGTGCCGCAGGATTTTTTTGGGTGTGTGTGTGTATTGGAAAAGGCGGAAGATTACCCCAAGGAGGCAGTGGATGGTGCCGACAGTGGCCCTTGGTTCAGGAAAGCACAGGGTTAACACCAGGGAAGTAGCAGTGGCTGGGCTGCACAGCTGCAGCCACTTAGGAGCTTGTAGCAAGGATATAAGCAGACACGTCACGTAGCGGGTACGTGGGGGTACGCGAGTACCCGTTCCTAGGATTAGGACTGGCCCCGCCCATTCGCCTGCCCACTCGTTGACTCTGTCGCGCTCCGCTCCGCCCCCTGCAACGTTTGAATTACCTGCATGTTTGAGTTGCCTGCACATTCTCAGAGCCAGGCAGGCAGGCAGGCAGGCAGGCAGCGGAGCGAGGGAGACCGACGGCAGCTGCAGCATGAGCAGGTAGGCTGCATGGGGCTCCCTCCCGAGGAGGCGCAGTGGTTCCTGGGAGGGAAATCGGTAGCCCGCGTGGTGGCCCCAGGGAAGGCCCGGGACTCCCGGGCCTTCTCCCGGGCCGCTGCACAGCCTACCGAGGAGGCGTGGTGGTTCCTGGGGGTGGTTCCTGGGTTCCGGCTATGATCTCACTTCCGTGGGCGGGCCCTGACACAAGTGCCAATCAAAAGTGAGTACCTGTTGCTAAATCATTTAGATGCCATTACTGGTATAAGGAACACCTGAGGGAAGCAAAGGTTGTGGGTTGTAGTTGTGGAGAGAGTAGTGGAAGGAGTAGAGGTTTGCTGACGTGTTGGACTGACTTACTGGCTTGACTAACGGACTGGACAGTGGACAAACGACTGAGGATTATCGGACTAAGGACTGTGGATTTGTTGGGGAGCAACTGTTTGGAAGCTGGAGGAGGAGGAGGCCTGGGGCCTACAGGCAAGCCACTGGAGGGGGGGGCTACCTCTCTATTATTGCTGGGGTCCAGTTGGTGTACATTGCCAGGGCTATCTGTATCTGGGGTACTAATTAGCTCAAGCGGGCAGAGCAGTTAGTTTGAAAGGTGTGGCTCAGGGGCTTTGGCAAGTCATTAATTAGTAAGGCCATTGCGGGATATGACCCCCGCAGCAGTGTGATGCGCTTTGTCAATTGTCCAACACCTGAGAGTTTGCCTTGACAGCTTTAACATTTTGTCAGTGTGCTGTGAGATGAAAAAAATGATGAAAATGTCTGCTTTATTATTATTAAAACGGATTCATCTAGTCCAGGGATCTCCAAACTACAGACCAGTGGCCACATCTGGCCCACCCCAAGATTTTATGCGGCCTCAACAAAAAATGTTTAACATTAGCATTTGCTAATGTTTCACCTTTTTACTCACCATATATACCATTTCTCAGTTTAAGCAGGCCATTGTTTCTTTGTGAGAGCGCAATCCCAAACTGGAGTTAGACCGGCATAAACTAAGCCAGCCAAGTTTGGCCAGCACAAGGGCCACCATAAAGCATGTGTGGGCTACTCTTGGAGTCAGGGAGGATGGCTCATGTCTGTGTGCTGGCCTCTCTGACTTCGAGTGGTCCAAGCATAACTTT
Source organism: Lerista edwardsae (assembly GCA_029204185.1). NCBI lineage: Eukaryota > Metazoa > Chordata > Lepidosauria > Squamata > Scincidae > Lerista > Lerista edwardsae. The sequence continues at coordinate 1,886,826 of JAJKFI010000023.1, forward strand.
ACGGTGGCCCTTGTGCTGGCCAAACTTGGCTGGCTTAGTTTATGCCAACCTAACCCAGTTTAGGATTGCGCCCTAAATGTCATATTATGCATACAGGAGTCTGTCAAAAGAGATGTTTCCTTGCTGGATGAGAGAGAAGGAAGAAAACCTCTTTAAAGGTGGCTCTTGCCACTAGAAGCTCTTAAAATGCTTGTAATTCAAATAGTCCAGTCCCACCCCGGTATCCACGGGGGTTCCATTCCAGTGGTGGTGGTGGCTGTGGATGCTGAAACCATGGACACAGGGAACATGGTAAGAACAGAAACTATATGGAAGGTATTCCACAGTTTTTAGAAATTGTTGCTAGTGTTTAAGAAGCTCTAGAGTAGGGGGAGGGGACAAACTCATTTCATACAGCAGGCCAAATAGCATTCATGGCACCTGCTGAGGGCTGGATGTGACATCATTAAGCAGGAAGTGATGTCATTAAGCAAGTAATGAGCAGAAATGAGCATTTTCTTTCCTCACCAAGGAACTCAGGGCCCAATCCTATCCAGCTCCAATGTAGCCATGCCTGAAGGGCCTGCACTGCATTCTGCCACTGGGGGGGGGCATCATGGAGACCTCCTCAAAGTAAGGGAGCATTTGTTCCCTTGCCTCAGGGCTGCATTGCAGCTGCATCAGTGCTGGAAAATTGGTTAGGATTTGACCCTCATTAGCTGCAAGGGACAAAAGAGCAAATATGCAAACCTCAATTGTATTTTCGAGATGTAGGAGCGCCCAATTATCACGCAGGCCTCCCTTTCAGCAGTGCCACTTCTGCAGCAAAGTAGCAGCAGCTGCTTTGAAAGTGACACCTCGGCAGAAGCAACGGTGCTGAAAGGGCAGCCTGCGGGATAATTGGGCTTTCCCAGAACCGTGGCAGCTTCTCCTTTTCTCAACCCTCTTGGTCTGCCTCATCCTCTTTACCCTTCGTCCAGACATGTCATATAGCGGGTATGCGGGGGTATGCGCGTACCCGTTCCTAGGATTAGGGCTGGTCCTGCCCATTCGCCTGCCCACTCGTCGATTCCATTGGCGCTCCGCCCCGCCCCCTGCAACGTTTGAATTGCCTGCACGTTTGAGTTGCCTGCACGTTCTCAGAGCCAGGCAGGCAGGCAGGCAGGCAGGCAGCGGAGCGAGGGAGAGCGACGGCGGCAGCAGCAGTGTGAGCAGGTAGGCTGCCTGGGGCTCCCTCCCGAGGAGGTGCGGCAGTTCCCGGGGGGGGGAATCGGTAGCCCGTGCGGCCGGCCCGGGGAAGGCCCGGGACTCCCGGTGGTTCCTGGGGGCAGTTCCTCGGTTCTGGATACGACCTCACTTCCGGTGGGTGGGCCCCGACACAAGTGCCAATCAAAAGTGAGTACCTGTTGCTAAATCATTTAGATGCCATTACCGCCTTCGTCACCTTCCGAAGCCTCCTTCTGTCTCTCCCTCCCAGCACTTTGGCAGAAGCAGCGCTGCTGAAAGGGTGGCCTGCATGACAGCTGGGCTCCCCCTTTCAGCAGTGCCACTTCTGCAGCTAGGAGCAGCTGATGGTGGGTGCCAGGAGAGCCCGATTATCACAGGGGCAAGATAAAAGCATAACAGAGACACGTTTGTGAAATGTGCCCAGTCTCGGTGTTGCCCTTTCTGCTGCACAACAAAGAAAAAAACCCCAAAGTAGTCCAAGTTGAATTTCATCCCTCTGCTACAAAAACTGGTAGAGAGAGAGAGAGAGAGAGAATCAGTTGCATATGACTGTAGTTCTAGCATGCAACTTTTTGGACTCAGCGGGTGCCTGTTGGGAGGCTGGCTGGGCGGCCGCTGCTCAGATTGGGTTTCTTGTCTGTCAGAGCAGGCCTGGGCTCAGAAGGAAAGTAGCTTTCGCGTGTGTCTCGCTGTAGCTGTGGAGAGGCGCTTCCAAAAATCACACGTTCAGTTATGAGACAGTTCGTCTGTCGAGCATGCCATGGAGGCCTATTTCATAATCTGCCCTGGCCTGATGTGAACCACGGGTGAAGGTGGGGGAGGTGGACACAGGGAGGCTCTGGTGTCCTCCACATTCCACCCCTGCCTCCCCCCCCTTCTGCAAAGCTGCATCTCCGCGCAGACCGAGGACGCAGCTGAAATGTCGCATTTTATCAGGCCGAGGCTGAACCTGAGGAGTCTGAGAATTGCACGTATACAAAGACAAAATACCCTCGTGGTGGATGGGAACACTTTGCCCCCGTTGTATTAATCCGGCCTGACTTCAGCTGCAGGGCCAGCATTAGGGGCCCTATTGGAAGTGTTTGGGGGGGGGCATGGGCGGGGCCCAAGGTTTGCTGGGCCGCTGACAAGGCACATTGCTGCACCTGCAATACTACGCCACCCCCATAACTATGCTACAGGTTGTGATTCAGTAGAAGGGCACTGTGTGTAGCCCAGAGGTGGAGGAAGGGTGTAGCCCAGGGTGGCGCGAGCAGTAGTGGGATCTGGGAATTAACTAACGGAATGCTGGGCGGGGCTTCGGCGGGACTTACGTGTCATTGGCTGCCCGTCCGGTCGGGCCGCCGACCGCCCTGGCCTCGGAGGGGTGCCGGCTCGCCGGGGGGTCGGCTGGGGGGGGGCGCACCGGTTGATCAGATACGCAGCGGTGGGGCGCGCTCCCCAGAAGAAGCCTGCGCAGCCAGCGGGCAGCCGAAGGAACGAAACGGGTGGGCTGCCAATCACGCGTAAGTCCCACCCAGCGTTCCGTTAGTTAATTCCCAGATCCCATTACTGGGTGCGAGCTATGGGCACCAGCAGTGGCGGGGCGGCAGGGCGCCATTGCGCGGAGTCCATGGACTAACCTGTGCGCTGTGTGGCCCTCCCTGGTGTCCATTCCGCTCCAAAATGGAGCTATTCCGGGCACAGGGAGGCGTGGCAGGATGACGCATGGGGGCGGGGCGATGTGCTGGGGGCGTGGTTTTGTTGCCCTGCCATGGGCGCACTCGGGGCTCTGTTCGTCCCTGGTATAGCATCTTGTTGTCTCATGCCTCCCTGGGGCACCAGGTGGGCCGCTGTGAGATACAGGAAGCTGGACTAGATGGGCCTTTGGCCTGATCCAGCAGGGCTCTTCTTATGTTCATACAATGGCAGGGGGGATGGGAGGGCTGAAACCGCCCATGGCGATGCATACCACTAGTGGCACACTGAGTGGCCCGTGCAAAGCTGCTATTTATTTTGGGGGAGGAAAACCATTTAAATCAGTATTATTCAAACTGTACCTGTTGTACCAAACTGTACCAAATATAAGTACCTGTTGACTGTTGACTGACTGACTGTGGGTTGCGACATGTCCGGTGGGTCGCGGAAAGCTGGGAGCCGCCATCTTGGAAGCTGTGGGCCTTATTCTTGTTATATTCCTTTTGTGAGTGTTAACAGTTCTTTTTAATGTTGTTTTTTTTGTTCAGTGCTTTTTACATCGTATTTTGCCCTAATCTTGCTTTCTGTCAGGGATGTTTCAGGTTGTACAATTGCTGCAGTCCAAGAATGCTAGTTTGCATTTCATTTTGTCATTTTATTGACTGTCAAAGAACGTCGTTTTGTTATGTTACACTGACAGCACTTCCTGCTTGATGATGTCACTTCCTGCCACAGCATCAGTTCCAAGTTAATGACATCCCTTCCAGCGCGTCCCGACACAAGTGTCATTCTAAAAAGTGGGTCCTGGTCTAAAACGTTGCAATACCACTGATTTAAATAATAACAAAGACGGCACCAGAGCAGCTTACAGGTTCCTTGAGTTCTTTGCTACTCCTTGCACAGCACAACGTCAAGTTTCCAGTGCTGTGGTGGGCACACTCAGGGTGGCTACACTGACTCTGCTTGATTTGCTGTGGTTATATGGACTTCGGAATGGGTCCTACGGGGCCATGCAGGCCACCTTTCTGGCCTCATCCGCGATCAGCCAAGTGTCTTTGGAGAGCCCCAAATAGACGACAGCACTCCCGTGTTTCTTGCTCTGTGCCTTCCGGCACTGTGAGATATACTGCCCTTGGACCTGGAGGTTCTGCTTAGCTATCGCGGTAACGGCTAAAAGCGCCGCTAAGGAGGCGTGGCCTGTTCAGAGTTCTAGTGGCACATGGTGTGCTATGGGTTGACCACCCCTGGGGTTGCCTGAAGCCCATCAGGAGTATCCAGAGCTCAGTGGACGAGCTCCTGCTTTGCATGCAAAAGGTCTCAAGTCCCATTCCTGGCATCGACTGCAGGGGCAGTTGGTAAGGACTCCTGCCTGTGAGCGGCCGGCTGCCAGCTTCCTGATGATGCTCCGGCCTCTGCTGTTCACATTGCCACAGTCGGAAAAGGAAGAGGGAGACAGAGCAGCAGAGGAAGTGTGGAGGACAAGCAAGGGGTCATCATGGCTGCTCTAGTCCACCAATCTCTTCTGTCCTGCTCTCTCCCCCTTTTCCTTTTCCAAGTCAGGGAGGAGGAGCAGTGCAGGCCGTGGAAGGTGGGCACCCAACACAAGCCAGCCTGCTGCCTGTGGCCACTGCCTCAGCAGGCCTCAGTGAGTTCCGGATGGTCACGGCTGTTTCACAGTGGAACAGGTTGCCCAGGGCAGTCACTGGCCTACCATTATGTCTGGGGGCGGGGGCAAAAGCCCTGCGCTCCTGGGGCGAGAGGAGGGTGGCGTGAGGTGCCTCACCTTGCCAAGAGGTAAGCGGTTTCAGCCCTCCCACCCACCCTCTGCCATTGTATGCAGTGATGTCATGCAGGGGGGAATGCGGGGGAACTCAGTTCCACTTGTTAAAATTAGGGCTGACTCCGTCCACTTCACTCTCCCTCCTCCCCCCTCCCAATTCCTCTGCAAAGAGCTTTTCTTCTTGGTTGGCCAGCACTCAGAGGGTTAAAGGGAGCGACTCCAGATTCCTAGGGGGGCGAAGCCATGGCTCCAAAATGGAGCCTGGCATGCCGTGGGGATGGAATGGAGTGGCGCACATGGGTGGGGATGCAGAGGGCGACCTGCCTGCTCCTCTGTCCCTGGGCGGCCCATTGGCTGGGTCCGCAACTGGCCAAGGGAGATGATGGATCCACCCTCACTGGACAACTTCAAGCAGAGGCTTGACAGGCACCTTCTGGAGATGCTCTAGGAGGATTTCCTGCTGCAGGCAGAGGGTTGGACTAGATGACCTTGTAGGTCACTTCCATGATTCTGTGGTTATACGTGCCAGCTCTGTAAGGCAACCTCCCATGCTCAGAAGTATGTGTCAACATATCCTTTTTTTCCATGAACAGAGGGAGGGAGGAATGGGGATCGTGGCCACAATTCCCACTCTCCATCTCACACAGTCAGCCCACAACAAAGGCTTATCTGGAGGCAAAGTGCACCAGGTCTATAAACTTTCAGACGGTCTCTCATTTTGCCTACGGGTCTTAGGCTTAGGGGGGGGGGCTGTTCAGAACCCAGTTGCAGGGCCCAATTGAAAACATTTTGGTTTTTGGCGGAGTCCCAGGTTTGTAAAATCTTAGAATTCTACAAAAAAAAAAAAATTATAGACTTTATATCTCTACAGTAGAATGGAAAGCAATAGCTATGTGCACTTAAAAAGTGCATAGAACTTAATGGACTGAATTGCTCTAAGCACATTTTCATACAAAGTTGCATAAAGGTGAGCCTAAAATAAAAGAAACAAAATGTGTAGATGACTTTTGAAAAGTAAATTTTTACAAAACCACTTGTAAAATGGTTTAGTAAAAATATTAATTCTATTTTTATTTTAGGGTAGTGCTGGTGTCCCTTAGGCACAGGGCCCAATTGGTCTAATTGGCTCAATACGCAACCCTGTAGGCTCAATGTGCAGAGATGGGGACTGAGGCCAGCAGGTGCAAGCCCCCTCTCTTGTTCGCCAATGGCAGTTACTGGGCACAAATGGGGCTTTCTCATTGGAGGACAGATTACAGAGCTCTAATCTGCAGCAATAAGATTGCCCACAAGATGGAGCTCTGACACACTGCTGCTCAGGGAAGCAGATATTGCCCTCCCCCCACTGCCCAACTTTATATACCATCATTTTATTGTTCAGTCATCCGACCTTGAGTAGCATAAAGAAACTGGTGGATGACTTCACAGACTTGGTATTTGTTCCATCTTTTTATTTTATTTTAGTCTGGACTTCAAAAACAAGCCTCACTTTAAAAAAAAAAAAACTGCTCCGTTTAATCCATGATACTGAAAATTGAAACTCCGAAAGGGAGTTATCCAAACATTCCATTATTGCATAGTCCACATTTCAAAACATCACGCACGCATTTAAAAAAAAAATACATCTGTGTGTGGGAAGCAAAATAATGTTATATGCATTTCAAATCAACACACATGTCTGAGAAATGGTTTCATCGGGTGTCCGGTAGCGTGTGGACTGGATAAGATCACCGCAAGGATGCAATCATAAATGCACAGCCAGCTCTCTTCAAATGCGATTAGCTATCTGCAAATTTGCTTATCTGCGAGGGCAGAATTGCCACCTACTTCTCATTAGCCGTTATTGTGTTCTCGTAATCTGTGAATACTGTGCTGGAGCACTTGAGGAACAGGGGGCTCAGCATAGCTAAGAGCAGGCAGGCAGGCAGGGGCATAAGAACATAAGAACATAAGAAGAGCCCTGCTGGATCAGGCCAAAGGCCCATCTAGTCCAGCTTCCTGTATCTCACAGCGGCCCACCAGGTGCCCCAGGGAGCCATGAGACAACAAGATGCTTGCATCCTGTTGCCACTCCCTTGCACCCGGTATCAGTAGCCCACCACCTTTGTAAGGAGGTTGTACAATCCATCATGGCCTATAGCCCACAATGGACCTTTCCTCCAGAAATCCATCCAATCCCCTCTTAAAGGCATCAAGACCAGATGCCATCACCACCTCCTGTGGCAAAGAGTTCCACAGATTAACTACCCGCTGAGTAAAAAAGTACTTCCTTTTATCTGTTTTAATTCTCCCAACCCTCAGTTTTAGCAGATGTCCCCTGGTTCTGGTGTTTTGAGAGAGGGAAAAGAACATCCCTCTATCGCCTCTATCCCTTCCATGCATAATTTTGTATGTCTCAATCATGTCCCCCCACAGGCGCCTTTTTTCTAGACTGAAGAGCCCCAAACGCTGCAGTCTTTCTTCATAAGGGAGGTGCCCCAGCCCCGTAATCATTTTTGTTGCTCTCTTCTGCACCTTTTCCAGCTCCACTATGTCCTTTTTGAGATGTGGTGACCAGAACTGGACGCAATACTCCAGGTGCGGCCTTACCATCGACTTGTACAATGGCATGATAATGTTGGCTGTTTTATTCTCAACCCCTTTGCAGAAGGGGGGGGGGGAGACAGAGGCCTCCTTGTGAGCAGAAGGCAGTGCTGATGCCATGTAGGGGGGAGAGACAGTATACACATACAGCAGTGATGGCGAACCTATGACCCGTGTGTCAAAGGTGACACACCACAACATTTGGGGTGACACATCAGCAATCACCAATACCTGATAAAAACTGAGTTTGTTTTATTCATTTTTCATTTTTGTAATTGTTTGATGTTTCTTTATGTAATACATAACATCACACATGATTGGACTGTACTTTTTGTTTAAATAAATTGTTTCTCTTTGGTTTGGGAGGGGGGTTGACATACCAGTAGAGTCAAGCTAAGCATTCTCCTAAGTTTTGACACACCGAGCCCAAAAAGTTCGCCATCACTGCACTGCAGCAACGGTTGCCAAACTCGCTACCGTTGTGTCCTGGAAATCCCTTCCCTGTCCCAAGCAGCACTTATTGTTCTGTGCAAGCGCCGTTCCATTTAGCAGCCAATCAGCTGGCAGGGACACTCTGGGCAGTCGCATCTATGCCAGGGCATCTCAGAAGGCTGTGCAGCAGGACGCTGGGCATAGACGCGACTGCCCAGAGCGTCCTTAGCAGCCAATCGCCTGCAAAATGGAGCTCTTCTTGCATGGAATGGTAAGTGCTACTCACATGGAGAGGGGTTTGTCAGAACCCCAGCTCTGGCTCACGGGTCAGGGTTTCGATACCCCTGCACTACAGCATACAGCTGATGGGGAAGGTGGTTGCGGTAATTGCATCTAGCCAATTACTGTATCCCTTTCATGGATCACTGCCTTGTCGTGGCGAAGGGGCTTGAGTAGCTCAATGAAGCTGTGAGCTATGCCATGTAGGGCTACCCAAGATGGACAGGTCACAGCAGAGAGTTCTGACTAAACGTGGTCCGCTGGAGAAGGAAGTGGCAACCCACTCCAGTACTCTTGCCAAGAAAACCCCATGGATTACAGAACAAAAAGGCTAAACGATATGACACTGGAAGATGAGACCCTCAGGTCGGAAGGTGTCCATTATGCTACTGGGGAAGAGCAGAACACGAGTACTAGTAGCTCCAGAAAGAGTGAAGTAGCTGGGCCAAAACTGAAAGGAAGCTCAGCTGTGGATGTGTCTGGAAGTGAAAGGAAAGTGCGATGCTGCAAAGAACAATACTACATAGGAACCTGGAACGTCAGATCTATGAATCAAGGCAAGCTAGATGTGGTCAAATGTGAGATGTCAAGGCTGAACATCGACATCCTGGGAGTTAGTGAACTAAAGTGGACAGGAATGGGAGAATTTAATTCAGATGACCATTATATTTGCTACTGTGGGCAGGAATCCCTTAGAAGAAATGGAGTAGCCTTCATCGTGAACAAGAGAGTGAGAACAGCAGTACTGGGGTATAACCTCAAAAATGATAGAATGATTTCCATTCGGATCCAAGGCAAACCTTTCAACATCACAGTAATCCAAGTCTACGCCCCAACCACTGGTGCTGATGAGGAAGAAGTTGACCGCTTCTATGAAGACCTAGAACAGCTTCTAGAATTAACACCCAAAAAAGATGTCCTTCTCATCATAGGGGATTGGAATGCTAAAGTAGGCAGTCAAGAGGTAAGAGGAATAACAGGCAAGTTTGGTCTTGGAGTACAAAATGAAGCAGGGCAAAGACTGATAGAGTTCTGTCAGGAGAACACATTAGTCATAGCAAACACCCTTTTCCAGCAACACAAACGGCGACTGTACACATGGACTTCACCAGATGGTCTACATCGAAATCAGATTGATTACATTCTTTGCAGCCAAAGATGGAGAAGTTCCATACAGGCAGTAAAAACAAGACCTGGAGCTGACTGTGGCTCAGATCATCAGCTTCTTCTTGCCAAATTCAGGCTTAAACTGAAAAAAGTAGGGAAAACCGCTAGGCCCTCCACGTATGACCTAAATCAGATCCCCTACGAATATACAGTGGAGGTGACAAATAGATTTAGGGGCTTAGATTTGGTAGACAGAGTGCCTGAAGAACTTTGGACGGAGGTCTGTAACATTGTACAGGAGGCAGCAACTAAAACCATCCCAAAGAGGAAGAAATGCAAGAAGGCAAAGTGGCTGTCTGACGAGGCTTTACAAATAGCTGAGGAAAGGAGAGAAGCCAAAAGCAAGGGAGAAAGGAAAAGATATACCCAACTGAATGCAGATTTCCAGAGAACAGCAAGGAGAGATAGGAAGGCCTTTCTAAATGAGCAATGCAAAGAAATAGAGGAAAACAACAGAATGGGGAGGACTAGAGATCTTTTCAAGAAAATTGGAGATGTCAAAGGACAATTTCATGCTAAAGGTAGGCACAATAAAGGACAAAAATGGCAAGGACCTAACAGAAGCAGATGAGATTCAGAAGAGGTGGCAAGAATACACAGAGGAACTCTATAAGTTCCGCCTTGTGGCGGAAAGGCGGGATACAAATCAAATAAATAAATAAATAAATAAATAAATAAATAAATAAGGCCGATCTAAATGTTCCTGATAACCACAGTGGTACAGTCACTGAGCTCGAACCTGACATCCTGGAGAGTGAAGTCAAGTGGGCTTTAGAAAGCCTCACTAACAACAAAGCTAGTGGAGGTGACAGCATTCCAGCGGAATTACTCAAAATCTTAAAAGATGATGCTGTCCAAGTGCTGCTCTCCATATGCCAGCAAATTTGGAAAACCCAACAGTGGCCACAAGACTGGAAAAGATCAGTCTACATTCCAATCCCAAAGAAGGGCAATGCCAAAGATTGCTCGAATTACCGCACCATTGCACTCATTTCACATGCTAGCAAGGTCATGCTCAAAATCCTACAAGCTCGGCTTCAGCAGTATGTGAATCGAGAACTACCAGATGTACAAGCTGGTTTCTGAAGAGGCAGAGGAACTAGAGATCAAATTGCCAACCTTCGCTGGATCATGGAGAAAGCAAGAGAGTTCCAGAAAAACATCTACCTCTGCTTCATTGATTATGCTAAAGCCTTTGATTGTGTGGATCACAACAAACTGTGGCAAGTTCTTGAAGAGATGGGAGTTCCAGACCACCTGATCTGCCTTCTGAGAAACCTTTATGCGGGTCAGGAAGCAACAGTTAGAACTGGACATGGAACAACCGACTGGTTTCAAATTGGGAAAGGAGTACGACAAGGCTGTATATTGTCACCCTGCTTATTTAACTTATACGCAGAGTACATCATGAGGAAGGCAGGGCTGGATGACTCACAAGCTGGAATCAAGATTGCTGGGAGAAACATCAACAACCTCAGATATGCAGACGATACCACTCTACTGGCAGAAAGTGAGGAAGACCTAAAGAACCTTTTGATGAGGGTGAAAGAGGAAAGTGCCAAAATTGGCTTGAAGCTCAACATTAAAAAGACTAAGATCATGGCAACCACTCCCATCACTTCCTGGCAAACAGAAGGGGAAGAAATGGAAGCAGTGACAGACTTTATTTTCCTGGGCTCCAAGATCACCGCAGATGGTGACTGCAGCCATGAAATTAAAAGACGTTTACTTCTTGGGAAGAAAGCTATGGTGAACCTAGATAGCTTAATCAAAAGCCGAGACATCACCCTGCCAACAAAGGTTCGCATAGTCAAAGCGATGGTTTTCCCAGTAGCCATGTATGGCTGTGAGAGCTGGACCATAAGAAAGGCAGAGCGTTGAAGAATCGATGCTTTTGAATTATGGTGTTGGAGAAGACTCTTGAGAGTCCCCTGGACTGCAAAGAGATCCAATCGGTCAATTCTCCAGGAAGTCAAGCCTGATTGCTCCCTGGAAGGACAAATGCTGAAGCTGAAGCTCCAATACTTTGGCCACCTGATGAGAAGAGAGGACTCTTTAGAAAAGACCCTCATGCTGGGAAAGATTGAAGGCAAAAGGAGAAGGGGGGCGACAGAGGATGAGATGGTTAGATAGTGTCACCGAAGCAATGAATATGAAATTGGGCGAACTCAGGAAGCTAGTGGAGGACAGGGAGGCCTGGCGTGCTGTGGTCCATGGGGTCGCGAAGAGTCGGACACGACTTAGCGACTGAACAACAACAACAAAATTACTGTATATAATGTATAAGTCTAAAAAATTTGTGCCTGAAAATTGACCCTGAAAACATGGATTGACTTACACATGGGTCAATACAGTTAATAAAGCTTTTAACAGCAGCTTGGGTAGGGGCTGTGCTAAGAAGCAGAAAGCTGGGGGGTAGGAAAAAATGGAGCAATTTTACTTACCAGTAATTGTTCACAGGCACCAACAGACAGCAAACAAAAAACCAGTAGCCATTTTCCTTCTTCTCCAAACAGGCAGAGAGGTGAAGGTGCTTTTGGGAATTGTAGTCATTATGAAGGCTGCTGCTATGGAGGTGCTGTGCTATATTTCTCACAAAACCTACAATTCCAATAAGCACCTTCATCTCTCTTCCTCCTTGTTTGGAGAATAGTTCCATTTCTGTGCTGCCTCAGAAGAATGTGAAATAGCTCCTTTTTTGGTTGACTTTCTGTTGCTGCCTCAGAACAATTACTGGTAAGTCATTTCCAAAGAATTTCATACTCGCCCCCTATGTTTCACCCTCGACTTATGCATGAGTCATAGCAAATTCTATCATTTTGGGCTTAGAACTTGCCCTCGACTTATCCATGAGATTAACATATACTCAAGTATATATTCCTTTTTTTAGAAGCTTGTCTGGATTGGGTCGGTTTTCTGCATCAAATGGGCATTCCCCTCCCCACTGCTGAACTAGGAGTAGGGGTATGGTTTTGGGTTAAAAACACATAACAGAAAACACTGCCTTTTGAGGATTAAAATATCCGAATAAAAACACAAAGCACCACATTTGGGTGTTTTAAGATATTTTCCAGAAAATAAAATAGATAACGTTTCCGATTAGAAATAATACGTGGCTGCGTCTGCTGACACTATGGGTACAATCCTGAAAGCGCTGTTAGGCCGACGCTAGCTGCTTGCGTTGGCCCACTGGCACCAGCGCCGACGCGAGGGCACTGACCCAGTAGTGCTATCCAGCTGGTATGCTGGGCGGGACTTATGTTTGATCGTCAGTCTGCTCGTTGCGTCACACCGCGTTCCGCCGCTTTCCCGCACGCCCCGGCGGGCGGGAAAGCGGTGGAACGCAGCGTGACGCAATGGGCGGACTGCCGATCAAACGTAAGTCCCGCCCAGCGTACCGGCTGGATAGCACTACTGCACTGACCCGCAGCCTCGCATCGACTCCGGTTCTGTTGGGCCAACACTAGCAGCAGTGTCAGCCCCAGGGTGCCCGACCTGAAAACTGAAATGGAAAATGCCTGGGCTACAGCATTGGAACGAAGTGCGTCAAGTGAAATGCTTTGCAGACACCCTAGAAGACACACACACACACAAAACCAACAGCATGAATTAGCAAGAGGAAGTAAAACAAGGCTGATCTCTACCAAGTTTGAACTGGAGTACGAGCAGCCCAGAGGCCGTTCTCAGTCCGTGATTGCGGCTTCTGAAGAACGCTGAGTCAATTAGCTCGGTAATGCGATAAGAGGCTCTGCCAGGATTCAGCTCCCCTCTTGTGTGGGTGCCAACGTTTGCTGGAAGGCCTCATTCAGCTTTCTCTTGCGCTTTGAAGTTTCCCCATTGGAGGGCTGTCCCTTTGAACTCCACCGCGGAAGGAGCTTGAGGACTGACACGCTTCCCCAGCTGCTGCTGGCTGGATTTTGCCCGTTCTGATGTCATCTGTTCAGCTGTCCACAGACTGGCCTGAAGGCCCAGCCCAAGCGGGAACGGCACCTGATAGGACCCCTGGCCCCTCCATTGTTGATCCTGCCCCCGCCTGGAAGGAGGGGGGCACACCAGCGACCTGCAGTGAGGGTGTGGCGAGTGAGGCAGAACTACCCTACCGGAGTTCTTTGAAAAGGAGTCCGTTGTGCCATCACCGCTGTGATCATATAAACGCAACCCAGGGCTTTGAGCAGCTGAAGCCCATGGACTGTAAGTGTTTGCAGGATCACTGGCAGCAGCAATGGAGGCACTTTCCCAATAACTCCAATCAAATTATCCATTTAATCGTATCCAACTCTTGGTTCCTTTCAGTTGCTTTATACTTTGGGCAGGGTCTCCTTTGATTGCATCCAACCAACCAACGCAAGCTTTGGCGAAAGCATAATATCTTTCTCCGATGATGTTGACCGCCTGACATGGCCGAAGTAACTAGGACTGCAATCCTAACCTGGAGTTAGGCCAGCACAGTTAGGCCAGCAAAGTTTGGCCGGCACAAGGGACACAGTAAAGTATGTTTGGACCACTCTCGGAGTCAGAGAGCCCAACACACAGACGAGTGCCATCTTCCCTGACTCCAAGAGTGGTCCAAACATACTTTACAGTGGCCCTGGTGCCGGCCAAACTGTGCACCCAGTGCAATTGCACCCCTCTGCACCTCTTTAGCTACGCCCCTCCCTCCTCTCCCTCCCGTCAAAAGCTCATCCCAGTTATTTTGCAAAAACTAATTGCTCAGAAATTGTGCTGCTGCCTTTGTGATCATTGAGCTTGCAGATAATAAAAAAGAGGCTCTTGGAGATGGGGGAAGGGCTGCTCCAGTCAGGCCTGACTTGTAACAGGAGTCGATATGGGTTGAGGGCAATGGCAGGAGGCGGACCCCTTCCCCTTCCTGCCTCCTCGGCAGGTGGATGTTAAACCTGACACAATAGGGAGCCACCTGTTAGGGACTCAAAACTCCCCTTCAGGGCTTGACACTCATTGTCCTTTCACAGTTGGAGAGATTACATGTAATCGGAGCCTTCTGCACTGGGGTTGTGACAGCCACGCATTGGGGAGGATGGAGTGGGGGGGGGCAAATGCATCACAATATGACCTTTCATGGCAGCTTCTCTTTCATCTCGCCCAACAGCAGTGCGCTCTCTGGCAGTGGGGCCTTGCAAGAGAAAGGAAGCCCCAAGGAGAGGAGAAAGCAATGCCATTCTTTTGGCTGCAAAGAGCATCCTCACGGATCAACCACATTTCTGGGGTCCTCCTGATTAGCATTCCGTCGGTGTGAAAGGAACACCCGTTGGGGGTAGGAGAGGCCCTCAATGAGAGTTTTCGTCTGACCACTGGAACTTCGGCATGTGCCGGCACATCAGTGGGGTGGAGTGAGGCAGTCACCTCCCTGGGTGGGCCAGCAAGAGAGAGCCCGTGCACACCCACACCTGTTTGCAGCCTCTGTTGCCCACTCATCTGGATACTTGCCCAGCCTCAGCTGGATCTGCTCCTATTACTATCCATTTCTAGGGTACCCACTCTGTAACCTGGTAACATTTTGCAACAAACGAAGGACTGTGGAACTCGTTGCCACATGATGCGGCGATGGCACCCGAAGGCCTCGACGCCTTCAAAAGGGGAATGGAAAAAATTTATGGAGGAAACAGGTTAGAAGCTGTGATGATGGTGACTGGGCAGCGGTATCAAGTTGTTTAACCCTTGGTTCACCCAGCTTCATATAACCTGCCAGTTTCACAAGCTGCCCCAAATTAGATCAAGACCCATTGATGGGCTACAGACCTATAGTTTGGGAACCGCTGGCATATAATAATAATAATAATAATAATAATAATACATGTATTTATATACCGCCTTTCTTAAAGTCACTAGATTTCTCTAATGATTACAACTCAAGGCGGTTTACATAGGCAGACTTTTTCACAAACCCGAAGGTTTTTACAATTTACAGAATGTTCTATCTTTCAAGAACCACACTCATACAGATCTTTCTTTCTGGATTTAGCCTTCTTTCTTTAGCCGCCCGTCTGTCGTCTGCTGGCTGATGAGGCTTCCCTGCTCTCACCAGAGACGCAGCTGAGTTCAGCACACTCCTCCTCCCACGAGGCAGCTGGAACTCAGCTTTTAATCAGCCGCAGTTTGCAAGGTCTGCCGCTCCCACAGACTTCCGGGAGTCTCGAGCTCACGACCTTGAGATCTTCAGTTGTTATCTTCGGGCAAACGGAGGCATTAACCCTCTCGGCTAAATCTTCTGCCCATATAATCTTCTGCATATAAGGTTTGCTGCTATCTACGGTTTCAGGCAACCGCGGTAGATCCTGGAACGTATCCCCCACAGATAGGGGGTGGGCTACTGTAATTAATTAATTAAGGGCACGATCCTAGGCGCGCCCCTCGGCTGACGCTAGCCGTTTGCGTTGTGCCTGCGCCTGCAGCCCTGGTGCGAGAGTGCTGTTTTGGACGTCCGCGCCAGCTCTGTGTCTGCAGGGCCAAAGCTGGCAGCAGCAGGAGCCCAGCAACACCGGCCAAAGCCGACATTACGCCTCTCCTACACCAGCCGAATTGGGCTGGTGCATTTCTGGGTGGTGGGAGGGAGGGTGGGAAGGCGTTTCTGGGAGGGGGGCGTGCGTGCTGGGAGGCCGATCTGGGCCGCGCAGTGTCCTTGGCTCTGCGCCTCCTAAATAGCTGGCACAGATCCTAGGAGCCCATTGGGGCAGCTGGCGCGTACCCGGAGAAAGGGCGCGCACGTGCCCTTGCCCCATGGAGGCTCCAGCCTGCTCCCAAGCTGCGCTAGATACAGCGCAGGCTCACTAGCCTGCCTGTTCCAGCTCAGTTTAGGATTGCACCCTAACTGAGGGCTCAATCCTGAGCCTGTTTTCGCCAGTGATACATTTGTAAAGGTAAAGGTTTCCCCACGACCGAATGGTCTAGTCGTGACCGACTGTAGGGGGTGGTGCTCATCTCCGTTTCTAAGCTGAAGAGCCGGCGTTTGTCTGAGGACAAGCTTCCGTGGTCATGTGGCCGGCATGACTATATGCCATAGCGCATGGAATGCCGTTCCCTTCCCACCCAAGTGGTCCCTATTTATCTACTCACATTTTATGTGCTTTTGAACTGCTAGGTTGGCAGGAGCTGGGACAAGTGAAGGGAGCTCACTCCGTTGCGTGCTCTCGAACTGCCAACCTTCCGGTCAACGGCTCAGTGGTTTAACCCGCAGCACCACCACGTCCCTCATACATTTGAACTGCTATCTAGAAGTGTCGCAAATGTGCCATAAAGCACAGCCGCAACAGAGCGCTGCGCACACTGGGCTGGTGCTCAGGCCCAGTGGTGCCATTCAAATGATTTAGGAACAGGAACTCACTTTTGATTGGCACTTGTCGGGAACCCAGAACCTGCCATGGAGCCCATTAGGATCCGGAACGCCCGTTCTGGCCCGTTCCCCCTGAATGACATCACTGCTCAGGCCCCAATGTGGGTAGATGGGACAGCCAGCACTGCCAGCAGCCGGTAAACCTGTTTGGAGCGAGGGGGAGGCAGGGAAAAGGCGGAACCAGACAGGGGGAGTGCTCGCCAATGAGGGGGTTGGACCCAGCAGGCTTCCATTCCTCATTCTTACCCCAGCCTGGGGGCGCAATCCTAAACTGGAGTTAGGCCGGCATAAGCCAAGCCAGCAAAGTTTGGCCAGCACAAGGGACACCGTAAGGTATGTTCGGACTACTCTTGGAGTCAGAGAGGCCAGCACACAGACGTGAGCCATCCTCCCTGACTCTGAGAGTGGTCCAAATGTCCCTTGTGGTGGCCAAACTTTGCTGGCTTAGTTTATGCCGGCCTAACTCCAGTTTAGGATTGCGCTCTGGGCCTGGGCGGCCCAACACAAGGCTGCTTGATACACAATCAGCAAAATAGCTGCCAGTGAGCCAAGGAGCCCCATTGCAGGTGTCAGGGCTTTCCCCAAGGGAAGGAGATGAATGTCCCCTGAGGAGGGGGAATGTCTCTCCTGAGGAGATGCAGCGGTTGCCATTTTGGTACTGCTGCTCATATGGGAGCCGGGCAATTCAGGATTGGGCTGCCTGTTAAGCGTATGTCCAAGCTATAGCATAGTAAATATGAAACTATGGGCACAACACTAACCTGGAGTTTGGCCGGCACAGTTAGGCCAGCAAAGTTTGGCCAGCACAAGGGACACCGTAAAGTGTGTTTGGACCACTCTCGGACACAGAGAGACCAGCACACAGACTCTGAGAGTGGTCCAAATGCGCTTTATGGTGGCCCTTGTGCCTGCCAAACTTTGCTGGCCTATCTGTGCCGGCCTAACTCCTAGTTAGGATTGCGCCCTATAAAGTGTTTGCCTGTTTTCTTGAGGCATCCTGCATTTCCTGTGAATTCTTGAGACTTCTGAGTATTCCAATCAGGACTTCTATTAGGCCTTATCTCCTGTCTGCAATAAGTGCACCTCTCACTGTACTGCTGCAGCTGTTACTGATATACATTACTTTTTTATTACATGATGTCGAAAACAATCTCAGCACAATTTTCAGAGCAAGCGAAAAGAGTCTCAGAGCAGTTTGTCCGCCTCCTTTTGTTCATAATTTGTCGAGTCTTCAGAGCAATCCCTTCGGAACATGCCTGCAAGATCAAGCCCTCTTCCAGAGTCCTTCGCTGTGATTTCACCTTAAAAATGGGTGGGTGGGAGAGAATTGTTTCCTCGATGTGAAGGGGTTTGTTTGTGTTAGAGAGCCTTTGCCGTCATCCTGAAGGAATGTATCAAATCTGGTGTCAATAAGCTTAATTGGTGTGAACGCCTGATTGGGTTTTTTGGGGGGGGGGCTGTTGTGGATTTTATCCCCTGCTGAGATATAGGACTGAAAAATCAAGGGGGGGGGGGGCGGGAAACATCAGGAAAAGTGCAAGGAAAAAAAGTGGTCCCAAGAAGGTGAAAAGGAAAATCTCCATTTGATCACTTGCTCTTTCACTCTGGTTCGTTTTGAAAATGTCAAACGACAGGGAAAGTAAAAGAAACAGCATTAACCACACTTTGGACGGCAGACACACTTTTCCTTGGATGTAGCATGAAATGACCGGATGAGTCATCACACAGGTGACATAGAACAAATAGTGCCTCCCACATTTGTGATTGGATTTTGTCTGTAAACTGCTTTCTGAATGTTTTTTGTTGAAAAGGTGATGTATAAATATTTTTAATAACAATACAGGTGTTTTCTGCAAGTTCCATGATGTGAAAATCTGTGGATGCCGACACCCACCCACCCACCCACCCCCCACACACAGTCCACCTGAATTGACTGCAACAGACTAGCTGGGCCCAGGTGGATCCAGTGGGTTTTCTGAGACCTGCAGAGGTCATGCATGACTGCCTGAATCCTGTAAGGCCTCACAATGGCAGTTAGGGAAAAGGAAGTCACTTCCGGTTTTCAGCAAAAACCAGAAGTGACATTTTTATCCTCCTATTAGGCATTATGAGAGCCAGGGAACTGACCTTTTTTTTTTTTTTGGCTAAAGCAGCCATTCTGAGCTCTGCAGGCCTCAGGCTGGGTTCAGAGAGTGGGGGTACCCCCCACATCCACGGGTTGGAATACCCGCAGAATTCAGCAGTTGCTGATCAACAAAAAAACTTTGCTTGGAGATGATTCGATATACAGGTAGAACCTCGACATCTACTGGGTTTTGGTTCTAGGACTCCCTGCTGATACCAAAAAAAGTGTTGAATAAAAGCAGTTAACACAAAACAAAAAGGCAGTCAATTAGAACTGCTATTTTGTAGCTCACTACAAGAAAAGCGGCCCCCTCTCCTAGCCCTGGCTTGCTGAAGAATGGAATACAGTCGTGATTAATCATTTTCACATTCCATTCTTCAGCAAGCCAGGGCGAAGAGGGGGCATCCTTTTTTCTTGGAATGAGCTGCAAAATAGCAGTTCTGATTCTCTAGAAAAGCAGGTTTTAGAATGGGGGCTGAAAAGGACATGTTTTTTTCACCCTCTCCAGAGATCAGCAGGGTCTTTCTTATCTGCAGTGGCTGACAGTGCTGAAAGCACAATCTTAAACTGGAGTTAGGCCAGCATAAACTAAGCCAGCAAAGTTAGGCCAGCACAACAGCCACCATAAAGCGCATTTGGACCACTCTCGGAGTCAGGGAGGATGGCTCATATCTGTGTGCCAGCCTCTCTGACTCCGAGAGTGGTCCAAACATACGGTGTCCCTTGTGCTGGCCAAACTTTGCTGGCTTAGCCTATGCCATCCTAACTCATTTTAGGATTGTGCCCTGAGTCTAATCTGTGGATCAAAACTCAGTGTATAGAAAGATTGGACCTGTACATTATACAGGTATTGCAAACTAGACTCTCAGCCCTGAAGAACAGGGAACCATTTCTTTATTTATTTTGCCACTTTGTGGACTTTTAAAAAATTAACCCCTGCTAAATTAACCCCTGGCTTGCTTTATTCTAAACTGATCCAGCTCTCTGTACCTGCTCATGTCTGCCAATGGATAACCAGCTTTTTGACAGACAGGAAGCAACAGGTTAGGCTGGGGAAAATCATGTCCAATTCTCGAACAACTAGTACATCCTCAGGGATGTGTGCTCTCCGCGTTGCTCTTTTCTCTTTACACGAATGACTGTACCTCAGTGGATCCCTCTGTTAAAATTTTGAAGTTTGCAGATGATACAACAATCATCGGTGTTATTCATGATGGCGATGAATCTGCATGCAGACAGGAGGTTGAACAGCTTGCCCTGTGGTGTGGATGTAACAATCTGGAACTGAATACACTAAAAACAGTGGAGATGGTAATAGATTTTAGAAGGCGCTCCTCTACTTTATCTCTGCTGACCATATGTGGTAGTATGGTATCAGTGGTGGAGTCCTTCAAATTTCTGGGTTCTATAATCTCCCATGACTTGAAATGGTCAGTTAACATCAGTTCCATTATTAAGAAAGCACAGCAGAGGATGTATTTTTTGCACCAACTTAACCTGCCTCAAGAGCTGTTGATTCAAAAAAATATAAAATTTTATAGAGGAATTATTGAATCTGTTCTTTCTAGCTCTATAACCGTCTGGTTTGGTTCAGTGACTAAACAGGATAAGAATAGACTCCAAAGGACAGTCAAAACTGTGGAAAGAATAATAGGAGTCAGCTTGCCCTCTATGGATGATTTATATATTGCTCGAATGAGGAAAAGAGCAGAGAGGATGGTTGCAGATCGCTCTCACCCTGCCCATAATCTGTTTGAACTTCTTCCCTCTGGACGTCGTTATAGGACATGGTATATTAGAACAACCAGGCACAAGAACAGTTTTTTCCCCATGCTGTTGGGCTACTGAATAGCTGATTATGTTGATATTTTGGTTTTGATTTGGATAAGTTTAGAGTTAGTGGGGGTTTGTTAATGTGATGGTATTACTTATTAGTTTAAGGTATATGTGAGAGCTTTTGGGCCGAAGTAAAATTCCATGTTTGGTGAAATTCCATGTATGGCCAATAAAATTCTATTCTATTCTAACTATAATAATAATAATAATAATAATAATAATAATAATAATAATAATACATGTATTTATATACCACCTTTCTTAAGATCACTAGATTTCTCTAATGACTGTAACTCAAGACGGTTTACATAGGCAGACTTTTATTCACAAACCCGAAGGTTTTTACAATTTACAGAAATGTTTTATCTTTCAAGAACAACACTCATACAGATGGATCTTTCTGGATTTAGCCTTCTTTCTTAGCCACCCGTCTGTCTTCTGCTGGTTGATAAGAGGCTTCCCTCGTGAGGAAGCTGCTTGAGCCATTCACTATGCCGTTATCTCCAAAACTAGATGTGATAGGGCAAAAACAATTCCATATTGAGAACATAAGAAGAGCCCTGCTGGATCAGGCCAAAGGCCCACCTAGTCCAGCTTCCTGCATCTCACAGCGGCCCACCAGGTGCCCCAGGGAGGCATGAGACAACAAGATGCTTGCATCCTGTCACCACTCCCTTGCACCTGGTACTCACCACCCACCACCAATGTAGCCCACCACCAACATAAGGAGGTTGCACAATCCATCATGGCCTACAGTCCACGATGGACCTTTCCTCCAGAAATCCGTCCAATCCCCTCTTAAAGGCATCCAGACCAGATGCCATCAGCACCTCCTGTGGCAAAGAGTTCCACAGACTAACCACCCGCTGGGTAAAAAAGTACTTCCTTTTATCTGTTTTAACTCTCCCAACCCTCAGTTTTAGCGGATGCCCCCTGGTTCTGGTGTTTTGAGAGAGGGAAAAGAACATCCCTTTATCAACTCTATCCCTTCCATGCATAATTTTGTATGTGTCAATCATGTCCCCCCTCAGGCACCTTTTTTCTAAGCTGAAGAGCCCCAAACGCTGCAGTCTTTCTTCATAAGGGAGGATATGATATTCATAAGATATTCTGAATCAGCATCCCAAATTAATACCAAACCACCATAATTGGAAAAAAAAAACAGCCGAAAGGAGGGAGGCCTGGGACGTGGGCCCCACACTGCATCGCCAGGCACTGCGGCAGCTGACAGGAGCCTGGGCAGGCAGCCTGCCCCTTCCCCCTCAATTGCAGTCGGCCAGTCCTGTTGCAAGTGAAGGAGAAGCTGCCCAGCCTACTGACACTGGGGGGGGGCAGTGGTGTCATCTAAATGATTTAAGAACAGGTACTCACTTCTGATTGGCACGTGTCGGGACCCACCCACCGGAAGTGACGTCATAAGCCAGAAGTGATGTCGTGGCAGGAAGGGACATGGAAAAAGCCAACGGGTGGCCCTCCCTTTAGAATGTATGGGAACGAATTGAAGCCTAGGGGGCGGGCTTAGCGGCCATGTTTGTACATACAAAACATTGCTCATTCCAAGCATTTCCAATGGGTTTTCGCGTGATGTTTAGGACTTAATCGTTTACTCCTGAAGTAAAAACTTACCAAAATAACAACGTGTGATCGTGGAGAAACACCATTGGTAACCTAATTATGAGTTAATATGCAATTCCAAAGTTTAATTCCGCAGAATTATATTACTGAACACACCGGACGAAATGCTGTCTATTTCAACTCAGATTGCACTGTTTTGACAGACTTATTTTTTGAAATCTACACAAGCAGAAATAAAACGGCCATGCCCCATTAAAAAAATGTCTGTTAATGTTCAGAATTTCGAAAATATTACCGGTCGTTTTATTGAACCGATGTAATGTGAATACATGAATCTTTCCGCGGAAATTAAATCCCATTTTTGTTCAGCGATTCGCACACCCGTATGCAGAACACGCAGGCATGCTTAAAGACGTTGAGATTAACTTTTACACGCGCGCCGTGTGAGCGAGAGAGCCCCTCCGGCGGCAATCCTCGTCGTTCGCGGCGCTGATCTGAGTCAGCCATTTTTGTAAGTCCGGGGCTTCAAGAATGGGCTTCC
Organism: Lerista edwardsae; assembly: GCA_029204185.1. Taxonomy (NCBI): domain Eukaryota; kingdom Metazoa; phylum Chordata; class Lepidosauria; order Squamata; family Scincidae; genus Lerista; species Lerista edwardsae. The sequence continues at coordinate 1,909,375 of JAJKFI010000023.1, forward strand.
AGGGCTTCTCCAGCTATTTTTCCTCCAAGGAAAAAGCCCTTTTGGAGGCCTCAGACAATTTTAAACTGACCCAACAGTTGCAACAGTATTCCACAGCACCCCCAGAACATGTTAAGGAGGCCTGGCATCATGTTAAAGTGACCCAAACGTTCCAAAAGTATTCGACAGCAACCCCTGAGCAGCTCATTTTTCAGTGGCAAGGCAAGGCCTGGCCTGGCCTGGCTTGGGAAGGCAAGGCAAGTTTAAAAAAGCCACCAGCTCACTTCAGCAGTTCCAAAATCTTACAGAGCAACAGCACAGCAGTTTAACAAAGACAGCAGCTCATTTTTCAGTGGCGTGGCAAGGCAAGGCAAGTTTAAAAAAGCCACCAGCTCATTTCAGCAATTCCAAAATCTTTTGGAGACAAATTCCAAAATCCCCCCGCCCAGGAACCGCCGCGCCTCCTCGGGAGAGGGAGCCCCAGGCAGCCTACCTGCTCACGCTGCTGCTGCCGTCGCTCTCCCTCGCTCTGCTCCGCTCCGCTCCGCTCCGCTCGCTGCCAGGCAACTCAAACGTGCAGGAAATTCAAACGTTGCAGGGGGCGGAGCGGAGCGCAGACAGAGTCGACGAGTGGGCGGGCGAATGGGCGGGGGCAGCCGTAATCCTAGGAACGGGTACTCGCATACCCCCATGTACCCCCTACCTGACATCACTGAGGGGGAGGGAATTGAAAGAAAGCCCATGCCTGCAATTGCCAGCGGGTAGTAAGTACTCACAGGATCAGTGACCTGGAGGGTTCAGCCTGGGCTTGTGCAGCCTGGCTGGGAGGAAGAGGTGGAGCAAGGCTGTATCTAACCCCAGGCAAGCCGGTGATGAGGGCAGCGTGGAGGAGACTGGCTAGCAGGTAGGATGCTGGCCGGCCAGTGAACCCAAGCAAGGCTGCTGGAAGGGAGGAGGACCAGTGGATGAAGGAACCGCCTCGCCTGTCTCTGAGGCTGCTTGAGGGAGCCCAGACGCAATTGGTGTCAGCTCCAGCGCTACCTCTTGCAACGCCCTCATGTAGACTACTGCGAGGGCAGGCGCCTCTTGCCTGACAGCGCCGACACCCTCCAATGTATGGGCTGCATTGCAGAACAGGAATCCTTGTCCTTGAGGCAGATTCTGATAACTTGCAGTATACCTGGCCAGTGCAATGAGGGTCAGGAGCATCCTGTGTAGGTTAGGGAAGGGGTCCTGGCCGTCCAATCCTACCCAGAGCTTACGGCGGCAGATCTCTTGACCGATCACTGAAAGCCCCAAGTGGCACAAAGGCCACAGCACCAGGGTGTGCTTCAGGGTCGCAGGTGCAAATGGCCAAAAGATGCTCCCAGACACCATAGCAGGTGGGTCAGCAGTGGGATTGAGGGAGAATTTTGGGCAATTCGGGGTGGGGAGTGAGCAGGAGTGGGAGAGGATGGGGGTGTTCCTGACAGCAGTGGTGCCTGCTAAGATCCTCTCCCCCTTTCCCCAACCCCCAAAATGCCACTTGGGAGCGCAATCCTAAACTGGAGTTAGGCCGGCATAAGCTAAGCCAGCAAAATTTGGCCAGCACAAGGGCCACCGTAAAGCGTATTTGGATCACTCTTGGAGTCAGGAAGGATGGCTCACGTCTGTGTGCTGGCCTCTCTGACTCCGAGAGTGGTCCAAACATGCTTTACAGTGTCCCCTGTGCTGGCCAGACTTTGCTTTATTTACCTCATATTTACCTCAGAATTTTACCTCAGAATTTTACCTCAGAATGCCAGATACAAGGGAGTGGCGTTTGGACCACTCTCGGAGTCTGGGAGGATGGCTCATGTCTGTGTTCTGGCCTCTCTGACTCCAAGAGTGGTCCAAACCTACTTTACGGTGTTCCTTGTGCTGGCCAAAGTTTGCTGGCTTAGCTTATGCCGGCCTAACTCCAGTTTAGGATTGTGCCCCCAATGTAGTCATTAATAGTAACAGCCGCTCCTGGAGCCCATTTCTTTCTAGATGGCCATGCAATGGCCAGATGTCAGTGTGGTGGCCCTTCCAGATAGCCATGGAAGGAGCTGCTGGAATTTGGGGTTGGTCCCCTTCCATCTGCAGAGGTGTTCCAAGGCCTTCTAAGGAGGATGTTTAAAAATGTGTGCCCCCGGGTGCCAGGTGGGGTAGCTACACCACTGAGGGCACAATCCTAACCTGGAGTTAAGCCATGTTTGGTTATTAGCAGTGTTTGGCCGGCACAAGGGACACCGTAAAGCATTTTTGGACCACTCTTAGAGTTAGAGTGGAATTAGGCAGGCATACGCTGGGTCTCCTCGTACTTATGCCAGCAAAATAGCTGGTTTCGGTCCAATGTGATCCATTGAGGAGTAAGTAAGAAAAAGCTTTTCTTGCCTCTCCTGGGCCATCTGGTTGCCCCCCTCCATAACATACAGTGCATGCTCTGATGGAGGTGTCGCATGCTATGAGCTGTCAAGGCGTGGGATTGGGCCCTTTGCGAATGTCACAGTGCATTTTGTAATGCTGCCAGTTGCATTTTATTTGTGGCTGTAATTGTTGTTAGTCATCCTGGACTGTTCTTGAAAAGCAGGATATCAATCCTGATAATAAATAAATGTGTCCCTGCTGGGGTCCTCAGCCAGACCAGGGCAGAGGGGCTTTCTGGCTGCTAACTAGAAAAAAGAAAATCCATGCAGGGCCAAATGATACGTTTAAGGTCACATCTGGCGGCCGAAGATTAAAAAATGATTTGGCATGTGACATGCGGGGAATGAGGCTGGGGAGAGGAGAGTGCTGTTCAAGAAACACAAACCTGAACTCAGTTTGGGTTGTGCCAAATGAATTCTGTGGTTCTTTGCCTTTTGGTCTGTAAAAGACATTTATATCTTTGGGAGTTTGTCACTCTGATCTGCTTGCAGAATTTTACTTTCTGATCTGCTTGCAGAATCTTTACTCTTGCCCTTCTTCACCCACCCCAAGAAAACATTCAAGCATTTGCATAATTGTGTTTTTGCAATTCTAAAGAAAAAAAAAGAGAAAGCTCATTTTTTTAGCTGTGTGATTCCAAGAATTGCCCAGCCATTATCACTGCCTATCAAGCTCTGACTGTGATGAGCTGCCCCTTCAAATTCCATTTTCACCTTATCTGATGTGGATAAGAAGTGCAGCTAGACCAAGATGTTTGCACAAAGAAAGCCATGATTGGCGTTCTTGGAAAGCCAGTGGAAAGCAGATAATCTCATGGAGATGGGGATCCCAGGGATATTTAGAAAAGGTATCTGGGATCTGGAAAATCACAATCCTAGTGGGCCATTATGCGGTGGTGAAATACATACAGGTTTGTGGAATAGGTAGGACTCATGTCTCACCTTCACCTACAACAAGGTCTTCTCCAATCAATCTTTAGATCTGTGGTTCCCAATCTGGGGCTCGTGACCCCTGGGGGTCATGATCTAATTTTGAGGGGGATGCAGAGACCCCATTTACTACCATAAACGCAATTGCACGACATTAAAAAAAATTGCATTTTTGCAACATTTTCAGGGAAACTCCAAACAGAGAAATATGATTTTGAAAAAATGCCAAGGTGTTTCCACATACAGTCAATCCTCTTTATTATATGTGACCTCGCTATCTGTGACCTTGCTTATCTGCAAGGGGCAGAATTGCCACTTTCCTCATTATCTGTGCCTCTGCCCTCGTTATCCACTATGCAGAGACCTTCCCAAGGCTGCAGGGACCTTCAGAATGACACCTGCAACTAGTGTTGACCCCTTTAAAAAGGACAACAGAAGCATCCACGGGCCATGTTTAAAGGGTCCATTCTGGTTGTGGATGCTGTTCTGAAGATCCCTGCAGCCTCTGGAAGGTCTCTGCTGCATTCAGATATTTTTTGGCACTTCCTGCTGCACTCTGCTGGCTTCCTGAGGGTCTCTGCTGGATTCTTCTGCTGACAGATAAGTCCCCCCTTGTACCGAACCCCATTGATCCTATAGGATCAATGATTCGTTATCTGCGAATTCGCTATCCATGAGGATTGCCAGGAACCTAACCCTAGTGGATAATGAGGGTTGACTGTATCTCAAAACAACTGCTGCATTTGGTAACTTATGGTAGTCTACATACATTTTTTTACAAGCACAATGATGCCACTGTATTGGAAAAGGCAGGAGATACCCCCAGGAGTGAGGGAATGGTATCAGCAGTGGCCTCTTGTCCATATTAGCCAGGGATTACAGGGTTAACCCCCAAGGTCTTTGCTTGCCTCAGGAGCACAGCTACAGGCTGATGAGGGCCCTGGCTAGGAAGGGATTAGCACAGGTGCAGATGGGCGTGGCTGATGAATTAAAGCCTGCCCAACAACAGACACCGATTGGCCTGCCTCAGTATAAAGTTGGAGGCAGGAGCTGCAGTAGGTTAGCACCAGGGAGGTGCTGGATGGAGGGATTGCTAAAGGACTTGATAAAGGAAGGGTGATTAGCACCAGGTAGGTGTAGGAAGGAAAGTGGCTGTGGATGGACTGCTAGATGGACTGCTGGATGGACTGACTGAAGGACTGTTGGACTGGATAAAGGAAGGACTGGATAAAGGAAGGTAAGGTTGTTGTGGGAAACCATTGGGAGTTGTTGTATGGCTGCCACACCCCTGGAGCCACCAAGTGGAAGAGACAGGTGTGGCTTAGGCAAGCTGACTGCCTATTGTTTGGTGGTGGGGTTTTGTGGTGCCAAGGTAGACTTAGGGTGTCTTGAGCTAAGCTGGTGATGAGGAGGCTGGCCAGCTGGTGATCCCAAGCAAAGCTGCTGGAAGAGAGGAGGCCCAGTGGGTGAAGGAACCCCCTCCCTCTTGCCTATCTCTGAGGCTGCTCTGGAGGGGAAACTAGTTAGCCTAGTGTGGGCATCCGGGCCCTTGGGGACGTCCAGCAGGGAGAATTTGGCAGAACAGCCACTTCCTGCTTAATGACAGCCCTTCCGGTCTTATGGGGTCCCAACAGGTCATCATACCTAAAAAGTAGGTCCCGGTGCTAGAAAGGTTGGGAAGCACCACTTTGGGTGGTCTAGACAACCGTCATGGGTTGGGTTGGGTGCATGGAGGGCTTAACAACAGCAGAACACAGTTCCACTGCTGTAAAATGACCCCTGCTGGAGACCTGCCATTGGTCCTAGGTGCAACAACACGGTAGGTTCATTTGAAGATGGCTTCCTGGAACATCAACTTATGTCTGGCTTCTGAACCATGAAGCAGCCTCACCACCAGGCAAGGACAGTGCTTTTCGAATACTGTTCCGCTTTTCGTCTCAAACTTCCAAACGCTTTGTGATCGATACGAATGCATTTATAGAAAGGGGTTTTCCCGAACTTATTTTCACCTCGCCGGCATGCGGTTTGAGATGAGTGTCTTTTTGCAAAAGACTAATACATGAAGAACTGGCTCCCTGAAGCCCATTTTCCAAGAGATCAGATCCCCAAATCCCAATATCGCATCTTGTGAGGTAGCTGATATCATGCAAAACCAGCATTTTCCAGCCGTAAAAACATCAACACCCCACCCTGCCAAAATGTCGACCTTAATGGAGGAATGTTAAATGATGCATGCGTGTAATTCAAGACTCAAACTCCATGGAATAAAACTGTAATGCTTTTTTTAAGCCTTATCAAGGGAAAATGATAGCAAGTCTGCTTAAAATATACAGCCTGTTTTGTGCAGTAAACAATAATCAAATGCCAAGAGTTACAAAAGGGCAGAAGTTCCCTCTCTTGGAGTCTGGAGTTCATTCTTGGAGTTCCCTCTCCCTCCTGGGTGGTTCTATGAAGGGAAAAACCCCTACTTATTCTTGCATATCAAAATGGGCTCTGAGGGCCAGAATGACCCTTTAAATAAATAAAGCATAAAGCCTTTAAAGAATAAAGCCTTTGGTGGCTTTAGACCCACCAAGCCAACTTCAACCCACCCACCCCCCATCATAGATTGTGGCGGGAGGGGGGAATGTTGTCTTAGCAATCCTCATTTTGTGATGAAGTGATGTTGTGGCAGGAAGTGACATCATCAAGCAGGAAGTGCTGTCATTGTAACGTAAAATGACACTCCTGAAATGCAGATTGGCATTCTTGGACTGCAGCAATTGTACAACTATGAAACACCCCCGACAGAAAGCAAGATGAGGACAAAAAATGATGTCAAAGCACTGAACAAAAAACAATTTTTAAAAAAATGATTTTTAGAAGCGCAGAAAGTGGTTGTGTGTTTTAATTTTGTCGTCACTGTTTTCTCACACTTCCACCGATGATACTTCGGGTGCCACCACTACTACTGGCGTCAGATTGGCCTTGTTGTAGGCCTTTTAATGGGTGTCACCCGTCACTCTACCAGGCTGGCCTCTGATGCCCCAATAAATAGCCATTTGTCATGCAGAAAGGCTGTACTTAACTGCTTGAACTCTCCGTCTTCTCCTGCCATCATCATCAAATAGCCATCAACAAGTTGCAATGTGGCTGTTTCGTTCAATCATTTAGGTGCTTTCTGTGCCTCTTCCCCCAGATTGCCAAATCTTGTTTATTTCAGGCTGTCTAAAACGATTTACATCCATCAGCCTTTCAGATGGGCAATTCTCTCTCTTTCTCTCATTCCTGCATCTGTGTAGGCCAGAGAAGACACAACCGTGTTGGAGACCAAAAGGGTGATTAATCGTCCCCTTGCGTCTTGTCAAACGCTGACTTCACCTCTCGCTTGATTCTATTCTCAAAGAACATCTGGACCTAAGGCGTCTTCCCCCCCCCCTGGCCTGTGCCTGCCCATTTTCCTCTTATTAGTCATGAAAAAGAAATCTAAACTCCATCATGACAGGAACACACCAGGTGTCCAGTCTTCTACATTGTCTTGCAGAACACCCCAGCGCTGGTTTTTTAACTGGCGGAATCCCTTCCTCGCAGAACTGCCTTTTTCCTTGATCCTTCAACCTTTTCTTCTTTTACAAGAAATGTAGAATATTGGCCAAGGCTTCTTTTCTGGAAAAATCCAACTGGTGAGAGTGGGAGTCAGGTCTCAGGTCTCACCTTCCCAGAGTTGGTACTTGGTACATTTCTCTGGGAAGGACATTTCAAAGTACATTTCTTGTATTTTGGCAAAATTCAGCATCCTAAGAAATCTGTGCTGGGGAGGAGTCTAGAATTCCTCCAGCAGTCATTTTCTACTCAAGCAGGGCTCTCTTTCTGTGGCAAGCCGGTGCTTGAAGGGCGCCACCTAGTGGACAAGTGCCACCCTGCCTGATCATTTAGTCAGCTGACTTCAAGAGCCAATCCTAGCCCACCAGACATTATAAAGCCTCAAACTCAGTGCTTGCTGGCTAGTTTGAGCAATTGGTACAATGGCATACAAAGAGGGTGGTCGGAGGGACACTGGCCCTAGATGCCAGGCTGCAGGGGGGTGTTGGAGAGGCTTCCACAAGACGGTGGTGGTGGCAGCAGGGGGGTGACCTTGGCTGCAGCCACAATTTGGCTAGTGCTAGCTGCAGCAGCCCCCGCCCCCGGTATGATTATATATACAAAGTTATATACACATATCCAAATATAAATATACAAACTCTCTCTCTCTTCCCATGTGTGTGTGTGTGTGTGTGTGTGTGTGTGTGTGTGTTTCCTGTCTGCCTTCCTTCTATGGCCATTATTATTATTATCCAGGTCATGTCATGACTATTACTGAAAATAATTTTGTCCTGGGGAGGTCCCAAAAATTTATGAGTCTCAGGTGCGAAATGACTTTGGTATGCCACTGCCCTGGTGTGAGGACATGGTCTGCTCCCATTCCTTGTGCTCAGGGGTATAGCTAAAGAAGTGCAAGGAGGTGCAATTGCACTGGGCAACAAGCTTGGGGGGGGGCAACAAGCTGAGCTTGACACTAGTAGCCAAAATGGTGAAAACGTTGGTAAATACAAATAATAGCATCATACCATTCGTTGCTGAACTTAATGCAGACTCCAATGGAACAAACCAGAGTGTGATATCTTTACTCTATCAAACATTATGGCTAAAAAAACAGCAGAAAACCAAAACACAACTATCATGTAAGCATTGCTGGTTTTAGAAAAATATTGTCATATTATATACCATTTGATATATACCATTTGCAGAATTTCATGAAGTATGCAATGAAGCAAACTGGAATGGAAATATCTTCATTCTGTCCAAGGGCATGGCCAAAAAAACAAGAAAATGAAAATACAACTGTGATGCCATTTCCTGTTGTGACATCTCTCCCAGGGCATCATTTTGCCCTCTGCACCGGGCTACGCTTTCATTAGCTACGCCAGTGCCTGTGCTTGTTTCCTGCACTGGATCTTCACGCCTGCCTGTGTTTTTTCTAGGCTTCTTTGCTGCCTTGGAATTTGACACCTGTCGGTTCTGGATAAGGCACCTGCCTCTGGTCTCTGTGGTTCAACAGCCAACTCCCTCCACCAGGGCCGGTTCAACAGCCAACTCCCTGCCACCAGGGCCAGCTCTAGCAGCGGCGGGGCCCAATGTGGGGCATTCCTGCCGGGCCCCCAACCCTCCCTGCAGGCCCCCCCCCACTCACCAAGAAGAGCTCTGTTCATGCCACGTGCAAAGCTTGGCATGTGGAAGTAGTTGGTGGGGATATCACAACATCACCGCCAACTGCTTCTAGGTGGCCCATTTTGGGCTGTTCAGAGGCAGAGGCAGGTGGGAGAGACCAAGGTGAAGCTGCTCTGCTCGCCCCACTGACTTACAGCCCACAGAGATCCCAGTTGTAGCCACAGGCAATATGCTCACCCTGCTAGTGCGGGACCCCCTGAAGCGCGGGGCCCGATGTGACGACACTGGTCACATTGGCTTAAAGCTGGCCCTGCCTGCCACCCAGTGTGACCTTTGGCAAGGCCTGATCTCAGTAGTGAAATTCAGGGGGTTCGCCCAGGTTCTATAGAACCGGTTGTTAAATGGCTGGGCCCCGCCCACTCGCTTACCTCAGCTGGCTTCGTGTTTGTTTGTTTTTTGCTCCTATGATGTCATAGAACCGGTTGTTAATTTATTTGAATCCCACCACTGCCTGACCTCATGTTTCACTTGAAAACTTTGCATCCTTGGCACAGCTTCAGCATCTCACAGATTTCCTTTCCTCCTCCTAGGGCAAACAGACCCTGAACAGATCGCGCACATGAAGAAGATCTGTGCGCATGAGCTTCATGAATATCATTTGGTGCCCAGTCCTATGCATGCTTATGCAATTATTTCATGCAGTGTTTCTCCAAATTTTTAGCACAGGGACCCACCAGTGGCACTTGCGTTAGGACCCACCAGAAGTGATGTCTTTAACCTGGAAGTGATGTCATAGCCCCAAGTGGCATCATCAGGCAGGAAGTGCTGCCATTGTGATGTAATCAATTGACACTCCTGAATGTGAAGTGGCATTCTTGGACTGCAGCAATTGCATAACCATGAAACAGAAAGCAAGATTAGGACTAAATATTATGTAAAAGCTCTGACTTAAAAAGCAAATTTTTTTAAACAAAAACCCTCACTTGAAAATTCAAACTGTTCACATTTACAAGGGAATAGAACAAGAGTAAGGCCTGCAACTTCTAAGATGGCTGCTCCCAGCTTTCCACGACCCACCTGAAATCAGGTTGAGACCTACCAAGTGGGTCCTGACCCACAGTGTGAGAAATTCTTACCTGGAGTTAGGCCGGCACAGTTAGGCCAGCAAAGTTTGGCTGGCACAAGAGCCACCGTAAAACGCATTTGGACCACCGAGTCAGGGAGGATGGCACACATCTGTGTGTGTCCCTCATGGATTTTTGGAGAGGGCTCAAAACATACCTATTTTGTCTGACATTTGGCTGATGATGGAGTAGTGTTTGCCCTCTGTGCCTCTGGAATTATGCTGTAGCTTGACTGCTCTCCTTGACAATTTCTCCCCCCTCCATTGCCTGATGAGATGTGTTGGGGTTTGCCCTATTTTAAATGATGTGTGCGTGTTTGTGTTTAATGTTAAACATTAGTATTTTAATGCATTAACATTGTTTAAACAATATTTAATATTATTGTGTTACAAGTGTACATTTATTATGAAGCTCTGTAAGTTGCCTTGGGCATTTGCTTTGGCAAATGGGAAAGCTGGGATATAAATTCTTCAAATAACAATAAAATGTGTCCTTCCTGCAGATACCTTTCCGGATGCTGTTAATGGAGCCAGGCGCACCCAATTCGTGCATGCAATCTGCAGCGAAATGAAATGCAGGCTGATGCAGGCAACATGAGTAGAGTTGGTAGGGAATGGCTGCAGGCTGGTCTCAGATGCGCTCTTTGGGATGCACGCAGTCCAGAAAGGCTTCTCACATCTTCAGGCCAACAAATCATCGCCTTGCTGGCATCAGAAAGTGTTTTGCTTCCTGCAGCCACAGCCACACTACTGCTCCAGTTGTTCGTGCCTTGGTAGCAATTGACCCTAGAACCACTTGCAGACATAAGTCAATGTTTTCTTAACCTGAGCCTGCCCTCCTATAAGCACACTCACCACTGCAGCTGTGGTCTGACTCAAAGCCTCTTGGGAGGTGGCTGTTGTGATTGCTAAGAGGCGTCACTAGTGGAATTCCACCAGTGCTGGTACACTGCTCTCTGGTGGATTGCTGCGAGAATCCCACTTAAGGCCTCCTCATCACCCCTCATCTTGGCAGGCATCAGAAACAGGCAATAAGCAAGTTTGCTGCAGTAAGAACGGAGAACACCCTCAGTCGCTGCCTGCTGTTTCACAGTCGTGACCACACTCACAAGCAGGGCCAGCTTTAAGCCAATGGAGCCTGTGCCTAAGGGGGGGGCACGTTAGAGTAATCAACTCAAGCAAATGCTCACTATAATACATTGGAAGGGACATGTTGAATTTTTTTTTCTACATCAAAAATAAAAGTCATGTTTTTACTCCATTATTTCACGGAGCATAATCCTAACCTGGAGTTAGGCTAGCAAAGTTTGACCGGCACAAGAGACACCATAAAGTATGTTTGGACCACTCTCGAAATGAGAGAGGCCAATACACAAACATGCACCATTCTCCCTGACTCCAAGAGTGGTCCAGACGTGCTTTATGGTGTCCCTTGTGCTGGCCTAACTGTGCCGGCCTAACTCCACATTACAATTGCGTTCACAGTCACTGAAAAAAAGGTGCTTTTGTAACTACTTGCTTCCAAAGATCATCTACACATTTTGTTTGTTTACTTGTAGGCAGACACATCTAGTCGAGAGGGTTAAAGCCTCCGTTTGCCTGAAGATAAGATCCAAAGGTCGCCGGAAGCTTCTGTGTGCGGCAGACCTTGAAGAATGAGACTGATAAGACTTGAGCTGTTCTCCAGCTGCCTGTGAGAGGGGAGTTGCTGGGGCAGCTGTTTCTTTCTTCGGTGAGAGCAAAGAAGCCGTCTATCTGCCGGGGGAAGGCATTCATGGGGCCAGATAGAAGGAGTGGATATGAAAGTGTCATTTGCATGTAGTAGTTCTTGTGAGATTAGAACAGTGTTGTGATTTGTAAAAACCCTTGCGGTTTAAGAAATGCCTGCCCATGTAAACCACCTTGAATTAAAATCAAAGGAGCAATCTGATGACCAAGAAAGGCGGTATATAAATACCAAGTATTATTATTATCATCTGTTGCTTTTATATGAAAAAGTGCTGAGATCCATTTGGTCCATGAAGCCGACACCAATGCCAGTGGTAAGGGCTGCTTAGGATTGGGCCCTTAGAGTGATCCAGGTTGATAGAAACAAGGCTACCAGTTCACACACATCTCTGTACGCACGCCTCCTGCTGAGACCTATCTCGCATTTTGCAATTCACTGAACCAATTTACAACCCAACATAAATAATAGTTCATTTCGCGTCATTACAAGTACATTTCAGGAGTGCGGCCCTGCAGGACTTCCCGTCTTTAATTCCCTTCCACTCCCGCCTTGGTCTCTTAATCCCTCCTTCCTAAACGGCTTCTGTCTTTAATTACATTTCTTAACAAAATTACAGCTTAACAAGCGCACAGTCTATAGGAGGGAACTTTTCATTACCCTGATGGTGGGGCTTATTAACAACCTGAATTCACAGTGTTTCAGCAGGTCGAACGATAATTGCCAAGTCCTGAATGGTAGATTTACAGAAATGAAAATCAGTGATGCTTTTGAGTGGATCACTAGCGAGCACAAATTCAGACTTTGTATGGTGGAAACAACATTTCTTTAAGGGATCCTGAATTTTGAGCAGTTGCAAGAGACATGCCCAGCATCCATCTGCTTGACTATATATTTATTATGGAAGGTATAGATCATAGCAAAGACTTTCAGATAACAAACCCTGCTCTTCTCATGGCATGCTGACCTCTATAGACTTCTCTATGGTCTTTGGCACTTGTGATGTCACTTCTGGCTTCTGGGAAAGTCATCCTGGTTCTGCGTCTGTCAACTGTCTGCAATGATGAATGGTCTGTTCTTCCTCTTCTGCCAAGTGTACACATTGGTGGATGTCTGCAGATCCCTTCGTCAGTGATGCCAGTGTTGTAGAGGTGCCAATGGGAAACATTTCAAGCAAGTGGTCTGATTCATTAACTAACCAATTAATTAGTTAAAAGCAACTTCGCTATATTGCATGTGTGCATTATAGTACAATAAATTCAACATACACAGCAGTCGTTCTCAAACTCTCAAATTTTAGCACCGGGACCCACTTTTTAGAATGACAATCTGTCCAGGACCCACCAGAAGTGATGTCAAGGCCAGAAGTGACATCATCATGATGCCAGAGCCTGCTGCTTTCCTGAGAAAGCAGCAATGAGTTGCGTTATTCCTCAGCTGTTTTCCAATAGCAAAGTGAATCGGAAAGGGGGGGGAAAGCCTATTTACAACTTTGAGACAAGCAAAACAACCACACAGCCCGCCCCCTTTCCAGTATCCCATATTTTCAATATGGCTGCTTTAGATATTTCGTGACCCACCTGAAATGGGCTCACAACCCACTGGTGGGTCCTAACTTACAGTTTGGGAACAACTGCTATAAAGGGCGTGTTCAGTTTCTGGGGACACCAGGTACATACATACATACATACATACATACATACATACATACATACATAAAAATTCAGTGACTATACAGTATTTTGTTTTCATGTTTTTTTAATGTATGCCTTCAATTCGTGGATGGCGGCCATGAATAGGGCCTTCTCGGTGGTGGCCCCCCAACTTTGGAATACCCTCCCCTTAGAACTAAGAACTGCTCCCTCTTTGGCAATATTCCAGCGGGGGCTGAAGACCTTTTTATTCCAACAAGCTTTTAATTGTTGACAGGCTGGCTGGTTTTTATATTCTTTTTTAGGATCCACGGGGCTGGCTGTTTAAATTTTAAATTTTAATTATTTTAATTACTGTTTTTAACTACTGTTTTTAACTGTTAAATATTGTGTTTTTATTGTATTTTAAATGTTGTAAGCTGCCTTGGGTGCCTTCGGGCAGAAAGGTGGGGAATAAATAAATAAATAAATAAATAAATTAATAATAATAATAGGAGCACAATCCTACAGTAAACTGGAGTTAGGCCGGCATAAATTAAGCCAGCAAAGTTTGGCCAGCACAAGGGCCACCATAAAGTATGTTTGGACCACTCTCGGAGTCAGGGAGGATGGCTCACATCTATGTGCTGGCCGCTCTGACCCTGAGAGTGGTCCAAACATACTTTACGGAGTCCCTTGTGCTGGCCAAACTTTGCCGGCTTAGTTTATGCCAGCCTAACTCAGTTTAGGATTGCACCCTAGGTCAGTGTTCTTCAGCCTTGGGGTCGGGACCCCAATGGGGTCGCGAAGCCTTAGTTGTCGGGTCATGGCAACTTATGGGAATGAAAAAAGGTTGAAGACCCCTGGACTAGAGCATCACCAGGTAGAGGGGGGGGGGCATCTGGTGTACCCCTTCCGGTACCAGGAGATGGTGTCACAGTCCTGCTCAGGTGTCTAGCAATTGTTCAAAACTAGCTTTCACTCGTGCCAGGCCTCATGGAAGCTTTTAATGTTCTCCCTAATACAAATATTTAGTTACAGTGAACAGTGCTGGGAGTGGGTGATGACAGGGATGGGTGGGGGGATCAGGTCCTGGGAGGGAGCAGGGTCAACAAGGGGGTCCCCAGTCTCATCATTCATTCATTCATTCATTCATTCACTGGGTCGTGGTGGCACAAAAAAGGTTGAAGACTAGGCCAACGTTGCCAATCAGATGGGAACTGTTCCCAAAACGTCGTACCTCTGCTTACCATCCCAGATGACCTCATTGTACAATATCTCTATGTTGTAAATAAAATGCATTCCGCTCTGCAGGTTGGGTTGGGGCAGTTGGAGTCCACTTGGCGTGTCGCAGCTCCTCCACGGAGGCAGATCTCTCCGTTCCCATATGGTCTGGGTGAGCACAGCTCACACTTTTGCACCTCCCTGGGCAGACAACTGGCTTCCCAACTGGCCGACATTCACACTGGGGGAAGTGTGGCATTTCCTTTTGGCAGTCTGGAGCCTGCCTTATCTCGGGACGTTTGGGAGGTGAGCAAGGAGGAGCCAACCGAGGCTTGTCAGGTGCCACAAATGGTGGCTCTTTGGCAAGGTCACGTCCAGTGGTGTCATTCAAATGATTTAGGAACAGGAACTCACTTTTGATTGGCACTTGTCGGGAACCCGGAACCAGCCACAGAGCCCGTTAGGATCCGGAACGCCCATTCTGGTCCATTCCCCCTGAATGACATCACTGGTCACGTCTGCCAGGTCATCAACCGTTGCAACAAGGCCGAGGAATGTCTCACCTTCTTCGGGCTGCCCTTGACTTTTACTACCTTGCCCAGCTTTTCCTTCACTTTCTCCTGCAGTTTTTCTTAACGTTCAGCCTGAAGTTCAGGGAAGCTGGAGAGAGCCGAGTGTTACTCTGTGACATTGTATTCGGTCCTAGTAAAAAGAGAGCTGAAGTGACTGCATCTTTTTGGGGTTTTTTTTTTCCTAATGGAGCAACATGACTCCCTGCCGTGTTTGTGTATTTCAGAGTATTCCTTCAAACCGTGAGTCAGGACCCCAATGGGGTCGCCAAGCATTTTGGGGATCGTGGCCATTTTGCAATGCCTGTGCAAGGGAGGGCTTGGATCCTATCCAATAATAGAACTACTAATCAAAATTTGATATCATCCTGCACAGTCTCTTCTCGCTGTCTTGCCTGCAGCTCCTAAGGCCGGCCCTGCTCAGGCTGCCTACCTCACAGGGTTGTTGTGAAGTCCCAAGAAATGGGGGAGCATGTGGGGGCAGGGGTGGGCAGTTCAGGTCCTGGGAGGAGGGCGGGATTGGTGGTGACTCCCCAGTCTCATCACTGCATTTATTTATTGAGGAGGGTCATAACCAGACTGCTGTTTTAGAGACTACTGAATTGAATTCTCCAAGAGCCCAACCAGTGATTTCATTCAGGGGGAACGGACCAGAACAGGCGTTCCGGATCCTAACGGGCTCCGTGGCTGGTTCCGGGTTCCCGACAAGTGCCAATCAAAAGTGAGTTCCTGTTCCTAAATCATTTGAATGACACCACTGAGCCCAACCCAATCCTCCTTAAGCAAGTAGAATTGGGACATTGGTGCATCCGAAAACGTTCTCTCCTTGTCATGACCTGACCAAGAATTCACGCAGTATACATATGGGAAATGGACAGTTGTTGCAGCCGTGCAGCTACTGGGGACGACAATCACGGCAGCGCAGCAAGTAATGAAGGCATCACAGCATGGTGTGGAACTGGCCCCGCCCACTCGCTGTCAGAGCCAATCTGGCAGCGACGCTTTAGATACTCCTTTAGATAGTGCCTGACTTCTTGCTCTTTCATTTCAGTGGGACAAAGTCGTGCCTTTCTCTAGATACCAGTAATCTATGATTAAAGTAATGGCCAGACCAAAGCAGCATCTTGTTTCATTGCCATAATTGCTTATGGTCATGTTTTTACTGTTGATGCTGCCTTGGAAATGTATGTGCGTGTGTGCGTGTGTGCGTGTGTGCGTGCGCGTGCGCAATAATTTAAAAAATAATAACCCCACCAAACTTGCAGTGTCCTAACAATAGTAAGTGATTAGCTCTTTTCTCTATTGCTGTTTCGTGGTGGCGCAGTGGGTTAAACCGCTGCTGCTGGGCTTTCCGACCAGAAGGTTGGGAGTTTAAGACTGTGCGATGGGAGTGAGCTCCCGTTGCTTGTCCCAGCTCCTGCCAACCTAGCAGTTCGAAAGCACCTAAATGCAAGTAGATAAATAGGGACCACTTCAGTGGGAAGGGAACGGTGTTCCGTGCGCTACGGCGTAGAGTCATGCCGGCCACATGACCACGGAAGCTTGTCCTCGGACAAATGCCGGCTCTGCAGGCTTAGAAACAGAGATGAGCACCGCCCCCTACAGTCGGTCACGACTAGACCATTTAGTTGTGGGGAAACCTTTACCTTTACCAGAGAAATACACTAAGCAAATGAATATATCCTTTGCTATTCCAGTGCTGAAATCCTGTAGAATCTCAAAACAAAATGTTTTAATAATTCCTTCAAATTTTCAAAGGAATTCCTAGGACTTCGTTTTTGCACTGTATTTGCACTTAATTTATTGCCTTAATTAAGGCTTACAAGAACAGCCAATCCATCTCCAAAAAGGCATCCCTCAGGGTGCAATCCTAACCTGGAATTAGGCCAGCAAAGATTGGCCAGCACAAGGGATATACTATAAAGTATGTTTGGACCACTCTCGGAATCAGAGAGGTCAGCACACAGACATGCGCCTTCCTCCCTGACTCCGAGAGGGGTCCAAACACACTTTACGATGGCTCTTGTGCCAGCCGAGCTTTGCTGGCCTAACTGTGCCGGCCTAACTCCAGATTAGGATTGCGCTCTCAATAAAGACCCACAGCATCTTAAGAGTGTTACTGTCTGAATGTTACAACCACTAACCTAGCTTGAATTTGCACAAGCAATTAGCAAATGCTCCCCAATTTATCTTTCCTGGACACTTTACAATTTTAAGGACATTTGAGATTATTTTGAATGAACATGTTAGCACCATCTGCTGGTGTCAAAATTAGCTGTTGAAACCTAATACATGCTGGCCTGCCTAATTTTTTTCCCTTATGACTTACATTAGTAAAAGTTAATGGTTAGCTTTACGACTGCAATCTACTAAATCTTTGGAAGCACAGACATTCCTGAAATAAACTCACTTGAGACAAGGGGCTAGAACTCTTTCTCAGCTGCACCTACCTTGCAGGGTTGTTTTTTAAAAAAAATATTTTTATGAGCAGCTGGGGTAAGGAATAGGTATTACATAGGGCGGATATATACAACAGAAAACACATAAGGTACTTGCCTTAGGTTATAGCATTAATATATTTTAAACATATCTTCAATATCAGGCAGAAGATTTAGTCGAGAGGGTTAATGCCTCCGTTTGCCTGAAGATAAGAGCTGAAGATCTGAAGGTCGCCAGTTCAGGACAGCCGGAAGTCTCTGTGAGCGGCAGACCTCGTTAATTGCGACTGATTAACAGCTGAGCTGTCTCTGGCTGCCTTGTGAGAGGGGGAGTTGTGCCGAAGTTCAGCTGCTTCTCTGGTGGGAGCAGGGAAGCCTCTTATCAGCCAGCAAGAAGACAAACGGGTGGCCAGAAAGAAGGACTAAATCCAGAAAGATCCATCTGTATGAGTGTAGTTCTTGAAAGATAGAACATTTCTGTAAAAATTGTAAAAACCTTCAAGTTCTGAATAAAGTCAGAACCCTATGTACACCGCCTTGAGTTATAGTCATTAGAGAAATCTGGTGACCTAAGAAAGGCGGTATATAAATCCAAGTATTATTATTATTATTATTATTATTATTATTATTATTATTATTATTATTATTATCATTATCATCATCATCATCATCATCATCATCATCATCATCATCATCTATTTTCCAACTCTCAATATATTCATACACATTATGCTTATACATATATCATATATAGTCAATTATCACATATATTCTATTCTGGCATCTTTATCTATTACAGTGTTATTCAAATTGTGGGTCAGGACCCACTTGGTGGGTCGGGACCTGATGTCAGGTGGGTTGCGGAAAGGTGGGAGCAGCCATCTTGGAAACTGCAGACTGAGGGTTTTTTAAATTTTGTTTTTTAGTTTAGTGCTTTACATAATATTTTGTCCTCTTCTTGCTTTCTGTCAGGGATATTTCATGGTTGTACAATTGCTGCAATCCAAGAATGCCAATTTGCATTTCAGGAGTGTCATTTTATTATGCTACAATGGCAGCACTTCCTGCCTGATGATGTCATTTCCTGCTTCAACATCACTTCCGGTGGGTCCCACCACAAGTGCCATTCTAAAAAGTGGGTCCCGGTCTAAAAAGTTTGAATACCACTGATTCATTATATCACTAATTTTGGTTATCTAACTAGTCATAGAAAGGCTTCCAATATTTTTCTATTTTTTCTAAATTTCCTTCTCTCATTCTTTCTGTCAGGATGTCCATTTCTGCCACTTCATATATTTTCTCAATCAATTTATCTATACTTGGAACTTCTATACATTTCTACATTTGTGCAAACAATGGCCTCGCTGCTGTATTAATATGTACAATAATATTTTTTTTACTTCTATCTTGTATATTTGGTATTATATTTAGAATACTTCCGGCTTAAATGGACTCACACACTGCAATATTTTTTGCAACATTTCATATACTTTTTTCCATAATTTTTTAGCTTTTTCACATGTCCACCACATATGTTAATAGGTCCCATCAATTTCTTTACATTTAAATTTAACCTTTTTTTTCTGGTGATAAATGCCATCTATAAAACATTTTATACAGATTCTCTTTAAATGAGGCAGCTTTTGTTATTAACCTTCCAGATTTTTTCCCATTTCTCCATCGAAATATTATATCCAATTTTTTTACCCATTGGATCATTGTATCTTTAACAATTTCATCTTCCATTCTAATCCCCAACAAATATTCATACATCTTTTTAAAATATTTTCCCTTATCTATTAAAAATATTTTATCCAAGTCTATTTCTTCCTCATAAAATCCAGTCTTTTTGTCTTCTTTAATGATTTAATTTGCACTTTAGTCCACCAAGTCAATTTTATTCCTTTCTTTTCCAGTTCTGATTTGCTGAGCAGATCTCCTTTAATGTTTAATAAATCATTATACTGCTAATTTTGATCTTCTCTAATCCAGTCTGGGTTGGTAGAAATTTGGTTTTATCCATCTCGGTAATTTCATATATAATAATACGTGAAATTTCAGGAGGTGGTAATTTCAGGAGGTGGTGATGGCATCTGGCCTAGATGCAGTGGTGTCATCTACAAACAAGGAATGGGAATGCTGGGTGGGACTTGGGCGGGACTTCCGCATGATTGGCAGCCCGCCTGTTTCGTTCCGCGGCTGCCCTGGCCTCGGGGGGGCTGCCCCCAGTTTGCGCACCCCATCGCTGCTCGCCCAGGCTCCGGCGCCCCCCCCCACCCGTCTCCCCCGGTGAGCAGGCACCCCCCTGAGGCCAGGGCAGCCACGGGACGGGACAGGTGGGCAGCCAATCACGCGGAAGTCCCGCGGAAGTCCTGCCCAGCGTTCCTGTTCCTTGTTTGTAGATGACACCACTGCCTAGATGCCTTTAAAAGGGGATTGGATAGATTTCTGGAAGAAAAGTTCATCGTGGGCTATAGGCCATGATGGATTGTGCAACCTTCTTACATTAGTAGTAGGCTACTTCAGAGTACCGGATGCAAGGGAGTGGCCACAGGATGCAGGCATATTGTTGTCTCATGTGCTCCTTGGGGCACCTTGTGGGCTGCTGTGAGATACAGGAAGCTGGACTAATGGGCCTTTGGCCTGATCCAGCAGGGCTCTTCTTATGTTCTTATATCTTATTTGATCTCAAATCCATAAAAGTGATCTTCTTAATATCTACCTTGCAGGGTTGTTGTGAGGACAAAAGGAGGAGAGCAATTCTGTATGCTATTCTGAGCTCCTTGGAAGAAGGGAGGTAGAATAATGCGAAAAATAAATAAAAAGAGATGGGGGCTGCTTTGTATGCATAGCCCATCCTTCTCCTAAGGTCAGCATTGGCGAACACCGTTCCAAAATCATTAAATATCCATGAACCCATAAATGTGGCTTGGCTTGGCTTCATGCCTGCCCAGACCCTGAAAAAAACAGCCATTCCAGCATGCCAATAAATTGTCTCTTCCAAAGGGCGTTGACTGAGGGACTTTTCAGATCTTCCCAGGTGAACTTTTCAAAGCAGTAGCCAAGAGGTCACATCCCAAATTGCTGCTGTTATTTGCTAAAATGATTTGTGCCTCTACCTCCAACCATCCTTGCTTTGAAATGGACCCCCTTCGAGTCTAGAGGGGATACGAGGTCTGGGGGGGTCTTCTCGGATTTCGAGAGGAAAACTAAAGGGCCTGACCTTCCATAAAGTTAATTTCTACACAAATAGGACGGCTCATTCAGGCACATCATCATTTATAAAAGGGGCCCGACCCAACCATGCAACAGGGCGACCTAAAACAATTTACTTTACAAGCCGAAACAAACCAAGCACAAAAGTAGGGGAGCAAAGACTTAGACTGAGTCATTACATCCAATCATCTGTCTGCAGTTATGTTATTTTAATAAAAGAAACCTAGCAAAATGCCCATCATTGCGACCCATGGGTAGAGGTGGGTGAAAATGGTTATATTTTTTGGAGGATTTTGGTGTTTTCCAAAATTAGATGAGCAGCAAGTATTGTTGTATGGTTTTATTCCAAGGGCACTTTTTCATAAATTATAATTATAAATTTTAATGGTTTCAAAAGTGTACTAGATAGGTGATATAGAAGCATAGAATCACAGAGTTGGAAGGTGCCCCTACAAGGTCATTTAGTCCAACCCCCTGCCTATAGCAGGATATCCTCCTAGAATCCTACAATATAGGTGGTGTAGTGTTAGCAGGAGCACCAAAGAATAGATGCTTTCGAATTATGGTGTTGGAGAAGACTCTTGAGAGTCCCCTGGACTGCAAGGAGATCCAATCGGTCCATCCTCCAGGAAGTCCAGCCTGATTGCTCCCTGGAAGGACAAATCCTGAAGCTGAAGCTCAAAAACTTTGGCCACCTGATGAGAAGAGAGGACTCTTTAGAAAAGACCCTCATGCTGGGGAATGTTGAAGGCAAAAGGAGAAGGGGGCAGCAGAGGATGAGATGGTTAGAGAGTGTCACCGAAGCAACGAGCATGAACTTGGGTAGTGAACTCCGGAAGCTAGTGGAGGACAGGGAGGCCTGGTGTGCTGTGGTCCAGGGGGTCGTTCCATTTCGCCGCCTGCCTGCCCGCCATGCGGGCTGCCCCCAGTTGGCATGTCCCACCGCTGCTCACCCAGGCACCCGGCGCGCCCCCCACCTGTCCCCCCCGGCGAGCAGGCGCCCCCTCCGGGGCCATGGCAGCCTGCACAGCAGGCAGGCAGGCAGCGGAACAGAACGGACGGGCTGCCACTCAAACGTAAGTCCCGCCCAGCGTTCCGGATCTTCATTACCAGATCCCATCGCTGGAGCTGGCCCTGCTTTAAAGATTAGCAAGGGGTTCAAGAGAGATTCCTTTCATCCCAAGTCTGCCACTGCCAGCTCCCTCCACGTTACAACCTCCCTCCCTTCACCTCCCCACCCCTACCACCAGTGCATGCTGCAATGATCTGCAACATGATAAGTGTGTGTCCTGATTTTTTTGTGGCGCAGAGGCGACAGACACAAGACAAAAACAGGCAGTATTCACAATCATGCCCCTGTTGTCTCTTTAGAGGCAAAATGCAACAGTTGGAAGGTATTATAATGTTTGCAAGGGCAAATAGCTGGAAAGAAAGCCAAAATGAGTGCGGCAGTGGATTAAACACCCTAACAATCTCAAAAAGAGGAGTGGGAAATCACCCTCCCTTAATCCATGCTGAAAATATCCAAGCATCGCTGCAACCAAGTGTGATGAAATTAAAAAGATGACATGTGCCCATGTCAGCCGCATCTGTGGCCCAGATGTTTGCACGTAACCAGAGCACATGCCTACCTAAGGAGTTATCTATGGCTGTGGCGAATGTACCTGCGCACGACTCACCCGGTGTCACATCAAAAGCAACGCTTCCAGGAATTATTGCCCTCTGAAGTCATTTAATTATGATGAAGTGAAACTGAGAACGAATGTAAGTGGTATTTTTTTTTATCCCCCAGTGCATTAAAGAATGAGATTTAGTCGAGGTGAGTAAGATTTATGGCCAAAATCCATGCAACCTTACAGTAATTTCATGACACAGTTACTGCTAGGCTGGGCATGCCGGTTCTTGAAATAATTAAAAGGATGCAGCCAAATTTGGCTGTTTGGCCACGTATGGACAATAAACCATGGACCGATTTACATGCTGAATTGGTCCCTTTTTCTATTGAAAAAAGGTCAGCTGCAAAAAAGAAAATCATCTTTTTTGAGACAGTTTGAGAGCCAAATTGAGAGTCGCATCCGATTAACGATGTGCACAAATCTTGACTGAATCTGAAACCAGCCTGAGCTGCTTGGGCTGTACCCAGTGATGTCATTCAGGGGGAACGGACCAGAACGGGCGTTCCGGACCCTAACGGGCTCTGTGGCTGGTTCTGGGTTCCCGACAAGTGCCAATCAAAAGTGAGTTCCTGTTCCTAAATCATTTGAATGACACCACTGGCTGTACCCAGTGACGTCATTCACTGGCACCAGCAACCAGAATGCTGCTGGCGCCAGGATCCGGAACACCGCGGGGACGGACGGGTGAGCTGTAGCTCCCCGCCCCCTTGCAGCGCCCGGCAACGCCTCCCTGCGCCTGGAAGAGCACTCTTACAGAGCGATCCAGGCGCAGGGGCGGGCGGGTGGGCAAAAACAGCACACGGAGTCTGCCGCGTGCTGCTGCTCCGTTCCCGCTCTCCCCGGAACTACCGGAATGGGGTCTTGCCCCGTTCGGGTAGAATGACGCCTCTGGCTGTACCCGACCACATGTCTGGTTTCATACGGTACAGCATGTTTCTATTGGTTACTCTGGCTCTCAGGGCCGGCTTGAAGCCAATGTGGCCAATGTCGTCACATCGGGCCCTGCGCTTCAGGGGGCCCCGCACTAGCAGGGTGAGCATATCGCCTGTGGCTGCAGCCAGGATCTCTATGGGCTGTCAGTCAGTGGGGCGAGCAGAGCAGCTTCACCTTGGTCTCTGCCTCTGCCTGTGGATAGCCCAAGATGGGCCACCTGGAAGCAGTTGGCAGCAGTGATGTCATCCGGGCGCACCAGGAACCGGAACGCCCGGATGATTGGCAGCCCTCCGCCCCTATAGCGGAGGCCAGCCACGCCTCCCTGCGCCTGGAATCGTTCCGTTTCAGAGCGATTCGAACACACGGGAGGGCGGAAGGGCCCAGAAACAGCGCGCCCGTCCTCGGGAGAGGCAGCACGGCCCAGGCCCATCTGCGGAACTAGCGCAACGGCGTACCGGCCTGTTCCGCCAGGATGACACCGCTGGTTGGCGGTGATGTTATGATATCCTCACCAACTACTTCCACATGCCGAGCTTTGCACATGGCACAGACAGAGCTCTTCTTTGTGAGTGGGGGGCCCCACAGGGAGGGTTGGGGGCCCCGCAGGAATGCCCCACATTGGGCCCCGCCGCTGCTAGAGCCGGCCCTGCTGGCTGTCCATGGTATTTGTCACCATTTTTGCCAGCACCGCCATTCAAATGCATCAGTCAGCCAGGAGGGTGAAAACCACTGAAACGAAAAGGGTTGTCGAAAGCGAAACGAACGTTTAGTCTGCTGTGAACAAAAGAGGTTCCTTCCCATGAAGGCCCTGCAGATGTGGAAGCTGCCAGCCTGCTCTCGGGGACGGTTGTGGGAGGAAAAATCCCACCGCCTCCTTCCACTGGACTGATCATCATCTAGGGCCGGTTTCTTCACACCCTTCATTAAGCCTGTTCCTCGGGCTCATCAAGGAGAGCTCAAAATGATTTCCATTCAGCGCTTCGTATTGCTGAAATCACGCAAACTCCTTCCCCTAATGAGTCCTGGTTTCACAGGTCTGTGACTGTGCAGTATCAATGAAAGCACAGCTGGAGAAATAAAGGCCATGTAAATAGCTGAAAAGATAGGTAAAAGTCTGGGCTCCTGTCCAAAAACACTAAACTATAGACTCCCAACATCTGGTTCAGGGTGGACTCCTTCGCATTTGCGAAAGAAAGAAAGAAAGAAAGAAAGAAAGAAAGAAAGAAAGAAAGAA
>JAJKFI010000023.1:1933679-1970867 GCA_029204185.1 Lerista edwardsae
AAGAAAGAAAGAAAGAAAGAAAGAAAGAAAGAAAGAAAGAAAGAAAGGGGCTGCCCCAATTATTTTCCATGGGAAAAGAGGACAGCACAATGTTTAAAAATGCAGTAGTTTTAGCACACAAAAAATGCTACAACCTTACTCTTAATTCTCTTACTGTTAATTAATGATGATGGGCAGCTCAATCCTGAGCTGTGGGGTGGTCTGAGCAAGCAGCAGTAGCCAGGTGGCTACCACTGCATCCTGCGGTAGCCAGGCAGCCATGGAAGGCTCTAAGGAGAAGGGCACGTTTGTCCCCTTTCTCCATGTAAGGGCTCAGGCGGCTGAGCAGTCTACTCACCACAGCCATATACAGAGGTCAGGATCGGTGGCAGTGGCCACCCGATACCCCTTTTCCTGGGAGTCAGCCCTACTGAACACAATGGGACTTACTTCTGAGTAGACATGACTTGGGTTGTGCTATAAATGTCTAAAACTGTAATGTGTGGGTGTGACTTATACATAGGGTTACCAAACTGGGACAGGGCGCCTATGCCTTTAGCCACTGTATAGAAGAGGGAATTTGGGCAGGTGCAGCTCATCGTGGAAGGGATTCAAAAGCTGCACCTGCCCAAATTCCCTCTTCTATACAGTGGTTAAACGTATAAGCGCTCTGTCCCAGTTTGTATCTGGTAACCCTACCTATACAGGACCACAAACCTGATTCTCAGCAGAGGTGCCTGAGGTTAAATTGGTTCCATTGGGGGCACCAATGCAAGCTTGCTCTCAAATGGAATCTGTTGTCATTGGCTCCACGTCACTAGGCCGGTTCCATCCATGAAGCTGGTTGAGACGCTGACATCAGGGAGTAAGCCACCAGGGTGTGTGCTGTCTCAAGTGCTGGGTGGTCCTTGCTACCCTTGGACACCACAAGGAGAAAGGGTCAAACATCCATCCCTTTAACATCACCATCCCAATTGCCCCACCCCATCTTTGACTGCTAGTTACTTAAAGCAGGCAGGACCTGCTATAACAAAAATGGAAACACTCCAAGAAACAAGTCAACTTTTCACATTTCACGCATTGCTATCTTGGGGCCATGTGTTAACGTCCAGATTTGCTCCAACCACATGCTCATCTCTCCAAGCCTGTTGTCTTGGAGGACAGTATATTTTGTTATTGATTAACCTGATATGTTCGTATTTTTCTAGGGAAACAGTCAGTGATGTCATGTAGGGGGTATGCGGGGGTACGTGAGTACCCATTCCTAGGATTACGGCTGGCCCCGCCCATTCGCCCGCCCACTCGTCGACTCCGTCGGCACTCCGCTCCGCCCCCTGCAACGTTTGAATTTCCTGCACGTTTGAGTTACCTGGCAGCAAGTGGAGCAGAGTGAAGCGAAGCGAGGGAGAGCGACGGCAGCAGCAGCGTGAGCAGGTTGGCTCCTCTCCCGAGGAGGCGCAGCGGTTCCTGGGGGGGCGGATTTTGGAATTTGTCTCCAAAAGATGTTGGAATTGCTGAAATGAGCTGGTGGCTTTTTAAAACTTGCCTTGCCTTCCCAAGCCAGGCCAGGCCAGGCCTTGCCTCGCCTTGCCTTGCCACTGAAAAATGAGCTGCTCAGGGGTTGCCTCGAATACTTTTGGAACTGTTGGGTCACTTTAATATGATGCCAGGCCTCCTTAACCTGTTCTGGGGGTGCTGTGGAATACTGTTGCAACTGTTGGGTCAGTTTAAAATCATCTGAGGCCTCCAAAAGGGCTTTTTTCATGTCCCTTCCTGCCACGACCTCACTTCCGGCTTATGATGTCACTTCCGGCGGGCGGGTCCCGACACGTGCCAATCAAAAGTGAGTACCTGTTCTTAAATCATTTAGATGACACCACTGGAAACAGTGCCACAAAAGCCTTGCATTCATAATGTTTGTGGCACTGAGTTTGTCTTTATCAAATAGTTGTAATGTAAATTGTAAATTGATCACTTTTCTGAAGTCTGTTAGATAGAACCATAGAGTTGGAAGGGTGCCGTGGAAAGCCTCCTGGACATGACAGAAAGGCACTTCCAGTTTGCCAGCTAACAGGATGTGCCTTTCAGTCACTTCCAGGAGGTCTTCTGAGGACATCAGGAGCCATGCACAATCTCCAAAGGGCGGAGCATAGCCCCCAGGTAAGTTGCTGCTGCA
Source organism: Lerista edwardsae (assembly GCA_029204185.1). Taxonomy (NCBI): domain Eukaryota; kingdom Metazoa; phylum Chordata; class Lepidosauria; order Squamata; family Scincidae; genus Lerista; species Lerista edwardsae. Next base: position 1,935,835 of record JAJKFI010000023.1, read on the forward strand.
TTAGGCCAGCCTCTCCCCTCCACAGATTCAATTACAGGTGGAGCCTTTTCTGTTCCAGGAAGCCTCTGTGGATGCAAAAAAAAAAGTGTTAAATGTAATCATGCTGTTAATTAGCATTCAGTCTTTTAAAAAGCCCCTCTTACTATGGCAACAGGCTGCAGCCATTCTCCAGGGGCTTAGAGCAATTAGTATCCATTAGCTGAGAAAAGACCTCTTCCCTTCGCCCTGAAGCAAGGCGAAAAATGCAAAACAGAAGTGATTAATCACACTTCCAAGGGATGGGAGAGGAGGTCTTATCTCAGAGCTAATGAGATTGGCTGCAGCAACAGTGGTAAGAAATGCCTTTTTAAATGCTTTTTTAAACGCGTAATTAACAGCACGTGTTTGTTTTAACAAAGAGCGCTTCTCTTCTTGGTCGCGCTAGCGGATGGGAAAACCCACGGATGAGAGGGCTCCACCTGTATCTGCAGAATTCATATATGTAGAGAGTTGGACCTTTTTGTTGTTGTTCCTGCTGCTGCCTGATAACCTTGAAGAGAATAGTTGCTCCCTCCATTTAGATGTGCAGGGGGCCTGTGTTACCCTCTGGCCCAACATCAGAACCGGAGCAGGCTATGACTGCGCCTGGGTAGGGCAGGGACAGAATATGTCATTGCACCCACTGCGCAGTCTCGCCACACCCCCTGCTTCTAGAATTGCTCTCACTTGCCCACTACAATGGCGTGGTCCCTGGCATTTAAGTTTTGACTGTGCATTCACTTCAATTCCTACCCCAGTTCACTTCTTGTATCTCTGTTAAAAGACTCTTACTGCTCCAAATGGTTCACCCTCATGGAATCCAAACTGCAATCCTTGAACATCTCTTTTGAATCCTTAGCTGAGTCCAATCCCATTAGGGCTCATCTCATAATTAAAATCAAGCTTTGGGAATCGGAATCCCAACTGCTCTTTGCTAATACTAATCCTACTTGTTCCCTTTTACTCCTCTTTTTCAATTTGCTTCCCTCCCTGGGCTGACCTCATAATTATTTCAGTGAATTAATCAATCCCTCAAAAAGGAGAGCTTTTATGTTGGCCCGTTTCAATATTTTTCCTTCTTCTGTTTTACGTGGTAGATACCATAACATCCCGCGCGACAACAGATTTTGCCACTTCTGCGCCCTTGAACCTGATTCAGTACTCCATATCCTTTGCCATTGTCCAGCACATCAACCCCTCCGTAGTATATACCTTAATCCAGCTGTGTCATCCGGCAACGAGCTGCCAGAATGCTAGGCGGGACTTACCGCCTGATTGGCTGCCCGTCCGTGACGTGTCACCGCCTGCCTGCCTGCCATGCGGGCACCCCTGGCTTCGGAGGGGGTGCCCGCTTGCCTGGGGGGCGCGCCGGGTGCCTGGGCAAGCAGCGGAGGGGCGTGCCAACCGGAGGGAGCCCGCACGGCGGGCGGGCAGGCGGCGACATGTCACAGACAGCCTGTCAATCAAGCGGTAAGTCCCGCCTAGCGTTCCGGCAGCTCGGTGCCGGATGACACTACTGCCTTAATCCCCTGTTCTCTTCTTGCCTGGTTTCGCCTGATGCCCTGGTGTGCAGTCTCCTTGGTGACAGCAATGCGGCCATTACTGAGTCGGTTGCTGGTTTTCTCCTTGATGTTATGGGAAAAAAACCCTAAATTAAATTGACTTGTTCCTTGTTCCTTGTTTCTCTGCCTCTTCCCCCTCACATGGCATTTGGTGTATTGTATTGTTTTGATCTAGAATTCTGCTTGTTTTAATGCCAATAAAGGTTTGGAATGGAATGGGAATTGCTCCATTTTGGAGCATAACCAAGGCAGGGGCAGGTGGGAGGGCCCACCTCCACATTGCTTTCTTCCCTGGGGGCGCCCATGGCACATGCATCACCCTGCTGCATGGGCTCAACGTCTCTGCCCAATATCCCCAGATTTTAGGGCAGGAGGTCTAGTCGAGAGGGTCGAGTTGCCATTATGCCCGAAGATAAGATCCAAAGTTCGCCAGTTTGAGAAACACCGGAAGCTTCCGTGCGTGACAGACCTTGAGAACGCAACTGATAGGCTCTGAGCTGAGCTGCCTCCAGCTGCCTGTGAGAGAGGAGTTGTGCTGGGCCAGCTGTTTCTTTGGTGGGAGCAAAGAAGCCGCCTGTCAGCCAGCGCGAAGGCAGTTGTGCGGCCAGAAAGAAAGACTGGACTATGGAAGTTTCATCTGAATGTAGCAGTTCTTTGAAAGATTAGAACCTCTTTGTGATTTGTAAAAACCCCTCGGGGCTGAGCAAAAAGCCTGCGTATGTAAATTGCCTTGAAGTCAAAAGGAGCAATCCAATGACCAAGAAAGGCGGTATATAAATACCAGTATTATTATCAGCAGCAGCAGCAACAGCCAGTCCAGCCCTGCCCTCAAGCCCTCAAAGCCTGACAAGAGCTGACTTGGGTCCAGAGGTGTTCCTACACCCTCAGAGGCGGTGGGAGGCTGCATGTGGCTCCTGCAGGCATCAGGGGCTTCAGATCAGGTTTGAGGGTAAGGGGCTGAAAAGCTGTGGATTTGAATATCTACAAAGGAACCCCCATGGATAATTAGGGCCACTGTACATAGTTTTTCCTTCCGACAAAAGACAATGTCTAACAGTTTCCTGGGTGCTCCTTGACACGTTGGCTATTTTGCTTTCACTATTGATCAGAGGTGTAGCCAATGAAAGTGTAGCCTGGTGCAGAGGGCAAAATGTCATCCTGGAAGTGACATCACAACAGGAAGTGGTATCACAATTGTATTTTCATTTTCTTGGGTTTTTTGGCCATAACATTTGATAGAATGAAAATATTACACGCTGGTTTGTTTCATTGCATTCTGCATGAAAGTCCGCATTGAATGATATATAACATGACAGTATTATTCCTACAAATTGCGATTTTAACAAACTGCAGTTTTTACATGATAGTCCTATTTCCATTTTCTGGTTTTTTGGCCATAACACTTGATAAAGAGATTATACTCTGGTTTGTTTCATTGCATTCTGCATTAAATTACCTTTCCAAAGATATCTAGCATGATGGTATTCTTAATACACATCAAGGATTTCACCATTTTGGCCACTGGTGTCAAGCTCAGCTTGTTGCCCCCTTAAAGCTTGTTGCCCGGTGCAATTGCACCCCCTGCACTTCTTTAGCTATGCCCCTGATATTGATAATTTGTCAGATAAATTTGCAATTGCTGAAATCAATAGACAAAGATCCGTGCACATTGTAAGAAATACATGCACTCACTGGATTATACTTGATTTTTTTTAAAATAAACAAATATTGATTATGGGTGAAGGTCATAGAATTGCTTAGCGCTTAGAAAAGCAACAGTCTTTCTTTCTGCAGACGGTCCCCTGAAAACAAAACGAAGAAGCCTCTTATCAAAATCACATCTACAGTTGCACATAGGTCATTAATTTTGCTCTTGACTACTTAAACTAGTGCTTCTTTAAATGGACGTTTGTGTGTATGTATGTATGTATGTTCCTTATACAAATCTCCGTCCCTTGACCCACGGCCACGAAACTTGGCACACACGTTCCTTGCAGCCTGGAAGGAATCACTGCGGGGGTCAGACCCCCCTACGGCCCCCTGTTTTTCAGGGAGGGGGCCGGATCGTCAGGAACCAAGGGGATTGCATGGGGCTACAGGTCTGCTGCCACCCTGTGGTCACAGACGATTCTGCAGCAGCTCAGCTGAAACTGAGCAGAACAGAAAGTGAAACTAATATAAAGTGCTTGGCCTGCGTGGCCTGAGTGGGCCAGGGAGGAAAGAGCAGGATCCACAGAGTTCCAGCAGCCAGTCGGATCTGAGAGGGGCCTATGTCCAGGGAGCTCACAGGCCACCTCTGCCTGTTTCTCATACGTGAGGGCTGGACCTGCAGACAGTAAGTGGGACCTTCATGTTGCTCTCTTAGTTGATGCTGTCCCTGTTTCCTCATTCATGTCACAGTGATCGTGTGCATTGTGGGTTCCAGGTCATCAATACTGTTTTATTTCAGGGACGGGTTCTATATGTCTACATATGGATCTCACTATGTCATGCTTTTGAGGGAGGTATGCATATTTGTGTGTATGTTCCACCATTACTCTGGAACGCCTGGAACGATGTGCACCACACGTGGTACACTGCATCCTTACGATCTGGACAGATATACTGTGGAGGTAGGGCCCCCCATACGCCCCCAGAGGTGGGGGTGCACTGCAGAACAAACTCATTCCTCCTCCTAATAGAGCCTGGGGATAATTTCTGCCCCCGGGCAACGCCGGGTCACAAACAGCTAGTATTTTATATATTTGCAATATGCATATTGCAAAATGTATCTTTGAGCTTCTAAACTGGAAGAAAAACACAATCCACTGTTACGAAGGCTACAATCCTAACATGCCTAGAAGTCAATCCCATTTAAAGTTTCAAAAAAAGTAATCCCATTAAATTTAATATTAATAATTCAGTGAGATTTACTTTCGAGTAGACATGCATACTTCTACGTCTATGCTCTAGGGGGTGATGCTGTAACTCGGAAGACTTTCTAGATGCAACCTCAGCCTCAATTTTGGAACCTGCACTGGGTTAAATCTCCAGATACCGAATCTGTGGCTAAAGATGACCCAGAGTACAAGCCAAATCCAGAGTTAACCCAGCACAGTTTGGCCAGCAAAGTTTGGCTGGCACAAGGGACACCGTAAAGTATGTTTGGGCCACTCTTGGAGTCAGAGTGGCCATCACAGATATGTGCGCCATCCTCCCTGACTCCCAAAGTGGTCCAAACATACTTGATGGTGTCCCTTGTGCCGGCCAGATTTTGCTGCCCTAACTGTGCCGGCCTAACTCCAGGTTAGGATTGCGCTCCCACTGAATGTAATTCAGGGTGGAAGACGTAGTGCCAAAACCTAAAGGATGACTTCACAAGTCCACAGAATAAACTGTAACCCCATGGAAGTCAGAGGTAATTCACCAGAATATGTGGTTTGACAGTTAAAATTATCACTTCCCTTTGCAAGTTTACAATATTGGGAGTAAACTGCTAGGGAAAGCAAAGGCATTACAAAACGGACTGAAAGCAAAAAGGAAGTTGACTCCCCCTTTCCTTTTTTGTTCTTCATTCTCAGTCCTCCGTCTTTTTGCCACCTGGACACCAGTTCTGAAAAGATGACCTCATCATTTATCATTTTACCTTTCAGTGCTGCAGCCATACATGACCTGCTCTGTAAAATATTTGCAGACGCAGGACTCTGGCCCTCTCCCATTACAAAGGCACGCATAACATTTCACATCACTTTCATGCAGGTGGTCCTCTGTTCTAACTCAAGGCCAAACAATATAAAGCCAGGGCAGTTCAGCATTGTAGGTGAAGGTATCTGAACTGCGAGGAAGGTGTATGGTAACCGCAGATGCCAAGCTAAGCTATACATTTCAAAGATGGTGCTAATTTATTTATTTGCCTTGCCGAGACCGAATCCATCTGTCCAAGTCCAAATTATCAACTGCAAGCCTTCGAAGAATTAGCATTGTTTTTTTTATTGAAATTGTTCACATATGTATGGAAGAGCTGAAGAAAGTTATATTAAAAATGCTTTTGCTCTTTCAGACCATTCCACTCCATTAAGTTTTATGAGTACACATGTCAGAAAAGAAGAGGGGCTGGTAAGGGAAAAGAGAAAAATGCAGATACTCCTTTTTTTTTTTGTTTCCAGTTTATTTTTAGACTGTTTCACAGCACCAAGCCTAATGTCTTTTTCAGTTCGTTTCTCTGGTTTTCTCTTAATTCGGAGGAAACATTTCCTGTCCTACATGATGTCGCTGTAAATAGCTCTGTACAAGGTGATCCGCTTGTAAATAACTTCAGGGGGGAAAAGAAACACAATTTGCATTTGCGACCAACAAAAAGGACGGGTCAGAGAGGAGAGCTAAAACACTGACAGGCGCCAGGTCTGCACCTTTCATAAGGCCAGTTCTGGTATGGCCACATCTGTAAGGCCACTTGCCCACCACATCAATGTCTGGGAAATACACAGCAGGCTAAAAGCAGAGCATGACTGTTCAGGCATTACTATTGGACCTCTACCACATTGGAGTGTTTCTCAAGGTGCCACAGCAATGAGGCTTAGAAATTCCTTCAGCCATGCTGGCATTCTTATGATCATGACTGTGCTAATGTGTATTCAGCATGTGCTAATGAAAGGGTTTCCAAGCGTTTTAGCAATGGGACCCACTTTTTAAATATTTGGACCCACTTAACTTTATGGGACTTTTTTAAAAAGGTGCTCTAGAAAGAAATAATATTTTTGTTTCTTTATTTAAAATAATGTTTTGTTTGCTAAAAATTTGATCCATTTCTCATAATGAGGTAGCCCTAATCACTGGCGTAGCTCATGAAAGTCAGCCCAGTGCGGAGGGCAAAATGGTGCCCCAGAAGTGATGTTACAACAGGAAGTGACATCAGAGTTCTATTTTCATTTTCTTGGTTTTTTGGCCACAATGTTGGAAAGAATGAAGGTATTACACTCTGATTTGTTTCATTGCATTCTGCATTAAATTCTGCATTGAATAGTACACAACATGATGATATTATTCATACATACCCAGGTTTTCACTATTTTAGCCACTAGTCTCAAGCTTAGCTTGTTGTCCCCCTAAAGTTGTTGCCTGTTGCAAATGCACCCCCCCCACACACACACACACATTTCTTTGGGACCAGGGATGTGGTGGCACAGTGGGTTAAACCGCTGCTGCTGGGCTCTCTGACCGGAAGGTTGGGAGTTCAAGACTGCGCAACGGAGTGAGCTCCCGTTGCTTGTCCCAGCTCCTGCCAACCTAGCAGTTTGAAAGCACCTAAAAATGCCAGTAGATAAATAGGTACCACTTCGATGGGAAGGTAACGGTGTTGCGTGCGCTACGGCATATAGTCATGCCGGCCACATGACCACGGAAGCTTGTCCTCGGACAAACGCCAGCTCTACAGGCTTAGAAACGGAGATGAGCACTGCCAGTGGTGTCATCTACAAATAAGGAATGGGAACGCTGGGCGGGACTTCCGCGGGACTTCCGCGTGATTGGCTGCCCGCCTGCCCGCCTGCCCCGCCTGCCCGCCTGTCACTTGGGGGGGTGCCTGCTCGCCGGGGGAGATGGGTGGGGGCGCACCGGAGCCTGGGCAAGCAGCAGTGGGGCGCGCAAACCGGGGGCAGCCCCCCCAAGGCCAGGGCAGCCGTGGAACGAAACGGGCGGGCTGCCAATCACACGGAAGTCCCGCCCAAGTCCCGCCCAGCGTTCCCGTTCCTTGTTTGTAGATGACACCACTGAGCACCGCCCCTTACAGTTGGTCACGTGATATTACAGTTGGTTCTGTGATATGACCCAACCTTCACCTGCTCCCACCACCTGTCATTGATGAATTTTGAAGAAAAACGCACCAGAAAAAAGACGCTCAGACATTGATCTCCCTCTGTTTACACAAGCTTGCAAACTGCAGGAGCTTAGCTCTTTGGATTGCAGTTGGCAGCTACCTTGCAAACTGCAGGAGCTTAGCTCTTTGGATTGCAGTTGGCAGCTATCTTGCAAACTGCAGGAGCTTAGCTCTTTGCAGGGCAGCGAGCAGCTACCTGGCTTTTGAACAGGCTTAGGGTTTGACGTAATTAGTTATCTGATCTTTCAATCTCCTGTGTTTTCACTGAAGGTTCTGCAGGACCCACCAGAAATCGGATCAAAACCCACCAAGTGGGTCCCAGCCCACAGCTTGGGAACCGCTGTGCTAATGGATGAAGCGGCACTGAAGTCACACTGTGATCTGTCTCTCTAGCTGCATTTCTTCTTGTCAACCTGCAGGGGACCATTTCCACAATTGTGGGCGCCATCCTAACCTGGATTTAGGCCGGCAGAGTTAGGTCAGCAAAGTTTGGCCAGCATAAAAACCACTGTAAAGCGTGTTTAGACCATTCTTGGAGGCAGGGAGGATGGCGCACGTCTGTGTGCTGGCCTCCCTGACTCTGAGAGTGGTCCAAACTTGTGCTGGCCAAACTTGGCTGGCCTAACTGTGCTGGCCTAACTCCAGCCTATGATGCAGGGTGTTCTGGTGGAAGAATTTCAACCAGACCCACTATTTCCAACCTTCTTCATATCCCCCAATGGCCCTACTCAGCGATGGGATCTACAAACAACCTGGGGGAACGCTGGGCGGGACTTCTGCGGGGCTTCTGCGTGATTGGCTGCCTGTCCGCAGCGTTCTGCAGCTGTCCTGGCCTCGGGGGGGCTGCCCCCGGTTAGCGTGCCCCACTGCTGCTCGCCCAGGCACCCAGCGCAACCCTCACCTGTCCCCCGCGGCGAGCAGGAGCTCCCCCGAGGCCAGGGCAGCTGCGGATCACCGCAGACGGGCTGCCAATCACCCGGATGTCCCGCCTAAGTCCCGCCCAGCATTCCCCCCTACTAATAAATGATCCTTCCCCAAATTCCTGAAGCACACCTGTGGACCATTTGCAGCACACCAATGTGCTACAGCACACTGGTTGAAAAGTGCTGCATTAGACCATGGCACAAAGTCCTCTGGGAATCACCTACGTTTGCCTGGCTACTTTAGTGCAAGCTTCTTGCATGGAGCATCTGCATTGCACAAGCATAGAATTGGTCGGGACACACAAGTCCTTGCATATAGCAGGAATTCTCCTAGGGGAGTGATTCCCAAAACTTTTAGCATCAGTTTTTAAAATGATGTTCTAACATCGTTATCCACCCAGCTTTATGAAGCTAAAAACAAAACATTTCACTATCGGCTGCTCAAGCCTCTGTTTTCATCCACAATCCTATAGCGGATCTAGGGGGGGTTATGGGGGGCAAGAGCCCTGGGCGCCATCTTGGGGGCGCTGATGGCATGGCACCCCCCATGCCCCCCCCAACATGGCGCCCGCCGCGCCCACTCCCCTCCTGTCCGCCGGGACATGCGAGCACTTTAAAGTGCCTGCGCGCCCCGGCAGACAGGGCGGAGAGCGGGCGCTGCGCACTCTGGGCCGGGGGTTTAAAGTGCACTTCAACCCCCCGGCCCAGAGTGCGCGCCCCGGCGGCTTCCCTCCCGGCTTGGAGGGCACAGTGGCCACTCCCTGCCCTCCGAGCCGGGAGGGAAGCAACACCCCGCAACGTCATGACGTCGTGACGTCATGACGTTGCAGGGGGGGCACAATGTCATTCCCTGCCATGGGCGTGGTTCTGATTAGAACCGCCCCGATCAGTGATGTCATGCAGGGGGTACGCGGGGGTACGCGAGTACCGGTTTCTAGGATCACAGCTGGCCCCGCCCATTCGCCTGCCCACTCGTCGACTCCGCCCTCTGCAACGTTTGAATTTCCTGCATGTTTGAGTTGCCTGCATGTTCTCAGAGCCAGGCAGGCAGGCAGGCAGCGAGCGGAGCCTTTCCTTTCCTTGCCACTGAAAAATGAGCTGCTCTGGGGTTTTAACATGATGCCAGGCCTCCTTCACATGTTCTGGGGGTGCTGTGGAATACCGTTGCAACTGTTGGGTGAGTTTAAAATCATCTGAGGCCTCAAAAAGGGCTTTTTTCATGTCACTTCCTGCCACGACCTCACTTCCGGCTTATGACATCACTTCCGGTGGGCGGGTCCCGACATGTGCCAATCAAAAGTGAATACCTGTTCTTAAATCATTTAGATGACACCACTGGCCCCTGATATAGTGGGGTGGGAGGGACACTGCCTTCTGGAGCATTTATTGTGCTCCACATTTGTTGGATCAGGACCATTCTGGTGGCGTGGTGTTCGGCCTGCCCGTCAAAGCGGCCCCAGGCACACTTGTTTTCCGACTCATGAGTACATGGGCACTTGTTTCTGCTTGCACAGGGCTCGATACATTTTCCTTGTCGGCTCTCAGCTTGTCCGTTTCGCAACCCACCCAAAATCAGGCCGCGACCCACAGGCTGGGGATGTGTTTTGCCACAGCCACAGCTCCTGCCAGGGGCTGCAGGCTCTTTTGGTCAGAGGAAGGAATAAATGATGCTCAAGGCTAGTTTGCACATAAATGACAGGACTTTTATTACAAAACAACCACAAACGTTAACAAACACAGCACACAGGAGCACCTCTGAACCCCAGGGGTGTCTCCAGGCAATTACAATGAGGCATCCTTCCCACCCCAGGCAACGCAGCCTCCAGCAGAATCTGGGGACCTCCGGACACCGCAGCCTGCTGGCGTTCACAAGGTCCGGGGGCCAAGTAAAGGCCCCAAAGCCAGGCTTTTTATTGGCCAAAATACCAGCTGAAGGGCCAGGAGTTGATTAGCTGGCCAATCCCACACAGACACTTGCTTGCTGAACTGCACCGCTGAAGATAATTTACGCAGTAAGATTAGCAACAGCTGGGGCTCTTGGTCTGTGTCCAAACTCTCCTGGATGTTTCCCCTGGGAAAAACTCCACTAGGACTCCCAGGAGACACCCAGATAATTTTGGGGGGGCTGGCACCAGCCATTACAGGACGGCTATCCTCGAGCATCTCCAGCAGGTGCCTGTTGAGCCTTGGCTTGGAGATCTCCAAGATGGCAAACCTGTCCGAGCTTTTGTGGGGAATCGAGGAGCCTGTGGTCGGTGGCGTCCTCCTGCGCTTTGTTTGCCCAGCCACATGAGCCTGGCTTTCATTCACCACTAACCTGTCTACACCTTTGACTTGTTTTATCTTCGCATTCGCAAGGCGAGAGGCATCTTCTAAATCACGCCACCTGCTGCCCTTCGTGCGCCCAGCCACGTGGCCTCTTCCCCGGTTTCCCTCCGGCTACACACCGCTGGCCGTGGTGCAGGGAACACCCTCTGTGTACATTCCTTGCATTCCGCCAGTGACTTGCTTACATAACCTTCCATGGCAGTGCCTCCCTCTCCTCAAATGCGGGGACTGCAGACTTCCCTTCATTGCACCACGCGTGGTCCTTAAGCCTCGTCCATCTGGACGTTGCATATACAAAGCCGGGCCCCGCTCCTCTGGTTCCTAGCACTGGCAACAGCTGCCGCTTGCTCTCCCAATCTGTCTTGTTGCCCCACAGAAGAGCCTTTGAGTAGCCACAGAAAGTTGAAATGCTGAGTTCCTTTCTAAGGTAAAATAAATGCACGCGCTGCATCTTTTCCCAGTGACGTCAGGCGTCAGGAAAGCAAAACGGTTTTGCAGTCTGTGTTTCAATGCTGCCCTCACCCTTCCTTCCTTCCTATCCCTGCCTTAACGGAGACTGATGTTTTCTTCAGCTGATCATATGGAGACTAACAGTGAAAGGAGCAGCCCCAACCATTTTTGTGGTTTCTGGGGAAACGGGGCACTAGCTCAAAATGGGACCCTCTGAATTGGCTGAGTCTGAGGGTGCAATCCTAACCGGGAGTTAGGCCGGCACAAGTTATGCCAGCAAAGTTTGGCCAGCACAAGGGACACCATAAGGTATGTTTGGACCACTCTCGGAGTCAGAAAGGCCAGCACACAGATGTGCGCCACCCTCCCTGACTCCGAGAGTTGTCCAAACGCGCATTGTGGTGTCCCTTGTGCCCACCAAATGTTGCTGGCCTAACTGGGCCGGCCTAACTCCAGGTTAGGATTGCACTGACTGTAGTCCACTTCATATGCCTTGGTCAGCAGTTTTCCATCTTTTTCCATCTTGTGGCACACTGAGAAAGAACTAAAATGGTCAAGGCACACCATCAGTTTTTGGACAATTGAAAAGGCACACAGGGGGGCTGGCATACTCCCAATGGCCTGACCAAGCCATGACCCTACCCAAGTTCCCACTGCACACCTGCAGAGCGTTCCCAGTGCACCAATGGGCCACGGCAACGTGGTTGAAAATCGTTGCCTCCGTTTTTCTTTTGGTGTGCTGTGAAGGGGTTGGAGCACAATGGTTGAAAGTCACTGAAAAATGCTTCCAGGTCCTGAAGCTTTGTTTCCAGGGCAACCTTCTGTAGTAAAGAATTGTCGGCCCCTCTTCCTCCTTAATGGAAGAGAGACAGACTTTTCCTTGCCCTAGAGGCAGAGCCCCAGAACCGGGAAGAATCTCCCAGAAGTCGAACGTGAAATCACAAGAGGACCATAGAGAAGACCATAGAGGTCAGTGTGCCGTGAGAAGAAAAATGTTGGAACTTGCTGCTTTAGAGAGTTTGAGCTAATCACAACGGGCTTTCACTTTGGTACCGGTCCCATCTCAGAGTGCTTTGCCTCAATCCAACATCGCCTCCTTAACGAAGGGCGCAATCCTGTAATGGCACAATCCTATAAAGTCACTTGCGTTGGCCCAGCGCAGTTGCAAACATGACGTAAGGCAGGTCTGCACCGAGGAATTGGGTGCTGGGCTGGTACTGGGATGTACCACCAAGTAAGTAAGCTGTCCTTTCACTGGCTGAGTTCAGCCAGTGGGGGAGCTTGGGGGTGGGGGAAGGCAGGTGGGGCAGAACTGGGCAGGGGGAGGACAGTGGGAGGGGGGGCTGTTGGCGAGCTAGCCCAGGATGGTGGTGGAGCACGGATCAGGCCAGATCCTCATCCTCATCCCCAGGCCACACAGGTCCAATCTGGTGCTTGGATTTGCGCCAGCAATTTTGCTGGCACAGATCCAAACAGCCCCACGGGTCTGCCTGGGGTTTACCCCAGGACAAACATCCCCTCCGCCCCCGGTGAGCTCCCTCTGCTGCCCACCTTGTGTCGGATGCAGCTCAGGCCAGCCAACCAACAGGTTAGGGTTGAGATGTCAGGAAAATGAATTACCTTTTCAACAGACAGCTGTAACCCTCGCGGTCTCTCGTTTCTGCACACTCACAATGATCTCATTCAAGCAAACAGAGGGCATGTGTAAGAACATAAGAACATAAGAAGAGCCCTGCTGGATCAGGCCAAAGGCCCATCTAGTCCAGCTTCCTGTATCTCACAGTGGCCCACCAGGTGCCCCAGGGAGGCATGAGACAACAAGATGCTTGGATCCTGTTGCCACTCCCTTGCACCCGATTCCAGTAGCCCACCACCTTTGTAAGGAGGTTGCACAATCCATCATTGCCTATAGCCCATGATTTCCTCCAGAAATCTGTCCAATCCCCTCTTAAAGGCATCAAGACCAGATGCCATCACCACCTCCTGTGGCAAAGAGTTCCACAGATTAACTACCCGTTGGGGCTCTTAAAGGACTTGCTACAGATCTTTGGCCACAATATGAAAACAGCCATTTCAAAAATATTTGTAGACACAGGGAAATGGAAGACCGTTCTGTCGGAGCCATGACTCCGCGAGCCGCCCAGACTTCAAACTTCTCCTTCAGCCGAAGTCCAATGGACTTCAAGAAGGACAGGCAGGTACAACAGTTTGTGGATCAGGCCACAAACTATAAATTTGCTTTTATCTGCAGCACACTGAACAGATTAAGGTCATTCTAGTGCAGATGAAGCTTATTTGCTTACTGTTTATGTGAGCAAAGCCTCTTTCCTATCTGGCGGGCTGTGACATCTGATACGCAAGTAATCAGCACAGTTAAACAAATCACCCACCTTAAGCATTTCTCATTGCTCTTTTTCTCCTCCTCCTCCTCCTCCTCACCCTACCCCTGCTAGTGTCTTTCCCCCTTTAACACTTTCTTCCCCAGCTGGCTTCCCTATATTCCTTTTACCACAGCAGTTTTAAACTGGTGTGCTATAGCACATTGGTGTGCCATGAAAGGTCCACTGGTGTGCTGCCGGGATTTGGAGCACAGCAGTTGAAAATAGCTGAAAACTGTTCCAGGTTTTGCAGGTCAGTTTCCAGAGCAACTGTCTGGAGTAATGAATTGTCTGCGCTGCGGGTTAAACTGCTGAGCTGTTGGGCTTGCTGACCGGAAGATTGGCAGTTTGAGACCACGCAACGGAGTGAGCTCCTGTCCCTTGTCCCAGCTCCTGCTAACCTAGCAGTTTGAAAGCACCTAAAAATGCAAATAGATAAATAGGTACCACTTCAGTGGGAAGGTAATGGCGTTCTGTGCACCTTGGTATATAGTCATGCTATATAGTCATGCCCTCGGACAAACGCCGGCTCTTTGGCTTAGAAACGGAGATGAGCACCACCCCCTAGAGTTGGTCACGACTAGACCGTTCAGTCGTGGGGAAATCTTTACCTTTATCTTCCTCTGCTGGCAGCAGAAGACCCTCTTGGAAGATGGAAGTGATGTGATTAGAGGTAAAGACTATAGAGACTACCATAGAAGTCAGTGTGCTTCATGATTCTTCATGATTCTTCCTGGAGTCAGGAAGAATGGCGCATGTCTGTATGCTGGCCTCTCTGACTCTAAGAGTGGTCCAAACATACTTGATGGTGTCCCTTGTGCCGGCCAAACTTTGCTGGCCTAAATGTGCCGGCCTAACTCCAGGTTAGGATTGCGTCCTAATGCACTGAAGGAGATGGCTAAGTGGAGGGGGGGGCGTGCCTGCCTGCTGACCCACCAGCAGATCACCTGCCTGGCTGCTCGAACTGCCCACTGCCCCCTTTGTCTCCTGTTCACTCTGCTTAGACAGTGGAGCGTGGCTTGTCTCCAACTTCAGAGCTCCTGCCAAAAAGTGCAACAGTGGAGCTGGAGGAGCGAGCCACATTGCAGCCGTAGCCAGGGCCACCCCTTAAACTGCCACCATCTTGAGGAGACTTCTTGGACACCCCCCTTCAGCCTGTCACCTGGATCCATTCCCCCCCCCCGCCACTGTCCTCGTACCCCACTGCTCCCAGATAAGCGAGTACAGCAATGGTATTCAAACTTTTTAGGCCGGCACCCACTTTTTAGAATGGCACTCGGGACGGGACCCACCGGAAGTGATGTCATTAACCTGGAAGTGATGTTGTGGCAGGGGGTGACATCATCAATCAGGAAGTGCTGTCATTGTAACATAATAAAAAGGCACTCCTGAAAGTAAATGGGCATTCTTGGACTGTAGCAATTGTACAACCATGAAGCATCCCTGACAGAAAGCAAGATGAGGACAAAACATGATGTAAAAGCACAGAACTAAAAATAATTTTTTTTTAAAAAAAACCCTAACTTGAAAATTTAAACTATTAACACTCACAAAAGGAATAGAACAAGAGTAAGGCCTGCAGTTTCCAAGATGGCTGCTCCCAGCTTTCTGCGACCCACCTGACATTAGGTCGTGACCCGCCAAGTGGGTCCCGACTCACAGTTTGAATAACCCTGGTGTACAGGATCCCGGCAGCCCTAGAAAGCAAGATTGGCTTTCCCAAAGTGGCATCGTTTGCAACATCGCTTGCAAAAACCTCAGCAAAGAAAAGAAGAAGGAAAAAAAACATTAATCACCTCAGCTGGTCAAATTGTTCAATCAAGACCCTTCTGGCGGGCTTGACTTTCATTTTAAAGCCACAAAACACATCATTTGACACGGTTTCAAACCCTGACCCAGCCTTTACTGGAAATTTCAGTAGCAAAGCAATGTGGATTCTCCAGAGGCAACGGCTTGTCTGCATTACAGCAAAGACGGTTAATCATCTGGCGGCCTATAGGAGCATTCATTTCACTTAAAAGCGAGAGTGTTACAAGTGATGCTAATCTTTTTTGGGAAAGCCGCAGTGGAGCAGGATCACATTCAGGAATCTGGCAGGAACCGTTTGTCAAATTAATTAGGTCCAAAACATGATTTTCCCTTAAATTAGGGGTGAATTATAATTCTCCCCCCCGCTTGGGGGTTCCAGCTTCTGCTGTTTCTCTTATGCATTGGTGTTCTGGCCAAAAATATACACTCAAAGGAGTGCCATAAGTTGATCACAGACATCTATAAGAAGCATAACTTGTGCCCAGTGGTGTAGTAGGGCATCTGGCCCCCAGGGGCCCATAAGTTTTAAACACCCCCCCCCCAGAAGGCTGTCTGGAGGCCTCCAAAAGGCATTTCTGTATCCACCATTAGGGTTCGAGTTGGCACCCCCTCAAGGCATGGAACCCAGAGAAATTGACCCCCCTGGGGGGCTGAAAGCAGTGTTATGTGTTTTTATTCCAAACTAATCTGTTTTAAAGCATTTTTCTCAAGTGCAATCACTGTCGTGTAGGTGGTATGTACGTGTTTTATAAGGGGATGTGGTGGCGCTGCAGGTTAAACCGCTGCTGCTGGGCTTTCTGACCGGAAGGTTGGCAGTTCGAGACTGCGCGACGGAGTGAGCTCCTGTCGCATGTCCCAGCTCCTGCCAACCTAGCAGTTCAAAAGCACGTCAAAATGCAAATAGATAAATAGGGACCACTTTGGTGGGAAGGTAACGGCATTCCATGCGCCTTGGCGTAAAGTCATGCCAGTCACATGACCATGGAAGATTGTCCTCGGACAAACGCCGGCTCTACAGACTTAGAAAAGGAGATGAGCACCGCCCCCTACAGTCGGTCACGACTAGACCATTTGGTTGTGGGGAAACCGTTATCTTTACTTTTATGTGTTTTATGCCCGCGGCTGTTAGCAGACATAGCTACAGGTATAAAGCAGGCTTTATCTTTTTTTTTTTACTCCTTTTTTTTTGCGTTTATGGTGTCCCTTGTGCCGGCCAAACTTTGTTGGTGTAACTGTGCCGACCTAACTCCAGGTTAGGATTGCGCCCTGGGTTGCAAAACTGACAAGTCAGGCTAGGCTATGTGCATTAAGGGTTAAACAACCTGCTATGTGGGGGGAGCTCTGCTATCCAATCACCATTATAGCCACAGAGGCTTGAATTGAAAAAGAAAAGTGAAAAATAAAATTTTAGGTGGTTCCTGATGCAGAAAAGTTTGGGATCCACTTGGCTACATCTCTGAATAAAGATAGGAACATCCACAACAAGATGGCACGTAAAATCTCAGCAGCGATGGTTCTCTGCTTTCCTTTTGGAAAGAGACCAGTGTTGGGGATGGGGGGAAAGTGACAATCTGTAACCGCAGAGAAGCAGAGGAGCTCTTCACCTGCAGGCTCAGCGATATTCCTCAGGTCGTGGCGCACACTGACATTCTGTACCACCCAGTGCTTGCCCATCTCGCCGTCGGATTAGCGCAATAAATCAGCCGAGCTGTTTGGCTCTCCCGTGACGGCCCTTGCTCTGGTTAACGTCTTCAGAATCATCCCATCCATCAGAGTCACGGGTGCCAGAGTTGCAATCCTTTGATTTCCTCCTTGACTTTGTTGTGGGTTTTTCACTTTCATTTCTTGGCCAGCCAAAGAACAGGAGAAAGAGACATAATTCATTGTTATGACGCTTCTCTCCCTCCCCCCCCCACCCTCGCTCAGGCTACTCAACGCTTTCTTTCTACTTTTGGAATGGTGGAGATATGGCTATTGCGGGGGGGGGGAGAGGTGGGCAGCCCAGCTCCCCATTTCACACCACCCGTCCTCCAAACACCACCGCTCTCGCCTGAATTTCAAAGAGCACGACTGAACTCAGTTGACTGGTCTTTTGCTATCTGAAGCCATCCCAGAGATAGCCATCTTGAAAAAGAATATTGGTTAACGAGACAAATCGCCTGGCTGTTATTGCAAGGCTTTCGGCCCCTGCTATGCTTGCTAGTGCTCATTTCGACACCAAAGTACCATGACTGGGAATTGAATTTCGTGTAATTGTCATCCAGGCATGGCAAGGTTGGGATGGTGAACTTTTTCTGAGTTAGGCAAGCGGCAGAGACAGGGCTTCCTGTCTGGAGCCCAGACTTTTCAGGTGTGGCTCATTGAGCTACAGGTGGCTGCTGTTTTCGTGGTGTGAAGTGTGGACTGAGGCAGGAGGTGGGGACTGATGGTTGAGCTTCTGGTGCTGCCTGAAGCTAAGTGGGAGAATCTGGGTTTTGGATGGGAATGTCATCCCATTCTGGTTTTTGGATGGGAACGTCACGGAATGTCAGGCTGTGGCAAGCTGCTCCACCCGTCGTGGCAGGACGGAGTCACTGTGGAACTGATTAGTCAGCGCAAGTGATTGTACGAGAAGACCAGCTAACCATAGAACAGGGTACGACCGTGAGGACCTGTCCAGGCTTTATTTATGATTGCCTGCTGAAACTCAGTGGCATGCAGCCAGAGGAGAGAAGCACATTATGAAGGCTACATCTGGGACTGAGGATTCAGTGAATCACAAGATACTGTACTTTTGTTCTTTTTAAAAATAAAATAAATGGAAAATGGTGGCTTAGACAAGCTGGCCCATGTAAACTGCCTTGGGCATTTGCTTCAGAATAGGAAAGGCTGGATATGAATTCTTCAAATAAAGAAATAAATACGTCCTGCAATTACAACTGGACCTCAGTATCTGTGGAAGGTCCGTTTCTGGACCCCCCCCCCATGAATACCAAAACCAGTGGATAATGGACTCCATGCGTGGGGTCCAATAGGACACAACTGGAAGCGCAGTCTCAGAAGATGCTTCCACTCACATCTGGGCGGGGGCAGGGTGTCAGGTGAGGGTCTCCAGTGCAGGCCCAGCATCTGCACTGTGTCAAATTGTGGGTGCCAAACCTGTGGATAAAGAGTCCTTACCTGTATATGAGACCCGTCAAGTAGTAAGGCTCAGTTACTACCCGTCAAGTAGTAAGGCACATGCTGACATCCCTCTCCATCAGGACCAGATTCAACTTTTTCATTTTTATTTTTGTACCATATTTTGATCCAGAAGGATCACCCAGGCGGCTTAGATAGAGCAATATTGTGACATGCTCAGTTGCCCAACTATGGAACTTCCTCCCAATCGATTTAAGAACTGCCTCCTCCCTGGTGGCCCTCCTTTTTGCTCAAGCCAGAGTTCCCCTTTTTAGTAGTTCCCAGAGGCGGATCTAATGGGGGGCAAATCTGTAAGTTTTGCAAGAAGCCTTACCTTGCAGTGGAAAACACTCCTCTCCTGCACCGTTTTAGCCAATCCTCACAGGGAACAGCAACATCTTGGCGTTGCTTACTGGCTACAGCAGCAAGGGAGAGGAGGGATTTACATGACAGGGTAAGGCTTCTTGCAAAACTTACAGATTTGCCCCCCCCCTTAGATCCGCCTCTGGTAGTTCCTTTCCCCCCATTGACTGTTTCTTTTCATTTCCACTCTCGGAATCATCCCATCCATCAGAGTCATGTGTGTCCTTTGATTTTTCTCCTTGACTTTGTTGTGGATTTTTGTTTATCTCTAGTTTTTTTTAATCTATTATGTTTTGTAAGCCACCATGGGCATTTAATTATCCTGTCCTAGTTTACCTCCCCTTTGCCAATGCAGCTGTCCCACTAGAGAGTGTGCTGCTGTATCCCTTCAGAGAGGGCAGTCCCAGAGGTCTTCTCCAGGTAAAGGAACATTTGTTCCCTTACCCCGAGGTAAGCCTTCAAGGCTGGGACAGGTCTACTCGAACCTAACTTCAAAATGGGCAGCACTTTTCTCTTAAAAATGGACAGCCCCATCCTACTGCAGCATGACAGTGCCGGAATTCTCGGTGCACGTTTTCTGGGTGGGCGGGGACGGTGGAACTGGGCGGGAAAAGGGGCAGGGTAGGGTGAGACCAGTGGTAGTCTCCATCGCCGTGTCCTAATCAGTGGTGTCATTCAAATGATTTAGGAACAGGAACTCACTTTTGATTGGCCCTTGTTGGGAACCCGGAACCAGCCACGGAGCCCGTTAGGATCCGGAACGCCCGTTCTGGTCCGTTCCCCCTGAATGATATCACTGGTCCTAATCCCTGTGTCAGATTGCGTGTCTCAGGAGTTAGGCCACTGTCAAGAACGTTTGGAGCACTCTCGGAGTGTTGGCCCCTCTGTCTCCGAGAGCGGTCCAAACATATGCTATGGTGTCCCTCGTGTCAGCCAAACTTTGCTGGCCGAACTGTGCCGGCCTAACTCCAGGTTAGGATTGCGCCCTCAAAACGGAGGACCTCAAGTCTCTGCTGGCAAAATAGCTGGTGCAGAATTGAGGAGACCCATAGGTGGGTGTGAGGGACATGGTGGTGCAGTGGGTTAAACCGGTGTTGCTGAACTTGTTGACCTTCCGGTTGGCAGTTCGAGACCACACGATGGAGTGAGCTCCCGTTGCTTGTCCCAGCTCCTGCCAACCTAGCAGTTTGAAAGGACATAAAAATGCAAATAGATAAATAGGTACCACTTCGGTGGGAAGGTAACAGTGTTCCGTGTGCCTCGGCGTATAGTCATGCCGGCCACATGACCACGGAAGCTTGTCCTCTGACAAACACTGACTCTACAGGCTTAGAAATGGAGATGAGCACCGCCCCCTACAGTCGGTCACGACTAGCCCCATTTGGTTATGGGGAAACCTTTACCTTTTATAAGGGGGATGTCCACCCTTATATGTCCACAAACGTGCCCTTCCTCCAAGGAGATTCCTATGACTGCCATGCTCCTTGGAGTATGTAGTGGTTGGCCCAGGCACCATAGGATTGGGCTGTTACACTCTTACATTGATCTTACAAGCCGCGGATGTTTTATTCCCTGTCCTCGTCCTTTCCTAGGCCAAATGAAATCGAGAGGCCTATTTCAGAGTGCACCGATTTGAACAAGTGTGGCACAAACTCCATTGCCCACTCCACCAGCCACCTGGTCCGGACACTTTTAAAAATATATATATATTTTCCCCTTGATAATGGTAAGACCTTCTGGTTTTCCAATAAATGGTTTATTGACCTGTGTAATGAATTCTAGAGCTGAATATGAGGTTACGAAATGAAAAAAAAAAAAAGTGCCTGTCTAGCCGTATTATGTCACAGGGAGTGACAGAAAAAACCTTGAATGATTTTGTTCCTATAAATACAACTTAGCCTTTTTGTTCAGGTTAATTTCTCGATGACTGGCAAGGCTGTACGGATCCAGCACGACAGCTCTATGGTAACAGCAACAATACAGTGCCTTTGAAAAGATGCACACATGCTCCCTGCAGGGGAAAAAAAACCCTGTCTGGTATTGGCCTCTGAGACATTTTAAAATATTGTTTTTTGATCGGCGGTATCTGACGCACTGCTAAAACGCTTGATGCTAAGGGGTTTGGCCTGCATTGGCATTGTTGTACAGGATGAAACCTTTTTCATGGAACAATTTAAAAATAGCACACCCAAAAACATAGAAAGACTTCATTGAGTCAAGGAATTTAATTTCCCACAGAGGAGGTGAGGGCAGATGTATCATTTTTGCAGTCATGCAGGCCATCTGAAAATAGTTCTCGACACATTCAATAGGAGAAGACCTTTCTTTGTCTGAGGGCAAACCCTGAAATACAAGGTTGAGCCTAATTATCTGCGGATTTTTAACCCGCGGACAGCGGCGGCATTCAGCTGGTATGCTGGGCGGGACTTACCTTTGACCGGCAGACCGCCCATTGCGTAACGGCACGTTCTGCCCAGTGATGTCATGCAGGGGGTACGCGGGGGTACGCGAGTACCGGTTTCTAGGATCACAGCTGGCCCCGCCCATTCGCCTGCCCACTCGTCGACTCCGCCCTCTGCAACGTTTGAATTTCCTGCATGTTTGAGTTGCCTGCATGTTCTCAGAGCCAGGCAGGCAGGCAGGCAGCGAGCGGAGCCTTTCCTTTCCTTGCCACTGAAACATGAGTTGCTCTGGGGTTTTAACATGATGCCAGGCCTCCTTCACATGTTCTGGGGGTGCTGTGGAATACTGTTGCAACTGTTGGGTCAGTTTAAAATCATCTGAGGCCTCAAAAAGGGCTTTTTTCATGTCACTTCCTGCCACGCCATCACTTCTGGCTTATGATGTCAGTTCCGGTGGGCGGGTCCCGACACGTGCCAATCAAAAGTGAGTACCTGTTCTTAAATCATTTAGATGACACCACTGGTTCCGCCGCTTTCCCGCCCGCCAACAAAAAACAAGTCCAGAGGGCTGGAGGTTTTCTCCCTGCCCCATAATGCCTTATAACAGGGGAATGCCCTCCCCTTAGAATTAAGAACTGCTCCCTCTTTGGCAATATTTCGGCGGGGGTTGAAGTCCTTTTTATTTCAACAAGCTTTTAATTGTTGACAGGCTGGCTGGCTGGTTTTTTACACTCGCTTTGTATATTTTAGGATCCACGGGGCTTGTTTTAAATTTTTAATTATTTTAATATTGTTTTTAATCATTGTTTGTAGTTGTTAACTTTGTGATTTTAATGTATTTTTATTGTTGTAAGCTGCCTTGGGTGCCCATGGGGCAGAAAGGTGGGATATAAATTAAATAAATAACAATAACAACATTAACAGTGTTATTATAACTGTGGGTCGGGACCCACTTGGTGGGTCGCAACCTGCTGTCAGGTGGGTTGCAGAGAGCTGGGAGCAGCCATCTTAGAAACTGCAGACCTTCCTCTTGCTATATTTGTGAGTGGTAGCAGTTTGAATTTTCAAGTGAAAGTTTTAAAAATTTTTGTTTTTAGTTCAGTGTTTTTGCATCATCTTGCTTTCTGTCAGGGATGTTTCATGGCTATGCAATTGCTGTAGTCCATGAATGCCAATTTGCATTTCAGGAGTGTCATTTTATTATGTTACAATGATAGCACTTCCTGCTTGATGATGTCATTTCCTGCCATGACATCACTTCCAGTGGGTCCCGACATGAGTGCCATTCTAAAAAGTGTGTCCAGGTCTAAAAGGTTTGAATACCGCTGCCTTATAAGGCATTAAAAATGCAACTTCTGGTTTCTTCCGCAAGGGTTCTGGGAATAGTACTAATTTGTACTAATTACAATAAGTAGGTACCACTTTGGTGGGAAGGTAATGGCATTCCATGCGCCTTGGCGTATAGTCACGCTGGCCACATGACCACGGAAGCTTGTCCTCAGGACAAATGCCGGCTCATAGAAACGGAGATGAGCAGCGCCCCCTACAGTCAGTCACAACTAGACCATTCGGTCGTGGGGAAACCTTTACCTCTTTTTACAGTTAGCTAATGTACTAATTACCTGTACTGATGGCAAGCTTCCATCATGCTCAGCTTGAACCAGGGGAAAGACAGCTCTGGACAGCCTCTTGGCTAGTAACCATAATACCACCAATTACCTCTCCAACCAATCTCCTGAGCAGGTTTGAATTAAAAAAAAAAAGATTATTGACAGCTCTAAGATGAAATAAATGAAGACATGTTCTTGCTCAACTTACCTTTTAACAGTTGTAACACCAATTGAGAAGCCAGTCTCATACCGCAAGTGAAGACCCAGGCTATTGACTCTTCTAAAGGGCTTACATCTTTACCCATAATTCCTCAGCTGCTAGGGAAATTCTTAACCCAGCCAGTTGCGTCATGCAAGAGAGATCCTGTACAACTTGGCTCTTTCTTCGCTGGAGGGGTGCTGGGGGGTGCGGACTGCACTGGGGGATGCACTCAGGCGTGGTTGTAACACCGCTACTGATCAAAACTGAGAAAATCTTGGTATTTTTGAACAATACCACCATGTTATATATCATACCAGATATATTCTCCTTTAATAAAGTGAGCACTCAGATGCTTCTTTAGGCAATTAGTGGAAACACAGTGTGGAAACACGGTCTGCTAACGACCCAGCTTAGCAACTAGCCAAGCCAACCGCCACTTTCTCCCAGGAAACCAGGATGGCTTGGAGTATTCTGGTGCTCCCAGTCGTTTGAAAATCCCAGCCAAATCTGCAGGCAAAACATCAGGAGACAGAATTTTGATTGGACTGCAGCCACCAAGCCTGAACAGTTTTAACTTTGGTACCCCTACCAGCCATGAAAGCCTCAGAATGTATGCCTGCCAAGGTCTCCCTGGCATCTGAAGTAATGGACCAATTCGTGGGCTTGGAAGGGACCCACAAGGTCATCTAGTCCAACCCCTAGCCTATAACAGGAAATCCTAGGAGCAACTCTAGCAGGTGCCTAGTAAGTCTCTGCTTCAAGATGTCCAGTGATGGAGAATCCACCAGAGGCAGATCTAAGGGAGGGCAAAGCTCTAAGTTTTGCAAGAAGCCTTACCTTGCAGTGGAAATCACTCCTCTCCTGCACCGTTTTAGCCAATCCTCACAGGGAAAAGCAACATCTTGGTGTTGCTTACTGGCTACAGCAGCAAGGGAGAGGAGGGATTTCCATGACAGGGTAAGGCTTCTTGCAACTAAGTGTCCCCTTCCGGAGAGCTTTGCCCTCCCTGTAGGTCCGCCTCTGGAATTCACCACCTGTTCCACTATTGAACCGCCTTGACCATCCTGAATTTCTTCCTGTTGATGTCCTGCCAGAAACTCCTCTCTTGCAGTATGTACCCATTGGATCGAGTTCTTCTCTTGGAGGCAGTTGAGGATAAATTTGTTCCTCCTTCCATAGGATAGCCCTGCAACACTATCATGTCTCGTCTCCTCCAGGCTCCCCCCCTTACCCTGTGATAAGGGCAGTAGAGCCAGCTGCTGCCTCTACTGCTCTTCCTAGATCTGAAGGAGCCCCTCTAGCCACACGTCCTCTTCATCTCTGTTCCCTTCTTCCTGTTTGAATCCAGGGTGCAAGAGAAGAGAGATGAAGGCAGGTGGGTGGATGCAGGCAAATTCATCATTTGTGAGGTGTTAGTGGGCCTATATGGACCTCTGACAAACTTGCCGCTGATGCAAGTGGCCACATCAGATAGCCCCAAGGAAGGGCCAGCCGTTGTTTTTCCCTGGCGAAACCCCGAACTCTGCCCATTTCCCTGTGCTGACCTTCAGAGTGGCTGTGAATTAGACCTTTAAAAAGGCTAAAATAAGAAGTCCTGGTTAGGTCCAATTACATTGCTCTGAAGACACCTACTGCCATCCAAATTCATTAAAAGCATTTGTACGACGTCTACTGTACCGGATGACATTTTTGCTTGGACTCCCATCAATTGTTAAAACTGCTATTTAAAATACGAAAAAAGGGGACACCGTTTTCAAATAGCAAGATATCTGTGAATACTGGGTGGTTGGGGGGGGAAGGTATTTGGATGGGGTAAAAGTCACTATTATTCTCAGCTAAACAGGAAAGGTTTTTTACGTTGAAGTCTAAATATAGACTCGAGTGGAAAGCTGCATTGTAACTTGAAGAAAATTCCAAGCATTCAATATAATGGGAATAGCAAAATCTTTCTCCAGATCTGGTCTGGAAACGTGTTATATTTTTAACAAGTATTTTGCAGTGGAAAAGTTCTCAGTCCCCACCAACTTTTAGTGCCTCTGGAACAGATGTTTTGAAAGGACACGGATCAAACAGTTTTACCTTAACACTTCACAGAGAATCCAAGAGGAGTCAACACAAAGTAGCCCCCACCCTCACTGCCAGGTCTTGTCCGCCCCCCCCCCCACTGGACCCCTTCTCAGTTTCAGTCCTCTGATAATATGATAGACCAAATGTTTTAGTACCATGATCCACACTGAAAACAACTCTCTATCGGGACCCACTTTACTTTTGTAAAGTTTTAGCTTTACAAAACTAAAAGAAAAGTTCACTTTAAGTGGGGTTACTGTATTGGAAAAGGCAGGAGATACCCCAAGGAGATAGGGAATGGTATCAGCAGTGGCCCCTTGTCCAAATAAGCCAGGAAGTATGGGGTTAATCCCAGAACGCCTGCAGCAGGAACACAGCTGCAGGCTGATGAGGGCTCTAGCTATGAAGGGAGGTTAGCACAGGTGCAGATGGGTTTGGCTGATGGTAGAGCTTGCCCAACAACAGACATCGATTGGCCTAACTCAGTATAAAGTTGGAGGCAGGAGCTGCAGTAAGAGAGCACCAGGTAGGTGCTGGATGGACGGATTGGGACTGGCCAATGGATGCAGTGTTAAAGGACTGGATAAAGGAAGGCAAAAAGACTGTGGGAAGTTGTTGTATGGCTGCCACACCCCTGAAGCCACCAAGGGGAGGAGGCAGGTGTGGCTTAGGTAAGCTGACTGCCTATTGTTTGGTGGTGTGTTTTGTTAGTGCTAAATTAGGGTATTTTGAGCTAAACTGGTGATGAGGGCAGTCTGGAGGAGGCTGGCCAGCCGGTGATTCCAAGCAAGGCTGCTGGAAGAGAGGAGGCCCAGTGGGTGAAGGAACCCCCTCCCTCTTGCCTATCTCTGAGGCCGCTCTGGAGGGGAAACTAGTTAGCCTAATGTGGGCATCAGGGCCATTGGGGAGGCCCAGCAGGGAATTTGGCAGAACAATTACCAGATACACACTGGGAGGCTTTTGAAACCCTTCCATGCTGAGCTGCACCTGCCCAAATTCCCTCTTCTGTACAATGGTTAAAGGCATAGGTGCTTTGTATTTGATGTTGGCCAGTTTGCCTCTGGTAACCCTACTTGGTAGCCCTACTTTAAGCCTCTTTATCCTTTTTACTATGCTGGGCAAAACCAACTCCTGGAGAGTTTGTTGAACTTCACCAGATCAGGACCATTCTGGTGGCCTTGGGTTTCCCTTCTCTGGCCTTCCATCAGAGCGGAGGCACATTCAACTGTTCCATGACTAAACATGCAGATATGGCTCAATTTTACTTTCCAAAGGTAGGGTTATCAGATACAAACCGGGACAGAGTGCCCACACCTTTCAGCATTATATAGGAGACGGAATTTGGGCAGGTGCAGCTTTTGAATCCCGAGCTGCACCTGCCCGAATTCCCTCTTCTAGACAATGGTCAAAGGCATAGGCGCTGTGTCCCAGTTTGGTAACCCTATGTATAAGTCACACCCACACATTAGTTTTCGACATTTATAGCACAACCCAAGTCATGTGTACTCAGAAGTAAGTCCCATTGTTTGTCTGTCCCTGTTTGGATCTGGTCACCCTCTCCATAGGGCTCATTACATTTTCCTTGTCGGCTGGAAGATAGGGGACTTCCTTCTTGAATGTTTTTGGGGGGCTTGAGTCCATAGGATCAGGATCCTTCTGGTGGTGGTACATTCCTCTCGGCCTGCCCTTTCTAGTGGACTGAGGCCTGTGTGCCTACTCACAAGGAAACATCAGCACGCTGCGTCTTTCTGACTCCACAGGGCTCAATACCTTTTCCTTGTCAGCTATCAGCTTGTCAGTTTCGTGACCCACCAAAAATGGGGTCCCGACCCACAGTTTGGGAAGCACTGCTGTAGACTGATATGTGCCTTTAAGGAACGCAGTTCCTTAAATTTGGTACCATGTTGTCAACCAGGAAACCATATAGCCAGGTTAGGTCGAAGACTAAGGGCACAATACAGGGACGGACATTGTGCTAATGCTACATGATAGTGCCATCACCAGCACCAATCTGGGGGCACTGTTAGGCTGCATCCAAGGCTCTGCCCCTGGGCTGCTTGGCCCCGATTTGGGCCACATGGCTTCCTCAGATCTGCACCTGCTACACAGCAGCCACGGATCTGAGGAACACTGTGGGGAGGCTGGAGGGGGCTCCCCGGCGTGCCTGAGATGCACTGGATATGGCACAGGCTGGCCAGCCTCACCATTCCAATGCAACGTAGTAGGACTGTGCTCTGACTTTCCTTTCCCTTCTCCAGAGAATGGGCTTTCCAACACCAGGTCACCTTGGTTGGCCCTGCCTGGGGAAAGGCCTGGCTGTCTTTGGGGTTGTTTCCAGTGATGTCATGTAGGGGGTACACGGGGGTACGCGAGTACCCGTTCCTAGGATTACGGCTGGCCCCGCCCACTCGTCAACTCCATCGGTGCTTTGCTCCGCCCCCTGCAACGTTTGAATTTCCTGCACGTTTGAGTTGCCTGGCAGCGAGCGGAGCGAAGCGAAGCGAGGGAGCCTGACAGCGGCAGCAGCGTTAGCAGGTAGGCTGCCTGGGGCTCCCTCTCCCGAGGAGGCACAGCGGTTCCTGGGGGGGGGATTTTGGAATTTGTTTCCAAAAGATTTTGGAATTGCTGAAATGAGCTGGTGGCTTTTTTAAACTTGCCTTGCCTTGCCATGCCACTGAAAAATGAGTTGCTCAGGGGTTGCTCTCGAATACTTTTGGAACTGTTGGGTCACTTTAACATGATGCCAGGCCTCCTTAACATGTTCTGGGGGTGCTGTGGAATACTGTTGCAACTGTTAGGTCAGTTTAAAATCTGAGGCCTCAAAAAGGGCTTTTTTCATTTCCCTTCCTGCCACGACATCACTTCCGGCTTATGACGTCACTTCCGGTGGGCGGGTCCCGACACGTGCCAATCAAAAGTGAGTACCTGTTCTTAAATCATTTAGATGACAACAGTGGTTGTTTCCACTTCGTGGTTGACGACTGCAGTGCTTTCAGTTGTGGGAATGTGAGCAGTCCCTTCAAGGGTCCCTTTTCGAATCGCGGTGCCCACCCTTGAGACGCTCCCTTGCAGATCGGCTTCCCATGCAAAATGCGTACTCCGAGTCTCCAAAACAAGCGGGCTGTGGGCGTTTGTGTCACATTCCAATTCGTTTTAATATCTTTTCCACTGAA
This sequence comes from Lerista edwardsae, assembly GCA_029204185.1. Taxonomy (NCBI): domain Eukaryota; kingdom Metazoa; phylum Chordata; class Lepidosauria; order Squamata; family Scincidae; genus Lerista; species Lerista edwardsae. Next base: position 1,964,133 of record JAJKFI010000023.1, read on the forward strand.
GGCCGTGTCCGTCCGGTCAGGGCCAAGTGGAGCTACTTCCACACAGCTTTCATTCTCAATTGGTATCAATTTGTTTGGAACAGGCAGGACAAAGTCTTGGGCTTGTCTGATCGTTGAGGTGCATTTCCCCCCGCTTCTCGAAAGGGTTTACCCCCACCCACCCACTAAGGAGCCCACCCACTGTGTCTCTGTGTGAGTTACTGTCCGGATTGTGCTTCCTCATTGGAAGGTGTGTGGCATGGTGGGGAGGGGGGCTAGTTCTTTTCCCGACTGGTCTCAAGCCAGCAGCCCTCTGGTTCCCCCTGGCATGAGCTCTCCTGGGTGTGACCATTTCTGAAACAAATATCACATGCAAATCCTGCCTCTTGCTATGGTTGTGTCTATTGCAAAGCCAAGGCCCTTCAAGTTGAATTACACAAATGGGATCTGAAGGCTACGTACACAACAGATTAGGGGCCAAGTGAGACCCAGCATGGAAATTCCATGACTGGAATGTCCAATGTCCTTAGCAGCCCTTCTGTAACTGCGCACATGGTCCATGGTTACAGAGCATCCCTGCCACCAGTGTGCTCCAAAACTCCATTTCCCATTCACCATGACTGCATAAGAAGGTAAGAACATCAGAAGAAGACCCATCCTGTCTCTCACAGAGGCCCACCAAAAGTGCCTCTGGGAGCACCCAAGACAACTGCATGCTGTTGCCACTCGCTTGCACCTGGCATTCTGAGGTTGCCTACTTCTAAAACCAGGAGGTTGCACCTACCTGTCATGGCTTGTCACCTATGCTTGACTTTTCCTCCATAAATCTGTCCAATCCCCTTTTAAATGTATCTAGGCCATCACCACACCCTGTGGCAAGGAGTTCCACAGATTAACCACATGCTGGGTAAAGAAATATGTTCTTTCTTTACCCAGCATGTGTCAAGACATGCTGAGGGTGGAGGGAGGGAAGGCGAATCGGGGCAGTGAGAAGATGGGCCCATGGGCTGGCCTGCCTAGGAGGGGGTTGGACCAGCCTCCAGATCTAAATCCCCGGCCCAGTCAGACCCAATCAGGAGTTGCGTCAGTGATTTTGCTGGCGCAGCTCTGAGTAGCCCTATTGGGACCTCTGTAGAGCAACATTAGATAAGGCGTCCTCCTCCGGATCCTATCCCCCATGTCAGGCTTGAAAGTCTGGCATGGGGCTTCTCTGTGCCTGCAATTTCACTCAGACTCGAGTAGCCCCATTGAACAGGCTGGGGCTTTACTCGGGATAAGGGGACGAATGTCTTCTTCCCCCAAGGAAACCTCCAGTCTTCTTGCATCCAGCTCAGGATCCTGCAGTAACCATTCAGAGGTGCCACTCCTGAGCTGGATGGGATTGGGCCCTAAAATAGCTCCAGAACTCTCAGAGTGCTGAATCCCAGTATTGTTTTGCATAGTTAATCTTCCTTAATGGATTATAGAATCATAGAGTTGGAAGTGACCTATAAGGTCATCTAGTCCAACCAGTGGTGTCATCCAGGGGGAATGCGCCGGAACAGCCGTTCCTGAATCTAATTAGGGATAGCTCCGCCCACCTGCCGCCATTCGCCGCCGCCTCTGTGATGGATGCGGCGCTGCGATGTGCCCCTGGCCTCAGAGGGGGCACCTGCTCGCCGGGGGGATGGGTGGGGGGCGCGCCGGGTGCCCGAACGAGCGGCAGTGGGGCGCGTCCACCGGGGCAGCCCGCGCGGCGGGCGGGAAGGCGGTGGAACCGACGGGACGGGCTGCCAATCAAAGGTGAGTCCCGGTCACCGTTCCGGTTCCTGGATCAGTTAGATCCCACCGCTGAGTCCAACCCCCTGCCTTTAGCAGGAAATCCTCCTAGAGCATCTCCAGCAGGTGCCTGTCAAGCCTGTGCTTGAAAGTCTCCAGTGAGGGAGAATCCACCGCCTCCTTTGGCAATCTGTTCCACTGTCGAACCGCCCTTATCGTCAAGAAATTCTTCCTGATGTCCAGCCGGAGTCTCCTCTCTTGCAGTTTGTACCCATTGGACCGAGTTCTACTGTCAAAGGCAGATGAGAACAGATTTGTTTGCAGCTGAACTCTTGCAAAGCCTATGCTGCTTTCTTAGTGGATTAATTTGCAGTTGAACTCTTGCAAAGAGCTGTTGTTTCAAAATAACTTGCTAACAGCAAGATTGCTCACAGCCTTGCTTCAGAAATCAAGAATAATAAAAGCCTAGAAGTGATTGTTAGGAAAACAAAGTACCAGGAGGCCCTGATGAGCTTGGAAGGAGGGTTTGCCCTGAAGGTTCCTGGTGAAAACTCTGTCTTATGCTTTAATATTCATATAGAATTTTCATGTTGCCAGACCTGAAATGACAGAACGCTTAGAGGTAAATGTTGCCAAGCAGATTTATTTAAAAGAGTGACTGCATTTAGAAAGAATGTCAGTTCTAGAGGCTGAGTATGATATGGTCTGCTAAGTGTGACTATTATATTGTGAAAACATTCTCTTTCATCAATTTACAATTTCTTTTTTTCCCTCACTAAAGGGGAAAAAACCTACACAGTGAACAGCTGCTTCAGAAAATGGCAGCCCCATGTTTAATTCCCTCCCTGCCACTGTTGTTTTAACTCGTGTTTTTAACACATACTTTGTATGGGAAAGACCTGTGTTCAAATCCTGGCTCAGCTCTGGAACTCACTGGTGATCTTGGTCCAATCACTTATCTGTCAGCCTAACACCATTTCACAAGGTACTTGTGAGGTTAACATGTCAGGGAGGAGCAACATATGCCACTTGGAAATCGGGGGAAAGGCAGGATAAAAATTGTATTGCACACTATGGTGGTGACTTTCAATATTTTTCTTCTCACAGCACACTGAACTCTATGGTCTTCTCTATGGTGTTCGCCTCTTGTGATGTCACTTCCGGCTTCCGGGAAGTTCTTCCGGGTTCCACAGCTCTGTTTCTAGGGCAACTATCTGTAGTAACAAATTCTGTCCTTTTTCATCTGATGGCAGAAGAGGGACAGACAATTCATAACTACAGATTGTTGTTGTTCAGTCGCCAAGTCAAGTCCAACTCTCTGCGACCCCCTGGACCACAGCACACCAGGCCTCCCTGTCCTCCACTAGCTTCCAGAGTTCACCCAAATTTATGCTCATTGCATCGGTGACACTGTCTAACCATCTCATCCTCTGCTGCCCCCTTCTCCTTTTGCCTTCAATCTTTCCCAGCATGAGGGTCTTTTCTAAAGAGGGTCTTCTCATGAGGGGGCCAAAGTGTTTGAGCTTCAGCTTCAGGATTTGTCCTTCCAGGGAGCAATCAGGCTTGACTTCCTGTAGGATGGCCCAATTTGATCTCCTTGCAGTCCAGGGGACTCTCAGTCTTCTCCAACACCATAATTCAAAAGCAAACAGAGCCATAGAACCCAGATGGAGTTTCTCGGTGATTTTCAACCGTTGTGCTCCAAACTCTTGTGGCACCACCAATGTGCTGTGGCACACCAGTTAAAAATGGCTGCATTATGGAGTGGGAGACTTAATTAATATGCTCCTGCCATTTCAGTGCCTGCTGCATCCCTTTTCCAATGCAGTGTTCTGTCCCAGTATGTGTGTGTGGGGAATCCTTCTCTTTTTTCCATTCCAGACCAAAACCATTGTTGCTGCAACAGTTGTGTCAAAAAGGAAGCCTGCCAGAAAGCCCACGGACTTCATCCGCTATCAAGACCAAACAGCAGAGGACTAGAGCAGGTCATTCTGGGGCCCCAACTGTTTTTTTTCTTTTTTCTTTTCTTTTACTCATAATAATGATTAATATTATGGCAACACCCTGCATTGAGGGTATAAAAACACAAGCCTTTCCCAAAACCATGACTCAGCCTCTTGACTCCCAACTATCTGTGAGATTCCTTGGAAAGAATTTCAGGTCCTTTTCTGCACAGCTCCGTATCTTCCCAAAAAACTGTCAACTCGTTCAGTGCCTCGTGGGAGGAAGCGGTCCAACACAATCCCACACCTGTCGTTGGGTCTCATGATCGCTGCTGCAAGGCTGCAGCCGAGAACACTCCCTCGGACTTTCCAGTGCGGCTTCCAATATTCGCAGACATCGTGACCAAGAATGTGATAGACACAATGTTCAGAGGGTAAAAAAAAAAAAGCACAGCAAATGAACTGCATCCAAAGCCTGTTGAAAACAGTGGAAAGAGCCCCGTCTCCAAGGTGGTTTTAGCTAAGGCAATCTACCAGAGCAACAGGTTGGAGCATCTTCAAAGGCAAGAATACATGAACATAAATGGAGCCCTGCTGGATCAGGCCAAAGGCCCATCTAGTCCAGCTTCCTGCATCTCGCAGTGGCCCACCAGGTGCCTCAGAGAGCACATGAGACAACAAGACGCCTGTATCCTGCTGCCACTCCCTTGCACCTGGCATTCTGAGGTAAATTTCTGAGGTAAACCTCTGAAGTAAATATGAGGAAAATAAAACAGAACTTGATATCTGTTTGCTTAACCTGGGCCTTAAGAGCATAAGAAGAGCCCTGCTGGGTAAAGCCAAAGGCCCATCTAGTCCAGCTTCCTGTATCTCACAGTGACCCACCAGGTGCCTCAGGGAGCACACAAGACAACAAGATGCCTGCATACTGTTGCCACTCCCTTGCACCTGGCATTCTGAAGTAGCCAACTTCTAAAATGGGGAGGTCGCACAACCCATCATGGCCTACAGCCCACAGTGGACTTTTCCTCCAGAAATCCGTCCAATCCCCTCTTAAAGGCATCTAAGCCAGATGCCATTACCACCTCCTGTGGCAAGGAGTTCCATAGGTTAATTACTTGGTAGGCAGGAGGTCCCAGGGAGGAGGTCCTAGTGACTTCACCCACCCAGGGTGGCTTTGGCCAGTTCAGCAAAATGGTCTATAAAGACGTTTCGGGGGCTTTGCCTGGGCAAAAGCAATCTTCCTAGCCCTGGTTCTTTGTGTGTTTGGACTCCTGGCTTGTTCTTTGTTTCCAACTCCTGGCTTGATCTCCTGGATTCAATCCTGGGTAAACTCCTAAGTCCCACTTGATGGCTCTTTACAGCTATGCATTGGAAAAGCATACAAAGAGGGGAGTTGAGGGGAGCTCTCCCCCAGGTGCCAGTCTCCAAGAGGCCGCCCCACGATTTCTAAACATCTTTTTCAAGAAAAAAGCATTTCTTTTAAACTTTTTTTTTGTCTGCTTGTTTGTTAGATTTCTACCCTGCCTTTCTGCTCCATTTCGGGGCACCCAAGGTGGCTCACAATATTAAAATTAAAAAGAACAGGATGAACAATTAGAACAGTAACATTAAAACAATTTAAAATTTAAAAATGAACAGGCCCCCTATGGATCCCACAGTTGCAGTTAAAAATGCCAGCCAGCAGGTCAGCAGCTAAAAGCTTCTTTAAATAAAAAAAATTGTTCAGACCCCACTGAAAGTTTGCCAAAGAGGGAGCTGTTCTTAATTCTGGGGGGGGGGGAGTTTCCACCATTGGTTTCGATTGGTTATCAGTATGATTATATACACGAGGTTACAAAATTATATAAATACTAGCTTGTCCTTACCTGGCGTTGCCCAGGTATTTATGTATCCCAAGCTTCTATTAGACAGGAAAAGGAATGAATTCTATCTATAGTGTAAAATCAAAGTAATTTTGTGTACAGGAACTTAAAAGTATAAGTATAGTATAAAAATTATAAAGTAAAATCTTTTACAAATTCACTATAATATTACTTTAACTCAGAACTTGATTATAAACCACATTTTTGGTTTCACCTCCAGGAGCAAGAATAAATAAATTCTTGGGTGAACCCACCCTTGAGCAAGCAACATAAAGTTGTCCATGGGAGAAACACGGCAATCTCAAATCCACTCCGCAGTACTTAATATACTGCCCCTGTGACTTGTTGATCGTGATCGAGAATGCAAATCTCACTGGAAATTGCAATCTCTTAAAGTTAAAAAGGAAATCCGTCAGAATGAGTGGTATCTGTGGGATAAAAACTGTTTCACCCTCTCCCTTTCTTGTTAAGTAAAGATAGTCACTTCAATTACAGTACCCAGCATCTTCTTGACACACAGCCTTGTGCCGTTGCAAAGTTTTGGTGGGTGGAGGTTCCGTAGCAAAATAATTGGAGATTCCACTGTAAGTAAAAGACGATGTGGTGGCAATCCAGCCGGATCAAGTGAATTTAGGAAGTCTGATGGGAAATTGACGTCCTCATAGGCATCTACTACAGTATCGATAGCCTTGTATTCAGTGACTACGCCTGGTAACATGGCAAGTATTTGATTGGAGTCCAAGACTGGGGCATAATGATTTCTAAAAAATTTCCAGAAGGTTCTACAGAGTTCTGTTCGTTCTATTGAACTACACTTGGGCTTAAATGCCATCAGGACTGTCACCAATCAGCTTAGTGACCCAGAAACCTATGAATTCAACACTAATATCGGCCGTTTTTGACTATTTTTACATGGCACCCCCTTCCCACCACCACCCCTAGGGGTGTTAAGGTTGTCTTACCTAACATTTCTTTCCAGATTGTAGGTCATATGTGTACCAAGATTGGTGCAAATTACTGCAGGAATTCCAGAGCTATGCTGGAACGTACATACACACATCCGATTTTATATATAGATATAGATGCAAAGATAAATATACAAATGTACAAAGTTAGTACACACACACACACACACACACACAGAGAGAGAGAGAGAGAGAGAGAGAGAGAGAGAGAGAGAGAGAGAGAGA
>JAJKFI010000023.1:1970877-1984876 GCA_029204185.1 Lerista edwardsae
AGAGAGAGAGAGAGAGAGAGAGAGAGAGAGAGAGAGAGAGAGAGAGATCAATAAAAGAAAATGTTCACTGTCTGCCCTTCTTCTCTGGCTAATCATGTCACCTCATGACTATTACTGAAAATAATTTTGTCATGGGAGGGTTGCAAAAAATATATGGGCTCCTGCAGGGCTGTATTAGAATCATAGAGTTGGAAGGTACCTACAAGGTCATCTAGTCCAACCCCCTGCCTGTAGCAGAAATCCTCCTAGAGCATCTCCAGGAGATGCTTGTCAAGCCTCTGCTTGAAGGTCTCCAGTGAGGGAGAATCCATTACCTCCCTCGGCAATCTGTTCCACTGTCAAACCGCGCTTATTGTCACGAAATTCTTCCTGATGTCCAGCCGGAATCTCCTCTCTTGAAGTTTGTACCCATTGGATCTAGTTCTACTGTCAAAGGCAGATAAGATTTGTTCCTTCTTCCTTATGACAGCCCTTCAGATATTGGAAGAATGCTATCACATCCCTTCTGAGTCTTCTCTTCTCCAAGCTCAACATACCCAGTTGAGCTTTTTCCAGTTCCCTCAACCTTTCCTTGTAGGACTTGTTTTCCATCCCCTGGCCCTGATCATCTTCGTTGCTCTTCTTGGAACCTGCTCCAATTTGGCTGCATCTTTCTTGAACTGAGGTGCCCGGAATTGGACACAGGACTCCAGGTGAGGTTGCACCAATACGGAATAAAGCATTATCCATTAGGCTGAGCAGGCTGAAGCCTAGGGACCCCACAGGGGCTAGGGCAGTGGTGGTATCTAAAGCGAGAGGAACCGGTACGCTGAGCAGGACTTACGTGTGATTGGCTGCCCGTCCGTTCGGTTCCGCTGCCTGCCCGCCCGCTGCGCGGGCTGCCCTGGCCTCGGAGGGGGCGCCTGTTCACCGGGGGGGATGGGTGGGGGGCACACCGGGTGCCTGGGTGAGCAGTGGTGGGGCGCACCAACCGGGGGCAGCACACACAGCGGGCGGGCAGGCGGTGGAACGGAACGGACGGGCTGCCAATCAACTGTACGTCCCGCCCAGTGTTCCGGTTCCTCCCGCTTTAGACACCACCACTGGGCTAGGGCCCATCACGATGGCATATCTGGGTATCAGCCTAATGTATGGGTCTCCAGATCTGGCCCCTGAGGACTACGCATCTGTCCCACCAACCCTCCAGCCAGCAGGAGACTACAGCAAGCCCTACGTGCAGCAGGAGAAGACTTGCAAAGGCTTGGGAGCATCCATGCAAGTCTGGGGGTGCAGTCCTAAGCTGGAGTTAGGCTGGCACAGGTCAGCCAGCCAAGTTTGGCTGGCACAAGGGCCACTGTAAAGCATGTTTGGCCAACTCTTGGAATCAGGGAGGATGGCACATATCCGGGTGCTGGTCTCTCTAACTCTGAAAGTGATCACCGAAAAAAACCATCCCTAATCATTGGGTATCAGGGGCAGTTTTTGGCATCAGGCACCAAGAGGTCTTGGGACGGCCCTGGGTGGAGCTATGCTGGATGAGAAAGCTCCTCTCTGCAGCGCCTCAAACCTCAGCAGAAGGCGGACCAGGAGGCCTCGGGTTCGAGTCCTGGTGAGGGAGGGGGTTGCTATTTGAAGTTTCCGTTTCTAAAATGCCATAGACAAGTCCTGGTTTCCCTTTTTATCTTTTTTGTGCTTCAAAGGGAAAACCTCAGGGAAAGTCCCCAACTCTCATCTGTCCATATTTTTGGAAGATGGATGGAAAAGTCCTCATTTTTCCAAACAACTTTATGGCACTCTCTTTGAATTACGGAGCCCCCTGTAAGCTGTGAGATTTCAAAATACTGTTCCGAAAGAAGTTGTTTTAAGCCCAGCCAAGTCATGATACTGTATTTAATTTTTCACAGTGGTGAGCTCATCTCCTGTTACCAAACAAATACCCTAATCAAGAAAAGTCTTTCTGCTAGGGAGGTCGTGCAGGGCACACGGTCTTGTCTCCCCTCCCTTCTCCCACCCATAATAAAAACAAGGCAGAGCTCCCATTAACTTCTGTGGGGCAAAATCTGACCCCCAAATGATCAGAGACAGAAAAGGATGGGTAATATGGCCCATAAGGCTTGTTGTTCTGTCTTTCAGAGGAGGAGCCCTACTTGTCAGTAGTCGCAAAATCACTAAAGACACCTTAAAGACGAACAAACGGATTTGGACAGAAGCTTTCTGAATTTCTCTTTGGTGTTTTTCTTTCTTTATCTGATCATTGCATTTCACACAGATGGTTGTGTTAAACTTATGTTGGCTCTTGTTGAGAAAATAGCACCCAGGGCTTCTAAGATGCAGTAGACTTTGGGTTACCCGGCACCTTTGCAACATTTCCACACTACATCTTAATCAGCAGGTTGGAAAAATGTGGGCTGAATGAAATCATTGTTGGGTGGATTTGCAACTGGTTCGATAACTGTACACAAAGAGTGATTGTCAATGGCTTTGCCTCAGACTGGAAGACTATTTTAAGTGGAGTGCCCCAGATGTTCTCTTTAACATCTTCATCACTGACTTGGATGAAGGGATACAAGGGGACCTCATCAAATTTGCAGATGACAGATTTGCAGATGAGGAGTAGCAAACACAAGAGAAGACAATAAAAGCCTTCAGGAAGATCTTGACAGAATGGAATACAGGGCTGAAATGAACGAGATGAAGTTCAGCAGGGACAAATGCAAGGTTCTGCGCGTAGGCAAAAATAACCAAAGATGCAGATATAGAATGGGAGAAACCTGGCTTGGCAGCACAACATGTGAGAGGGATCTTGGAGTTGCAGTGGATCTCAAGATGAACATGAGTCAGCAGTGTGATACAGCTGCAAAGAAGGCGAATGCAATTTTAGCCTGCATCAGTAGAACCATAGCGTCCAAGTTGCGAGAAGTTGTGGTTTCACTTTACTCCACATTGGTTGGGCCTGCATTCAGTTCTGGGCACCTCAGTTCAAGAAAGATGCAGCCAAATTGGAGCAGGTTCAGAGAAGAGCAATGAAGATGATCAGGGGGCTGGAAAACAAGTCCTACGAGCAGTGATGTCATGCAGGGGGTACGCGGGGGTACGCGAGTACCAGTTCCTAGGATTACAGCTGGCCCCGCCCATTCGCCTGCCTACTCGTTGACTCTGCCCCCTGCAACATTTGAATTTCCTGCACGTTTGAGTTGCCTGCACGTTCTCAGAGCCAGGCAGGCAGGCAGGCAGGCAGCGAGTGGAGCCTTGCCTTGCCTTGCCACTGAAAAATGAGCTGCTCTGGGGTTTTGGAACTGTTGGGTCACTTTAACATGATGCCAGGCCTCCTTCACATGTTCTGGGGGTGCTGTGGAATACTGTTGCAACTGTTGGGTCAGTTTAAAATTGTCTGAGGCCTCAAAAAGGGCTTTTTTCATGTCACTTCCTGCCACGACATCACTTCCGGCTTATGATGTCACTTCCGGTGGGCATGTCCCAACACGTGCCAATCAAAAGTGAGTACCTGTTCTTAAATCATTTAGATGACACCACTGCCTATGAGGAAAGGTTGAGGGAACTGGAACGTGGTATGCTTCAGGATTGCTCTGTAAGGAATTGCCTGATCCCAGCTGAGTAGCCCATCTCCAGAGCAGACCTCTGTTGATTCTAACAGGCCACTCTGTTGTAATTCACAGGAGCATTTCAGCAGAGTCCAGCTTGTGTGCCGGCTAAAGTGATCTGGGGGGGGTGTCAGCCCCCACTCCTCTCACATACGTTCCTGTGAAACATCTGTACTGTATCATTCACCAGAGGACACACAGGCTGGCAAGATATACGGTCAAGTCCAAGTTTTATGTCCTGGAAAATACGTCGGTATCAATGATAAAGGAGAGGAACAGTTCTGAGACACAGTTGATTTTTTTTTCCCAAAGGGGAAAAAGGGCAAGAATTGTTAAGTAGCCAGAAAGATATTCTGCTCTTTTATAAGAATTCTTAGCAATTAAGCACTTGAGAGGATTCAGGGCAGGCCCCAGGCATTATCTGTGTAATCCTCACTTGAATTTTTAGCTTGCTTGCATACCAAGCAAGGCAATTGGCACTTCCTCTTCTCCTTCTTTTCCTTCTGGTCCTGCATCATCATCATAATGGCAAGGGAGGGGCAGTGTGTTCTATTCAGGAAAAATCAGAAAATGATTCCTGGACTGGGCACCTCTGTTACGAAGAAAGACTGCAGCATTTGGGGCTCTTCAGTCTAGAAAAAAGATGCCTGAGGGGGGACTTGATTGAGAAATTATGCATGAGGTGGATAGAGGAATGTTCTTTTCCCTCTCTCACAACACCAGAACCAGGAGACATCCACTCAGATTGAGTGTTGGGAGAGGTAGAACAAATACTTTTTTACCCAGCAGGTCATTAATCTGTGGAACTCCTTGCCACAGGAGGTGGTGATGGCATCTGGCCTAAGTGCCTTTAAAGGGGGATTGGACAGATTTCTGGAGGAAAAGCATCGTGGGCCATGATGGGTTGTGCAACCTCCTTACGTTAGTAGTAGCCTACTTCAGAATGCAAGATGCAGGGGAGTAGCAACAGATGCAGAACTTGTTGTCTCGTATGCTCCCTGAGGCATCTGGTGGGCCACTGTGAGATACAGGAAGCTGGACTATATGGGCTGTCCTGGTTAACACCCTGGGAACTGCATTCTGGACCAACTGTGGTTTCTGAGCACTTTTCCAAAGCAGACTCATATAGAACACATTCCAGTAAGCCAGTGGTCCCCAAACCATGAGTTGTGGCTAGGGCCGGCTTTAAGCCAATGTGGCCAATGTCATCACATCGGGCCCCGCGCTTCAGAGGGCCCTGCACAAGCAGGGTGAGCATAATGCCTGTGGCTGCAGCTGGGATCTCGATGGGCTGTAAGTCATTGGGGCGAGCAGAGCAGCTTGACCTTGGTCTCTCCCACTTGCCTCTGCCTCTGAACAGTCCAAAATGGGCCACCTGGAAGCAGTTGGCGGTGATGTTATGGTATCACCACCAAAGCCACATGCTTTGTATGTGGCACAAACAGCACTCTTCTTGGTTAGTGGGGGGTCCCACAGAGAGGGTTGGGGGCCCCACAGGAATGCCCCACATTGGGCCCCGCCCTAGAGCCGGCCCTGGGTGTGGCTGCAAAGGGAGTCACAGGGTACTGAATGGGGAGTTGCAAGATGTGCAAGGGGACATTTTCCTAAGCACTGGCATCTTGGATCCCATAGCATGAGATCTCACTATAATAGTGTGAGGTTTGGGCAGTCCAAGATGCGGCATCCACGAAGGGGATATCATAGAAGAAGGGAGCCGAGACACCAGTAAGCTTGGGAACCGCTGCAGTAGCCTAGTCAAGCTGTCCTGCTGTTTCTAAAAAGAGAGTTTGAAAGTCGGTCAGGAATAGTGCCAAAGTGTACAAAACCCCCGGCCTGCAAACTCCCAACGTGTCTGAACTCCCGGCTTGCTCTTTTTTGAGTAAGCGCCTTCAAAATGGGGATGATTTATCTGCTAGTTTTTCCAAAACGGACGAGAAACCTCCCAAGTACGCCATGCCCAAATCTGCGCACGTGTGTGGTTTGAAGACGCAGAGGACACCCTTCCGTCCATCTCCAACAACTGCAACACACTATGGGGGAGGATGGTTTTGGAGGCCAAGAAGAAACCATCAATATCAACATCTTTTTATTTAATGCTTTTTTAAACGTAACACCCGGAGAAGAGACCCTAAGGGCAATCGGTGATGGAAGAGCACATACCTCCAGGGGTGTTAAACTTTGCTACTGTAGTAAAACTGTCAGCCCTGATTATTTAGAAGGTGTCCGTCTTGCAGGCTCTGCTTTCGTTCTCCCCTGCAATTAGTGCTCAGCAGTTTGCTACGCGTATTGCACTTGGCTCCCGCGGACGTTCTATCAGCCACACAGAGACAAAGCGTTTGGCGTTCCCTTTCTGAACAACAGTGATTTACTAGTGAGGGGCCTCCCACTGTGGTCCAATAAAACACACAGAGACATTCCTCATCAAAGCCGCAATAACTCTGTAAACATCCATCAGAGACGCCTCCAGCCCAAAGGCTCTCTGTCACCATAAAAGATGGACGGCCTATAAATCTCATTCCGCTGAGCCGACCGCATCATATGGGTGTCACAGCCCATCCAATTCCACAGACTTCTTCTGCAGTTCCCGTATTATGTCATAGAGGGAACGGCCAGGGTGGGAGGCTTTTCACCAACAGGTCCAAGAGATAGGCCTGGCTGGTCTCATGATGGACTCTGGTATCCAGAAAACAGAGTAAGAACATAAGAAGAGCCCTGCTGGATCAGGCCAAGGCCCATCTAGTCCAGTGGCCCACCAGATGTCTCAGGAGCACATGAGACCACAAGTTGCTTGCATCCTGTTGCCACTCCTTTGCACCTGCGTTAAGGTGAATGTCCGCTAAACACTTCCTAAGGAAAAGAAGAACTGTGTTGGCTTGCACCCACAAAAACAAGTGATTATTGAATCAATGTAAAACTAGGGGCTTCATCCAGTGATGTCATGCAGGGGGAACGCGGGGGAACTCAGTTCCACTAGTTAAAATTAGGGCTGACTCCGCCCACTTCACCCTCCCTCCTCCCCCCTCCCAATTCCTCCGCAAAGAGCTTTTCTTCTTGGTTGGCCAGCACTCAGAGGGTTAAAGGGAGCGACTCCGGATTCCTAGGGGGGTGAAGGCAGTGATGTCATTCAGGGGGAATGGACCAGAACGGGCGTTCCGGATCCTAATGGGCTCCGTGGCTGGTTCCGGGTTCCCGACAAGTGCCAATCAAAAGTGAGTTCCTAAATCATTTGAATGACACCACTGGCTTCATCCTATCCAACTTTCCTGTGCCAAAAACAGTCTCAGGGCACAATCCTAATCTGGATTTAGGCCAGCACAATTAGGCCAGCAAAGTTGGCCGGCACAAGGGCGTTTGGACCAGTTCCATGGGGGGGTGTAGTAAAGTGTTTCTTTGATAATTAATAGAATTTAGCTTAACTCTTTCTAGTAATTTGCACATTTACTGTTATTTTCTCCTCTTTATTTTTTATCCCTCTTTTCTTTGTATCCATATCCTGATTTAGTCTGGAAAGAAGTTGCTTGTCAGCAAAAACCAAGCTGGAAAATCATCAGGAGAGAGGTCAAGATTACAGGGTCTGTATGTTGGGGTGGGGGTGTCTGGTCAATATTTAGGATGATGTCAAAGATCATCATGTTATTCCCAGGTTTAAACCCCAAAGCTGTCGTGTGAACCAGATTAAAGCTTATTTAACCGTCACTGGTGAGCACCATCGGCTGGCCTGACTAACCCTGGCCTTGGTTGAAACTTTTGTGGAAGACTTTGACAGGTCACAGGAGAGTCGGAGAGTTCAGAGAATCGGCATGACATCATGGGCACGACCCCCTTGCTAATCGCATTATATGCTGTTTAACTTTACACCGCTAAGCTTTGTCTGATAACACCGTAATGTACCATTTTATTGTAAATTAGATTACGCAAGCCTCCTGGATACTTAGGTCAGTTCTTGTGTGGGGTCTCGTTCAGGCGCCTTTTCTTACCTGCCCCCCCCCTTCACTCCCAAACCGAGTCAGGTTTCTCTCTGAGCCAGGATGACAAAGGAGAGAGAAAGGCAGTCAGGCAGGACCTCTCTTCTTTAACTCAGCAATACTGGGGGTTTAGTTACAAGAGAGGAAACTTCACAAGCCTGCCCTTGGGTTCAAATCAAGGCGTTTTCTTTTCACTCTTTGTCTCCAGTGAGGTCGAAAATTCGATGCTCATCTGTTCTGAATCTCTAATCCTGTCGTGCGGATGCCTCTTACATCCCCCCTGCTCCCCCCCCCCGTGATAATAACCTGGAGCGCAGTCCTAACCTGGAGTTAGGCAGGCACAGTTTGGCCAGCACAAAGGACACCGTAAAGTATGTTTGGACCACTCTCGGAGTCAGGGAGGATGGCGCACGTCTGTTTGTTGGCCTCTGACTCTGAGAGTGGTCCAAACAGACTTTACTATGGCCCTTGTGCCGCCAAACTTTGCTGGCCTAACTCTGCCGGCCTAACTCCAGATTAGGATTGTGCTCTGCAGTCTTACAGCGTTATCCTAACCAACTTTCCAGCACCAATATAGCCACATCAACACGAGGAGCACTGCATTCTGGGGGCAGGGGGCTGGTTGCGTCACAGAGGCCTTGAGCTCTTTTTTTCCCTATCTTTTTCCCCCTTTTTCCCTATCTTACGTCAGGTCTACATTGTGGTTCCATCAGTGCTGTAAAGTTGGACGGCATTGGGCTGCGAGTCTTGGGGCGCACTCCTAATATAACCAATTTTCCAGCACTGGCATAGCTGTGCCAGTGGGGCATGTGCTGCATCCTGCAGGGGAGTTGCAGTCACAGAGGCCTCCTCAAGCTAAGGGAATGTTTGTTCCCTTTCCTCGGAGCTGCATTGACCTTGCCCCAGTGCTGGAAAGTAGGTTAGGGTTGCACCCTTAAAGATTTTCAACCTTTTGCGTCTCACGGTGCACTAACAAGGCCCAAAATTGTCAAGGCACACCATCGGTTTTTGACAAGTGAGAAGGCAGACTGTGCTGTGGGTGGGTGGGTGTGCACCCCCCAATGCCCCTCAATAAATGAACCTCCCCCAAACTCCTTCAGCACCCCTGCAGACCATTTGTGCCCCACCACTGTCTCCCAGCAGCACAGTGGTTGAAAATGGCTGCTCTGAGGTGCTTTGCTGGGCTTGCTCAGGTGGGCGTGCTGGTCAACTGGCCCTTCAAGGAGTGTCAACTGGCTGGTCCAGTATTCCATGAAGCCCTCAGTCTTTCTTTCTTTCTATCAGAAGCACCTACATTAATATAATGTTATACATATATCAAAATATATTTTCGAATAAAATACAAGGTTAAAACTAGATATCATTCGCCCAATACTGGGCCTCTCCAACAGCGTTCTCCCTTGCCAACATAAGATCTTCCATTGTAATTGTGAATGTAGGGGGACACCATGTGCACTGCAGCATATGTGAGATGGTTTGTTCTTCTCCACATTCACACAGTGTGTCTTCTATGGGGAAACCCCATTTCCTTAGATCTTCCTACCCCAGCACGCAGTCGATCTAAGGATTTCCATATAGGCTACGGTTGTTCTTGGCCTGGCGGAGGGCATACATATGTTTGTGCCCATTCACTCGGCAGCTCCTCACTCGCTCTCCATAGTTCCAAAGCAGTCTGGGGCGACTGGTTATTGGGGGGGGGTGCAGTCCTAAGGAAGCTATTCTGCGATCTCAATCTTGACGGTGGAAGTTGGTGGCCATACAGTGGGTGTGTTTCTGGGGACTTCGCTTTAACCCACTTCTTCTGCGCTGCGCTTTCCCGATGAAATTGGGGGGGGGAGGCCAGCCAGGTAATGCACCTTTTGTATTGGAACCCTCAGGCTGATGTGCTTGATAAACTGGCCTACTGACCCACCCACTGTCTTTAAAGACTGGCTTTTGTTCTTTAATAGTTGCTTCTACTTTGGCTTAATTTCCTCCCACCCCCACCCCAAATGTTCAATTGTGTTGCAGGATAAAAGCCAAGGGACAGTGAGTCGTTCCCATTGCTAGAAATTATCGAACTTGTCAAATTGCTTTACTGAATACTATTCAGTGATCATTTGTTTCCAAGTTAGTGTGACTATCATTGTGAAACAATCAGGTCTGAGGAGAGGAGGGCAGAGGGGGCAAAATCCCCAGAGACTGGGAGCGCAATCTTAAACTGAAGTTAGGCCAGCATAAACTAAGCCAGCAAAGTTTGGCCAGCACAAGGACCACTGTAAAGCATTTTTGGACCACTCTTGGAGTCAGGGAGGATGGCGCACGTCTGTGTGCTGGCCTCTCTGACTCCGAGAGTGGTCCAAACATGCTTTACAGTGTCCCTTGTGCTGGCCAGACTTTATTTTATTTACCTCATATTTACCTCAGAATTTTACCTCAGAGATTTACCTCAGAATGCCAGATACAAGGGAGTGGTGTTTGGACCACTCTCGGAGTCAGGGAGGATGGCGCACGTCTGTGTGCTGGCCTCTGACTCTGAGAGCAGTCCAAACATATTTTATGGTGTCCCTTGAGCTGGCCAAACTTTGCTGGCTTAGCTTATGCCGGCCTAACTCAGTTTAGGATTGCGCCCTGGGTTATACACACTATACCAGTGATGGCGAACCTTTTGGGTTTGCCATGTCAAAAATGCCTAACTCAGCTCTGCTGGCGTGCCATTCCCTACCCCCAAGAGAAACAATTATGAACATACTCATTTATTTAAAAAATATATACTGTATATAGTCCAATCTTTTCTAGGGCTATGCATTATACAAAGAAACATCAAATCATTACCAAAAAATCATTACAAAAACAAACGCAATTGTTGTTGGATGTTGGCGAATGCTTGGCACATCACCCAAAATGTTGTGGCGTGTCACCTTTTACACACCTGTCATAGGTTCACCATCACTGCACTATAAAGTACAGTCCCAAACAGATTTAGGAATGGGGGGAGGGCAATCAGGCGTTTCACCTGGGGCCAAATGGCAGCTCTCAGTGACCCTCAGGAAACCATGAAACTACTGATTAGTTTCCGTAATTAGCATCAGTATCAAACCTACTAATGAGCCAAGGGTCTTTTTTTGTTGTACTGATAAACAGTGAATGCTTTCAAAAGACTTGACCAATATTTCCGTCAGTTTACTCAGTCTTTTTTCTGACAAGTCCATGCCCCCCCCCCCAGCAGCAATTAAGGTAGACGCCCCAAGCTGTAAAGCGCATTTGGACCACTCTGAGTGGCGCACGTCTGTGTGCTGGCCTCTCTGACTCTGAGAGGGGTCCAAATGCGCTTTACAGTGGCCCTTGTGCTGGCCAAACTTTGCTGGCCTACCTTGTGCCGGCCTAACTCCAAGCTAGGATTGTGCCCTAAGGAAATTAAAAGTTTACAGTAAGTATGAGAGTGTAATCCTAACCAACTTTCCAGCATTGGCATAGCTGTGGCTATGGGGCAAGTTATGCATTTTGCAGTGGGGTAGTAGTCACAGAGGCCACCTCAAGGTAAGGGAATGTTTGTTCCCTTATCCCGGTGCTGGAGCATTGGTTAGGACGGCACCCTAAGCTAAAAAATTTATTTAAAGAAGAATCCTCCTAACCATCCTAAGCAGTTTCTGAAATGTTCTTAAAAAATTCCCCAAACATCCCAAAGGCTGCAATCCTATCCACTCTTCCCCGGGAGTAAGCCCCACTGACTCTCATTTAAAGAATATGCAGAGTAGTCTATAAAAAGTACAGATCTGTACCATTTCCCCAAATGCAGTACCTTGATGGTAGCATCAAGTCTAATATATTAAAAGTAAAATATACAGGGAAATGAATGGGTACACACCTGAAATTGGCTCGCCACAGTTTGAGAAATAGCTAAAAGTGTTTGCCATGGGCACATGGCACATCATAAAGCAAGCTGAATCTTCTCATTTCACCAGTGACATGCATTTTCACCAGCGCCAATGGCGCAGGGCTCAACTGGAGAATGCTTTCCCATGCTGCAGAGGATACTGGGCTAGGCACAGATCTCAGATTGCACACAGCTGCTTGCAACCGGATAATCGTACCCCAGCTTTTCTGTGACATCGCGTGGGGCACACAGTGCGCATCTCACATTACACTGTTTTGCTCCTTGGGGAGGCAAAATGTCTTGGGATAGTTCCGGGGCCCATCCATTCTGTGTGGGCTGTCGAATGGGGGGGAATCCAAAACTCACAGTTGGAGACGTGCACAACTTTGCAAGTAGGTTCGATCTCTGCACATTTGGATGCAAAGCCCCATGGGTTTAGAGCCCCGCTGGATCCGGCCAAATGCCCATCCAGCCCAGCTTCCTGTATCTCACTGTGGCCCATCAGATGCCTATGGGAGCACACAAGACAACAAGATGCCTGCATCCTCTTGCCACTCCCTTTCGATCAGGGTTTCCTCGGCCATGAGTGTTTTCAGGAGACTGAAGACAGGCAAGAGAAGGCATTTCTGTTGGCCTGTGGAAGGCTCTGCCACAAGATACAGTGATGGCCAGTGCCTTGGTTGACTTGAGAACCTCATGATGCCTCAGGCAGCAGGCTAAATGTTCCCTTTCATACCGCAGATGTGCCAGCCTCTGCTTCTCCCCACTCAGATGTTCCAGCCCACCGCTCTCCTCCCTCCATATTACTTCCTCTCTGCACCCCTCTTCCTTTTCCAACCCAGGGCACTGAAGAAGAAGGAGGCGCAGTGGAGGCAATTAAGTGGACAGAGATGGGCACCCGCCACCTTAGGCACTTGTTGCAGTTGGCCTTATAGATGGGCCGGCCCCACTTGAGCCTATTCCAGCAGGGCTTGTCTTACGTTGGGATGTTTTGTTCCTACACAGCAAATAGCACCTGAAAGGGAGCGTAAAAGGGGGAGGGGCGTGACTGAGGTCAGAGAATTCTAGGCAGACTGTGTCAGCTTATAGGTGGCACAATATCACCATGTGAACATGCCTTATTGAAAAAAAGAAGCAGCTCCTTGCACGTAGTTATCTAGCACATCAGGAACAAGGCTCTCCTTTCTCCCTGAAGGTGGTACAGCCCAGAACGCTACCACCTCATTCTGGATCAGGACTCTCGGATTTGCCTGCAGGACGGGCAGGCCAATGGGCGCCTTGGAAGGTGCACTGAAAGCCCTGAGCAACAGCGCCGCCTAGCGCTGCAGGGCGTCCAAGCCAGCCGCGGGCGGATGCACGGCGGCTGATACGCGTGCGTTTGAGAGCGGCTGGGAAGCGGCAAGCGGGGAAAATGGTCGTTTTATGGCATCAAGTCAGATTTCGAGGGTGGGGCTTTGCAAAGAGTCCTCCCCCCCCCCGCGCCAGCCCGGAGCGGGTCCCTCTGTGTCTGTCGAGCTCTTGCCTCGCTGTCTGTCTGCAGCTCAGCGAGCAGCTGTTGCGGGGGATTCAGTGTCACGGCGCAGAAAGCAGCGAGGAAACACCTGTTCGCAACATGAAAAAAGGTGGCGGAAAAGTCCACAGCCGGCTTGGACCCCCCCCCCTCCCCGCGCCCGCCCCTCCCTTCCATCGCCCTCTCCAGAGGCTTGTAAAATCCCAGCCTTCCCCCCCCCTTTTTTTTTGCTTTTAAGCTTTGCCTTTTCTGGGGAGAGGGAACATCCCTGCTCGCAACCAGCATGCACACGTGCGCTTTCCCAACCTGCGCTGCGTTTTCCATCGAACGTTAAGACGGGGAGGGCAGAGTCTAAAGTTCCAAACACACCCAAATTGGGGGGGGGGCGCTCTGCAAAAAAAATACTCT
This sequence comes from Lerista edwardsae, assembly GCA_029204185.1. Lineage (NCBI taxonomy): Eukaryota > Metazoa > Chordata > Lepidosauria > Squamata > Scincidae > Lerista > Lerista edwardsae. Next base: position 1,984,198 of record JAJKFI010000023.1, read on the forward strand.
CTAGGGCCCGTGCCCAGACTGAACCTCGATCCACCCCCACCCCATCCCCCCAAAAAAGCGGGGTGCGCGAGGCAAAGACGCCAAAGGGGCTCGATTGTTGCAAAAGTTGGCAGGCGGGACCGCAGCGAGCGAGCGAGCGAGCGAGCCGCCGCCCCGGGATTGCGGGCGACCGAGTGCGCCTCCGCGGCGCTGCTACTAGCGGTCCGGCCCGGGCGCGGCGCCTGCCCTGCCCGGGGTGCGCGCGCGCGCCCCGGCTGGTCAAAAGAGGAGTGAAAGTTTTCTTCTCGCCAGCGTTTCTCGCCCCCCCCCCCGGCCCAATGGATCGCCGGAGCCCGCGGAGGGGGGACCGGAGCCCGAGCCAAGGGGGGACGCCCGCGAGGTGTGGCCTCCATTTAAATCGGCGCGGAGTCCCTGCGGGGCGAGCGCGTGTGCGCGTATATAAAGTGCGCTTTGCGCCCGAGCGCCGGGCAGAGCCGGCCGCGATGAGAGGCAGGCGGAGACCAGGCGTGCCCAGGGGGCGCCGCGCCGCTCCGTGCGAGCCCGCGCGGGCTGCCTAGGCGCCGGGACCGGCCCGGGAGCGCAGCCGCCGCCGCCGCCGCGCCCGCCCGCCCGCAGCCAGCATTGCACGCCGCTGATTTCTCCGCGGTCCGTCCCCCCCCCCCCCCCCCCCCCCCCCCCC
>JAJKFI010000023.1:1987450-2007553 GCA_029204185.1 Lerista edwardsae
CACACACACACACACACACACACACACACACACACACACACACACACTTACTTCTGTGGACTATTTAAGGCTGCTTAGTTGGAAGAGCAATTTTTGCACATCTTGCCAAGTCAGTGCAGCAAGCATTGGCAGGCAGATCTCCAGCCAGTTTCTAAATGCTTTGTTTCAATCCAGCCACACTCAATTTTTTTTAATTAGCTTTGCAAGGTGAAGATGAAGAGTTAACCATACAGGACGTTCAATAAATTGAAAGATTAGCATTCCAGAAGTGTTTCAACAGTTGGCATCCAGCGACGTAAATGAGACCAGGCTGGCGATATAAAATATTATAGATTTCTGCTCCAGGCTTCTCCCAAAGGCAGCGTAAAATAACTATTTATTTGTCGTAATTGGAGGGCAAAGCCCCTTCCTCCAGGGGGAAGCGGGCTGGAATCTTCAGGTGCAGATTGCTGGAATGACGAGGAAAGAGGCATGAATGCTTAGCCACGAGGATTTCACATGCGCCGTTCACCCTCTGTGCTTTGGAATCACGACTGTTCCAATGTGCATTGGTGGCAGGGATTCTGTGCATGTTGTATGATAGGAAAGGGAAGATGAATGAGGATCTTGAGCTCCCATGTTCAGAGGCAGTCTACCAGATGGAGGGGATAAGCAACAGGAGAGTGATGCACCCTTTGTGGTGCATCTCGTTTCCAAGGTGTAGTGGTCTTCAACCTTTTTTGTGCCATGCGCCCGCATAGAGACTGAGAATTTACTGCCGACTCTGTCCCCTCCCAGGACCTAATCTGCCCACCCCTGGTTTCACCCTCCCCATATCCCCCTTCCTCTTGGGTCTTCACAACCACCCTGTAAGGTAGCCTGAGCAAGGCTGCCTTAGGAGCTGTGGGACAAGGCAGTGAGAAGAAGCTGTGCAGACCTATATCAAAAATTCAGTTTGGCTAAGCCCCAGTATTGGACTGGATCCAAGCCCTCTCTTGAATAGGTTGTGCAAGGTTGCCGTGACCCCAAAATGAGTCTTTGTAACCCTGCTGAGGTCACAGGTTGAAAGTCCCTGATGTAGACCATGTGACCCTCTGCTCAGATGCAGAATGCAATCTTCCCCTGGAGTTAGGCCAGCACAGTTAGGTCAGCACAGTTTGGCCGGCACAAGGGACACCATAAAGCATGTTTGGACCACTCTTGGAGTCAGGGAGGTTGGCGCATGTCTGTGTAGCAGCCTCTCTGACTCCGAGAGTGGTCCACACGCACTTTACGGTGTCCCTTGTGCCGGCCAAACTTTGCTGGCCAGACTGTGCCCGCCTAACCCCAGGTTAGGATTGGGGCTGCAGCAAGGTATTCCTTATATAGTCCTGGACAGACTTCCTAGGGCAGTGTTGGACAAACGTTTTGGGCTCACTGTATCAAAAATTTCACTTTGTTCCCCCCCCCCCCAACAAAAGAGAAATAATTATTTACATATTCATTTATTTTTTTTAAAAATACAGTCCAATGATGTGTGGGGCTGTGCATTATATAAAGAAGCATCAAATCATCACAAAAATGAAATTGCACAGCGCAATCCTGCAATGCCCGTCACGCCGACCCTACGTGAAGTGTCGATGCGATGGCCCTAGTATTGATGCGGGAGTGCTAATCGGCACTCCCGTGTTGGCGCTAGAGCAGCAAGGCCGGCCCTGCAGGCAGTGTTGGTCCTGCTGTGCCCGCGCTGAGCTTTTCTTGTGCCAACCCTAAGCTGGTTGGTGCGAGGGAGGCCTCGCACGGAAGCAGCGCGGGGATTGGTGGGAGGGGGGAGGCGGGACTAGGGCGGGACATGGGCGGGCTCAGAAGGTGGCCGTACGGCCACGTCCTAAGCCCGTCAGTGAGGCCACAAGGCCCCAATTCAGGCCGTGCGGTCTCCTCGGATCTACGCCCGCTCTTTAGTGGGTGCAGATCCGAGGAGCACATAGGGGAAGCTGGAGCCTCCGATACGGTAAAGGAGCGCATGCTCCCTTGCCGCGAGGAGGCTCCAGCCTGTCCTAAGCAGCGATGGATATGGCGCTGGCCTGTTGGCCTCGCCAGCCCAGCGCTGCTTAGGATTGCGCCCTCAGTTGTTGTTGGGTGTTGGTGTCGTGGAGTGTCACCTTTGGCACATGTGTCATAGGTTCACCATCACTGTCCTAGGGAGTTAGTGCCAGGGTCTTACAGCTGAATAAGGGCACTGAGAACTACATCATTAGTACACTACTGTACAGTGTAGCTAGTTGGGGCTTGTTTTGCTAGTAGGAAATGATAGCTTCAGTATGTTAAATAGAAAAAGGATAACCAGAAGCTTCCCAGGGACACCCCTGCCTCCATTACACAAATGTGATGCTTTCCTTGAGAGTGGGCTGCTGAGATGATGGTTTCCAACCTTATTCTTTGACGTAACGATGGGGACCTGGACTCTGTGGTTCTGGCCAGAAAGTGGGCTTCAAGAACTTCAGTATGGTGCTTTGTAGTCCAGTTGTGTGCTCAACTCCTGCATGGGAGAAGGGCAGGCTCTGTCCCGTGAGCTGGACAACTTGGAAGTCAGTGGTAGATCACATGCTGTGCATGCACAGGGGCTCAGAAGGACCTTGGAGGATGGTGGCCAGTCCCAAAGTTGTGCTATATGGACCAATGGTCTGCCTTAAACCACTGCTGCATCCTACATTCAATGTGATGCATCTCTGGTTGCTTGTCGGTACTCCTAAGGTACACTGACAGTGCATGTCCACTCATAAGTACCCTCATATACTCATGTATAAGTCTAATATTTTATGCCTGAAAATTAACCCTCAAAACATGGATCGACTTATATGCTGATCAGTATGGTTAATAAAGCTTCTAACAGCAGCTTCGGGGGGGGGGGGGGGCCGCCCCTAAAACCCACAACCGGGGGGGGGGGTTACAAAAAGGAGCAATTTTACTTACCAGTAATTGTTCTCAGGCGCCAACAGCAAGCAAAAAAAACAGTAACCATTTTCCTTCTCCAAACAGGCAGAGATGTGAAGGTACTTTTGGGAATTGTAGTCATTATGAAGGCTGCTGCTATGGAGGTGCTGTACTGTATTCCTCACAAAGCCTACAACTCCCATAAGCACTTTCATCTCCTTTCCTTCTTGTTTAGAGAATAGCTCCCTTTCTTTGCTGCCCCAGAAAAAAGTGAAAGTTTTTTTTTGGTTGGCTTTCTGCTGCTGCCACAGAACAATTACTGGTAAGTCATTTTCAAAGAATCTCATCCCTCCACCCCCCGTTTTACCCTCAAATTGTCCACGGGTCATAGCAAATTCTATTAATTTTTGCTTAGAACTTGCCCTCGACTTATCCATGAGATCAACTTATGCACAACTTGTAAGATCGAGTGTCTGCGGATAAGCCCCACTGAGTTCAATGGGACTTACTCCCATATAAGTGTGTATAGGATTGCAGCCTGGGTCTTCATGAGGTCTCCCGGTGATGCATTTAGCAACATTTGGTTTGAATACTGCTATGATCTGCTCCCGAAATTTGGACAGTATTTCCCAGCCTTGCTTCTAGCCTGAAGAGCACTCCATAGTTCATCTTTGAAGTGCTGCAGAGAAGGTAGCTTTGGAGCCAACCTGGGTTGAAGGGGTGGAACTGGGCCCTGCCTCCTCCTCCTGGAAGAGGTTCAGGAAAAGCCACCTCATGTCTGCTCCATTCAAAACTGATCAATCCCAGAAGCCAAGAGAGTCCGTCTGATGTGGGCAAAGCTGTTGAAATCATAAGATCACCAGGCAAAGTACTAATAGGTGTGAGCCACCACAATGGTCTGGGAGCTGGCTCTGCAGACCAGAGGCTCCCAAGCTTTCCAGCTCCAGCTAACCCTTTCCTCTTTGAACGTTTGCACGTCACAAAGGATTAGGGGGCATCTCTCATTGGGTGCATGCAGAACTATACGCACTGCCCTGGCACCTGGGACAGTGATGTCATCACGTCGCATGATCTTGTGATGTCATTTTTGGGTTCTCCCACTGCCACCTTCCACTGGAGAAGGAACAGGGCTAGCAAAGTCGCCATCGCTTTCCCCATAACTAGAGTGGAGACTGGAGTTGTCATATGTCCCCGTTGGAAGCAGTACCCAGGGCAGGCACCCCTTAGGCACTACCCTAGTTACAGTACTAGGTGAATATAAGTTGCTGGTCAGTTCTCTCTGCTGATTTGTGTGATCAGACAGTAGATCTCACACTCCCGGGGTGGGGGAATGACTGGCCAGCCCCCTTCAGGGAAATCTGTCCATGGTTCTTGATTTTCTCAGAGAGGGACTTTGATAAGCTTCTGAGTAGCTCCAGCTTCTCCCTAAACACGGCTTGAAAACCACTGCTCTGGATAAGCCAGTTGGCAGCACTATCCACAAAAATGTCTATTGCAAAATGCCCTTTCAAGCATTCCTCTTTATTTCTGACCTAGCCCGGCGATCTACAGATAGTTGAAAGGCCAGCCAGGTCAGATCTGGATCAACTCAAATGTGATTCCTAACTCATCACCACCTTGAACATGGGAATGCATCAAGGAAGGGTGCGTGAAGGGCGCAATCCCAACCTGGAGTTTGGCCAGCACGGTTAGGCCAGCAAAGTTTGGCCGGCACAAGGGACACCGTAAAGTATGTTTGGACCTTAACTAGGATTGTGCCTTAACTGTTACAGGCATGGAAGCGGTATGGTCTTACTGGGGAGGGGTTCGGGTCCCATGGGTCCAAATCCCATTGATTCCTCTTGCCTGGGCACTCACAAAACCACGAAGCTAGCACTGATTTGGTCTGGTGTCTGTTACAGCTTCTTCAGGGATGTTCTTTTCCCTCTCTCAAAACACCAGAACCAGGGGGCATCCGCTAAAACTGAGGGTTGGGAGAGTTAAAACAGATAAAAGGAAGTACTTTTTTACCCAGCGGGTAGTTAATCTGTGGAACTCTCTGCCACAGGAGGTGGTGATGGCATCTGGTCTTGATGCCTTTAAGAGGGGATTGGACGGATTTCTGGAGGAAAGGTCCATCGTGGGCTATAGGCAATGATGGATTGTGCAACCTCCTTACAAAGGTGGTGGGCTACTTCAGAGTACTGGGTGCAAGGGAGTGGCAACAGGGTGCAAGCATCTTGTTGTCTCATGCCTCCCTGGGGCACCTGGTGGGCCGCTGTGAGATACAGGAAGCTGGACTAGATGGGCCTTTGGCCTGATCCAGCAGGGCTCTTCTTATGTTCTTATGTTCAGGAATAGCCAGGAAGACAACCAAGACCTCTGATGAAAAATATTTAAATCCGAAGACTCCTTAGGATGGAGAATTGTGCAAAAGCAGTGGGGTGGAGTGCAGGCAGCTAGACGGGATGCCAAAGTTTGGGTCAAAGACACAAGGCTTCGGCTTTCAAAATGCTTACTACAGGACAGCCTTAAGGAAACAATTAAGGGGCTGCTCTAGAGGGAATGATGGGAGGACTGGGGGTTCTAGGCTGCAGCTGCATTGTGTGCTGGAGGCAGAGCTGTTCCTGGCTTGCAGCGCCCCTGGGGGCAAGGCAGTGTCACTGTGCCTCCAGCGCTGCCGCCGCATCGCCCAGCCACACCTCCCTCCTATTATAGATTGTTAGATTTGGAAGAGATAGACTAGAGGTCATCTAGTCTGTCCCCATTGTAGCTATGGGGATATACCTATTGTAGAATGTTAGATTTGGAAGAGATGCTATTTATTTATTTATTTATTTATTTATCGCCTTTCTCCAGATTTCACTGGACTCAAGGCAGTTTACATGGGCAGGCTGTTCATAAACCCCATTTTTCAACTGGGGTTTTTACAATTGTTGTTCTATGTACCATTTCTTCGTGGGACATGGTGGCGCAGCGAGTTAATCCACCTTAAGCGAGCTTTCGCCTGCAAGGTTGGGAGTTCAAGGCTGCGCAACGGAGTGAGCTCCCATTGCTTGTCCCAGCATCTGCCAACCTAGCAGTTTGAAAGCACCTAAATGCAAGTAGATAAATAGGGACCACTTTGGTGGGAAGGGAACGGCGTCCCGTGCGCTATGGTGTAGAGTCATGCTGGCCACATGACCGCGGAAGCTTGTCCTTGGACAAAACGCCGGCTCTTTGGCTTTGAAACGGAGATGAGCACTGCCCCCTACAGTCAGTCACGACTAGACCATTCGGTTGTGGGGAAACCTTTACCTTTACCTTACCATTTCTTCAGCTGTTTCCCTTTCAATGTGTGGTCATGATCCTGGCTGCACTCTTGCACCTTCTGAGCCTTTACAGTCCACCACAGATCGCACCTTGACCAGTTCTTTTGTCAGCTGACTCCTCCACACTCCTCTCATTCCTCCACAAGCTCTGTCAATGACTTCCGGTCTCCCATCCAAGGCCGATCCAAGGCTGATCCTGCTTAGCATCTTCAGGCAAAGGCAACAGCTCAACCTCCAGACCACACTTCCTGTCCCCATTGCATACAGTGCAGTCAACTCCATCGATATTCCTGACAGGTGGCTGTTCAGCTTTTGTGAAGGCCTCCAATGAGGGAGAGGCTGCTATTGCCCGAGGCAGGTCATTCCATACCTGGACCGTTCTTGCAGTTAGGAGATGCTGCCTCGTGTGCTTCCCTATCAGTGCCAAACTTTGACATGGTCAAGATTATGGTTGCACCAGATTCTGGTTCCAAAGAAGTATCTCTAGAGGTTTCAAATGATTTGTAGCTGAAATGAGGAAGTGATGGATTTGAGATCATAGGCATGGAAGTGGTATGGTCCTATCCGGGAGGGGTTCAAATCTTGCGACTCTAAATCCTATGGGTCCAAATCCCATTGATCCTCCAAAGGAGGGTGTGGGCTGTATTTGGCCGATCACAGAATACTTTTACTAGCATTTGTTATCATGGTTCGACTTGTCCAAATGTTTTGCATGCATTATGCCTTGCAGCAATCCACTAAGGTCTTATCCAGTGGCGTCATCTACAAATGAACTAACAGAACGCTAGGCGGAACTTATGCGGGGCTTCCACGTGATTGGCTGCCCGCCCGTTTCGTTCCGCAGCTGCCCAGGCCTCGGGGGGGTGCCTGCTCGCCGGGGGAGACGGGTGGGGGGCGCGCCGGGTGCCTGGGCGAGCAGCGGGGGCGCATGCCAACCGGGGGCAGCCCCCCTGAGGCCAGGGCAGCCGTGGAACGAAATGGGCGGGCTGCCAATCACGCGGAAGCCCCGCCCACGTCCTGCCCAAGGTTCCGTTAGTTCATTTGTAGGTGACACCACTGGTCTTATCTCCTTCTCAATGATGGAAAAGAGCGAGAATGAGAGCGCAATCCTAACCTGGAGTTAGGTTGGCACAGTTAGGCCAGCAAAGTTTAGCCAGCACAAGGGACATCTTAAAGTGCATTTGGACCACTCTTGGAGTCAGGGAGGATGGTGCACGTCTGTGTGCTGGCCTCTCTGATTCCGCGAGTGGTCCAAGCATATTTTACAGTGGCCCTTGTACTGGTTAAACTTTGCTGGCCTACCTGTGCCGGCCTAACTCCAGGTTAGGATTGTGCCCTGAGAGAGCCACATAGTTGAGTTGGAAGTGATACTTGAGGTCATCTAGTCCAACCTCCTGCTCAGTGCAAGCAATTGTGACAACATCCCTGGAGCAAAGTCTGAACTGGAAACTCCCAGACTTGCTTTGGTTACCTGCCATGCCACGGCCACTCAGAGAACGAGACATCTCTTAAAACTCTACACATGCGGCCGCTGGCGTTCAAGGCAATCTGTGCCAGAGTAGTTCTTCCAAGGCAGATTTCACTCAGGGATGTACTGAAAAGGGATCAGAAGATGGACCTGGTAGATGCGTGTGCTTGAGATGCAAAAGGCCCTGGGTTCAAATCCCTGGCATTGCAAGATCAGGTCAGATTTGCCCTTATCTGAACATTGGCGAACTACTGCCAGTCCTATGGCGCACAAGGTGACTCTTGTGGTCGGTCTCCATGGGTCAGTTTAGCTCAATACCATCCTGTCAAAAACCCACGTTGGAAGGGATCTGGGGTGGATCCTCTCAGAGGCGGATCTACAGGGAGGGCAAAGCTCTAAGTGTTGCAAGTAGCCTTACCCTGTCATGTAAATCCCTCCTCTCCCTTGCTGCTGTAGCCAGTAAGCAACGCCAAGATGTTGCTGTTCCCTGTGAGGATTGGCTAAAACGGTGCGAGAGAGGAGTGATTTCCACGGCAAGGTAAGGCTTCTTGCAAAACTTAGAGCTTTGCCCTCCCTTAGATCTGCCTCTGGATCCTCTTCCCAAAGTGACAATTTACCACCGCATGAATGAAGTCACAGGGCTGGACTGTGCACCAGCAGACTTGAGACCACCAGGCTTTTAGGTGAGGATTCTGGAAACTTCTGGGTGGGCCTTGGGCGCAAAGTGTGCTAGCCCCACCAGTTGCTCCAAAAATGTGCGAGCGTGAATATTGTGGCCCAGATCCGCCGCAGAGCCATCCGCACACAGCAGGGTTTTTGTGTGTGGTTGTGGTTGTCACCGCCTCTGCAGCCCTCTCCCACCCAAGGTTTTGCTGACTTGGTGCACCTGTTTCAAACAGTTGTTGAGGTTTTTTCGTTGGAAATGCAGATTTGCAGATATTCGGACAACATCCAGCGTTGTTCCAAAGGGGAGCCCCCCTCCCTTGCCTGTGGATATAGTTGTACGAGACAGGACAGGTGCAGGCAGCTGAAATAATCTTGAAACAATTGTTTGAGTAATAAAACAATGACTGGCAGGCTGCCTGCTCTGATTTTGGGGAGGGGGCTTTCAAAGATAATTCAGCTTCGCAGACATCAGGAATTCCAGCCAAATCGCACAGAAAGTGATCTGGAGAGACTCAAAAGGGTGAGCGCCGTGAATATCTCGGCCGCAGAGGAACAGACAAGAGCTGGAAAAACAAATCATTTTTGGCCCCAGAAATGCTCTCTTGCAATCAGAAAGTGAATTCTTGATCGCCTCCCAGCAGCCACTCCCAACGCTGCGAAGTATGGAGGCTTCGTTTGGGAAGCAAACAACTGGCCAAGTTTGTTTCTCTCCCACGTCTTGTCCACCTTGCATTGATTTGCATCTTACTCTCCCGCCTGCATTTCATCACTGCCATTCCTGGTTTTTTCAAAAGACGTTAATTGGATGTGATGTCCTTGAGGTTACATCAGGTGGACTCAGGCAGGTTACCTAAAGCCATTCAAAAAGGATTATTAGGGCCCCGGGTTTTAACTGACTATTCAATTAAAAACCTTTGACTTGCAGCTCAATCCGATACATGTTTACCCAGAAGTAACTCCCACTATAGTCAATGGGGTTTTTCTCATGGATGAGTGTGAATAGCATTGCAGGCTTAAAAGGCATTCTTGTTCGGTCGGGAAATACATTTTTCAAAAATACGATTTTCAAGAGACGTTGGTACAAACTTCTCGCACGTAAAAGAGAAAGCTGTAGCCTCCTTTGATAGACAAATCCATCACCTGAAAGCAAAAGGTGTACACTTGTTTCTTCAAATTGATTTTTGTATGCATATTTATCTAACCACTGAACAAGGCGAACCTGTGTACACTTACCTATGAGTAAGTCCAATTGAACAGAAGGGGAAGATGTGTATGTTTCTCATGCCCAATCTTGCAGATTGTCTTGGCATGGAGGAGATGATGATGGGTTTAGCATCTCATCTAGTGTGCCCCTCAGCCAGGCTCCTACTTCTTAAGGGAAAATGGCAGGAGGTGTGGACTGATGGTTGAGCTGCTGGTACTGCCTAAAGCTAAGCAGGAAAGTCTGTGGTTTGCTTTTGGATGGGAGACAGATGCCAGGCTGTGACAAGCTGCAGGACCTGTGGTGGCAGAACAGAGTCGCTGTGGAGCTGATTAGCTCACCGCAAGTGAGAGTTGCGGTGGAGTGTGTGAGGAGGCCAGCCGGCAAAGAAGGGAATACGACCTTGAGGACCTGTCCAGGCTTGACTTGCGATTGCCTGCTGAGGCTTGATGGCAGGCAGCCAAAGGAGAGAACCACACTGGGAAGGCAACATCTGGGCCTGAGGACTGGTGGATGGATCACAAGAATACTGTAGATTTGTAAAAACCCCATTGGAAAAAAAATGGTGGTTTAGACTAGCCTGCTCATGGAAGCCGCCTTGGGCATTTGCTTTGGCATGGGAAAGGCGGGGTATAAATTCTTCAAATAAAAAAAATAAAAATAAATAAATAAATAAACAAATAAATAAATGTCCCACAGGTGTGCAGCCACCACTGAAAAGATCCTGCACCTTTTCCTTGCTAACCTAACCGGAGAGGTCGGGGCTCATGCTAAGAAGCCCGGGAAAATTATACAAAGATCTGCAAAATAAGATCCCTACATCTTGCTCCATACAGAGCCAGCTAACGCCCCCCCCCCAAAAAAACCACCATGTGCACCCCTTATAACCCTTCCTTCCTTCACATGGGCTCTTGAAACAAAATAGGAAACGCAGAGCACCCTGGGACCACTTCCTGCATGCGCCTCACTTCCTGTTTTAGAGCCCATGCAGAGAAAGGTGACGGGGGCATCTCCATCTGTGGCAGAGTGGAGGGAGGTGGTGGGCACCTATTTGCTACCCCCCCATAATCGCTGCCAAGCAATGTCAAAGTTCACAACATGGACGTGTTGACACGGTAGACTTTTCTGCTCAAGTCTTAAGCTTGTTTATTTAAGGATGAGCCTGATTTATTTCAGTGGGACTTGCAGCACAATCTTAGGCATGTCTACTCAGAAGTAAATCCTATTCGAGTTCAATGAGACTAAGGGGGCAATCCTAACTTAAGCAGGTGCAGGCAAGCCAGCTGGCCTGTGCTGCATCCTACCCAAGTTAGGAGGCGGTGGCAGCTTAGTGCGGGGTAAGGGGACGAATGTTGGGTTGCTGCCTTATTTTTTCACTCAGTTCATCCCTGTGCTTTTGGGGTAGCTGAATATAATGGACGATGTACTTTCCGTAAAGAACACATTGCTGTGTTGGAAAAGGCAGGAGATACCCCAAGGAGATAGGGAATGGTATCAGCAGAGGCCCCTTGTCCAAATAAGCCAGGAAGTATGGGGTTAATCCCAGAACGCCTGCAGCAGGAACACAGCTGCAGGCTGATGAGGGCCCTGGCTAGGAAGGGATTAGCACAGGTGCAGCTGGGTGTGGCTAATGAATTAAAGCCTGCCCAACAACAGACACCGATTGGCCTGCCTCAGTATAAAGTTGTAGGCAGGAGCTGCAGTAAGGTAGCACCAGGTAGGACGCTGGATGGACGGATTGGGACTGGCTGGATTGTTGAAGGACTGGATAAAGGAAGGTAAGAAGGCTGTAGTTGGAGAATTGTTGTATGGCTGCCACACCCCTGGAGCTACTGAGTGGAAAAGGCAGGTGTGGCTTTAAGCTGACTGCCTGTTGTTTGGTGGTGAGGTTTTGTGGTGCCAAGGTTAGACTTAGGGTATCTGAAGCTAAGCTGGTGATGAGGGCAGTCTGGAGGAGGCTGGCCAGCCGGTGATTCCAAGTGAAGCTGCTGGAAGAGAGGAGGCCCAGTGGGTGAAGGAACCTCGTGCCTATCTCTGAGGCCGCTCTGGAGGGGAAACTAGTTAGCCTAGTGTGGGCATCGGGGCCCTTGGGGAGGCCCAGCAGGGAATTTGGCAGAACAATTGCCAAGAAAGATGTCAGAGAAAGGTGAATATTGCCCATGTTTTTGCTACTGGTGCACGCATGACTATGCACCAATTCAGCGATTTCCAAACCTTTTAGCGTCCGGACCCACCTGAAAAAAAAGTTTCATTTTACCAGCCACTCAAGCCTCTGTGGCTGAAATGGTGATTGGCCAGCAGTACCTCCCCCGGCTTCCGGGTAGCAGGATGTTTAACCATTGATGCACACAGCCTAAATCTGCCTTCCCAGTTTTACAACCCACCAAAAATTGGATGGTGACCCACTGTTGGGAAACCACTGCATTAATGTATTTCATCCTTTCAGTTGGAGCGCAATCCTAACCTGGAGTTAGGCTGGCACAGTCAGGACAGCAAAGTTTAGCCAGCACAAGGGCCACCATAATGTGCGTTTGGGCCACTGTTGGAGTCACAGAGGCCAGCACACAGATGTGCACCATCCTCCCTGACTCTGAGAGTGGCCCTTGTGCTGGCCAAACGTTTCTGGCCTAACTCTGCCGGCCAAACTCTAAATTAGGCTTGTGCCCGCAAACACTTCAGAAGCAGTACTGAAGTCCTCCGTCCATTTGAAGGGAGGTGATGGTGGAAGGCACGGACACTAGCCAATGACCCGTGAGGGTGAAGCAGCAAGGTTCTGGGCAGGTGCAGGGTAAGGTGCTGATAGATGGGGTAACACTTAAGGGTGTTTATTTCAGTGCAAGTTTTGGAGCTGGAAGCATGAAAACCTTGGGCACATACCAGCCTGTGCATCACAGCTATAGCCTGATGGCTAGGGGTGGGGTTTTTTGTTGTTGTTAAACACTGCATAAAAACACAAAACACCGCCTTTGAGGGGTTAAAGTATTTGAATAAAAACACAATTAAGATATTTTCCAGAAATTAAAATAGATTACTTTTCCAATTGGGAATAATACTGTGGCTGCATCTGCTGAGACTATATCCCCTGTATCAGTGGTCTTCAAGCTTCTTCGTGCCATGGCCTCAATATGTAAATGAGTAAAGTTTGAGACAGGGGGTAAGGTAAAGGTTTCCTCACGACCGAATGGTCTAGTCGTGACCGACTGTAGGGGGCGGTGCTCATCTACGTTTCTAAGCCTGTAGAGCTGGCGTTTGTCCGAGGACAAGCTTCCGTGGTCATGTGGACGGCATGACTATACGCCGTAGCACATGGAATACCGTTCCCTTCCCACCGAAGTGGTCCCTATTTATCTACTCACATTTTTACATGCTTTCCAACTGCTAGGTTGGCAGGAGCTGGGACAAGCAACGGGAGCTCACTCTGTTGCGTGGTCTCAAACTCCCAACCTTCCAGCTGGAAGCTCAGCAGCAGCGGTTTAACCTGCTGCACCCCCATGTCCCTATTGAGACAGGGGACCCCACTGTAAACCCCACCCCCTCCCATAACCCGATCCATCTACCCCACCTCATCACTGCCCACTCCCTGCTCCCACCTCTGTTCACTGTAATTAAGGGTGCGATCCTGGAGTTAGGCCAGCAAAGGTTGGCCGGCACAAGGGCCACCATAAAATATGTTTGGACCACTCTCAGAGACAGAGAAGCCAGCACACAGACGTGCACCATCATCCCTGAATCCAAGAGTGGTCCCAACGCCCTTTACAGTTGCCCTTGTGCCAGCCAAACTGTGCTGGCCTAACTCTAGGTTAGGATTGCACTTTGAATAGTCTTATTAGAGAGAGCAGAAAAAGTTACTCTGAAGCCTGGCACCCGTGAAAGCTATTTCAGAACAACTGCTAAGAGCCTGAGCAGGACATAACAGGGACACCATCTCCGGGTACCAAAAGGGGTGCATCACATGCCTCCTGCTTGCCCTGGTGGTGCTCTAGGCCAGTGGTCTTCAACCCTTTTCATTCCCCAAAGTTGCTGTGACCCCACGACTGAGGCTTCCAAACCCCTATTGGGGTCCCGACCTCAAGGTTGAAGAACACTGGCCTATGTTACCTAGTACACTTTTAAATTGATTGCATTACGATTTTATTACAATTTATTAAAATTGCAATACATTTTATTACAATCAATAAAAATGAGCACTTGGAATGAGGGTGTAGAATGAAAAGCACACAACACCGCCATTTGCTATTTTAATCAAGAAATTTTGGAAGAACTATCACCAAGGAACCCACATCCCTACTGATAGACACAGTAGGTAGAAAGTCTGGAAGGCTGTCATGAAATGCCTCTTCTGCAGTGATGTCATGCAGGGGGTACGCGGGGGTACGCGAGTACCGGTTTCTAGGATTACAGCTGGCCCCGCCCATTCGCCCGCCCACTCGTCGACTCCGCCCTCTGCAATGTTTGAATTTCCTGCATGTTTGAGTTGCCTGCATGTTCTCAGAGCCAGGCAGGCAGGCAGCAGGCAGAGAGCGGAGCCTTTCCTTTCCTTGCCACTGAAAAATGAGTTGCTCTGGGGTTTTAACATGACGCCAGGCCTCCTTAACATGTTCTGGGGGTGCTGTGGAATACTGTTGGGTCAGTTTAAAATCATCTGAGGCCTCAAAAAGGGCTTTTTTCATGTCACCTCCTGCCACGACATCACTTCTGGCTTATGACGTCACTTCCGGTGGGCGGGTCCCGACACGTGCCAATCAAAAGTGAGTACCTGTTCTTAAATAATTTAGACGACACCACTGCTCTTCTGGGTACTGCCAGGACATCCATGTGCCCAAGAGGTATCGCTGCTTGGCTTCACGAGCCAAAAGGCCCACTGTTCATGTGCAGAGTTAAGGCTGGCCACCTCCCTGTCGAGTCCAGTGTAGCCAGGCCGTTTGTGTAGGGTCCTTACTTAAAGAATCTTGGAGCCCGCAAGAGGAACGCATGAGATGTGTGTAACTCAACCAGGGCAGGCCAGGGGTGCTCTTCAAGGGCTGGACATTCTAGAAGCTCTATAAATAGACAAGACGACTCTTTGCTCAGGTTGGATTCTTCTTGCCCTGGTCTTCTCCCCGATTCTCACCACTTCTGTGCGTGTGCCTCGCCGCAGTTTGCGGGTACTTGCTTGAGTGGACCACTGCAACTTTCTTAAGATGGTGAAAGGACTTGGGCACTAAGCGGCAATTCTGCTTCCCTTACGGTCGTGTGTCCCTGCGGCCTCCCCCATCCTACCACCTCCTGTCTGCTCCAGGCAGAGCTCAGCTTACTGACAAGCTGAAGTTGATGCTACTGGTCTAAAGGTCTTACAATTCCAGGAGATTCGTCTTTTTTTGGGGGGGGATGTGAAAAATGTGAAGTACAAACAAGGTGTTAAGCAAAAATCCCACTGTAGCTTGATGTATGTGTCTGATAAAGGTCTGTGTGGGCTGGAACCTAATTGACAGAACAGCCTTGGGTTTCATGCAATGCTTTAGCACTCTGAGATGGCCAAGCAGTGTTGGAGAAGAGCTCGCGCTATGAAGAGGTTTTCCCCAGTCTGAATCTCCCCCTGCTCCGAACTGTCACCTTAGTAGCTACTCCCTCACAGCTGCATCTGCCCTTTTCTCCATCTGCAATATAAACATAAGAATACTTACAATGGGCTCTCTATATCGGTGGATTTGGGTATGCAGGGGTGCTGAACCTGTGGCTAGAGGGTCTCAAAAGCAGAGGCAAATCTAAGGGAGGGCAAAGCTCTAAGTTTTGCAAGAAGCCTTACCTTGCAGTGGAAATCACTCCTCTCCTGCACTGTTCTAGCCAATCCTCACAGGGAACAGCAACATCTTGGCGTTGCTTACTGGCAACAGCAGCAAGGGGGAGGAGGGATTTACATGACAGGGTAAGGCTCCTTGCAACACTTAGAGCTCTGCCCTCCCTGTAGATCTGCCTCTGCTCAAAAGCATCCCAGATGCAGCTGTGTGGCGCTTCTGGTTCACGCTGGGAACTTCCGATCATGTCCAGAGATCCGCTGGGTTGTGTGTGTGTCCTGGAGTCGATCCCTTGCGGCTACTGAGGGCCCACTGTACCTTAACTTAACAGTAATTGTAAAGACTACATCAAGTTACAAACACAAAGCACTTTGCACAGCGAAAGCGCTGTATCGATGGACAATGTTGCTCTGTCTCCTGGACCGATAATTGAATGTTCGTCCTGCACTAGTAAAAAAAAGGCGACGGCGGGGCCAAACCACATGGACCCCAGAGGGATGCAATGAGGTGTGGTTTGTACCTAAATGCATGACGTGGTACATTTATTGGGTTAATGCAGTGATTCTCAAACTTTTTAGAACGGGACCAATTTTTCTGTCAAAGATGTTTCTTGGTTGTGCATTTGCTTCAGTCCAAGAATACCAGTTTGCATTCTAGGAGTGTCATTTGGTTACGTCACACTGACAACACTGCCTGCTTGATGATGTCACTTCCAGGTTAATGACATCACTTCTGGTGGGTCCCAACACCTGAGATGCTCTAGCTCATCACTCCGCTCTCTGCACTTCCTCTTCCACTCAGTCCTCCTTTTCAAATATGCCATGCATTCATCAAGTGCCATTAGCTGTGCCAAATGGTGGCAGAGGAGAAGAGGAACAGCAGCAAGGACAGGTGGGGAGGCAGCACTTGCAGGCAAGGGAAGTATTTGGTCACCTCTACTCATTGTGGGATGTGGTGGCGCAGCGGAAGGTTGGCAGTTCGAGATCACGCGATGGAGTGAGCTCCCATCGCTTGTCCCAGCTCCTGCCAACCCAGCAGTTCAAAAGCATGTAAAAATGCAAGTAGATAAATAGGGACCACTTCGGTGGGAAGGGAACTGTGTTCCATGCGTTACAGCGTAGGGTCATGCCGGCCACATGACCACGGAAGCTTGTCCTCGGACAAACATGGCTTAGAAACGGAGATGAGCACCGCCCCCTACAGTCGGTCACGACTAGACCATTCGGTTGTGGGGAAACCTTTTTCTAGGAGTGTCATTTGATTACATCACACTGACAGCACTTCCTGCTTGATGATGTCACTTCCAGGTTAATGGCATCACTTCTGGTGGGTCCCAAAAGCCTCTGGCTTTTCACATAGATTGGACCCTCTTTATCCGTGTGCTCAGCTTCCATGGATTTGATCGCAGACCAGGTCACATTCAGAGAGATTCTGAGGCATATGACCGCCTCCTTCCATACAATCCCACCCGTACTCTCAGGTCACCTGAAGGGGCCCTTCTGACTGTGCTGCCACCAGGCGAGGTGAGGGGGATGGTGGCCAGGAACAGGGCCTTCTCGGTGGTGGCCCCACGATTGTGGAATACCCTCTCCTTAGAATTAAGAACTGCTCCCTTGTTGGCAATCTTTTGGTTGGGCCTTAAGGCTTTTTTTAATTAAAAAAAAGCTTTTCCTTGCTGACATGCTGGCTGGCATTTTTTTAACTGTGGGCCTGTTGTTTTTTACGTTTTAAATTTGTTAGTTTTGAATTTTTAATGGTTTTAATGGTACTGCTTTAATTTTTTGTCTTTTTATTGTTTTATCTGATTTTATTGTTTATAATTTTAATATTGTAAGGCGCCTTGGGTACCCCAATGTGGGGCAGAAAGGCAGGATATATAAATTCAATAATAATAGGGGCCTCCCTATGTGCAACCGCTGGAGGGCCAGGTGTGGCGGCCAGGTAAACTACTATAGTGCTGCACTGGACCCCATAGATTTAACTGTTCACTGATTTTGGTATCTGCGAGGGGTCCTGGAACAGATCCCCTGTGGATACCAAGGGAAAACTGTAAAAGCACTTTCCAGTTTCCTTGATCCTAGCCATGACCACAGAGCAGTGATTTTCAACTAGCATAATCGTCCTCAGGTGTGCTGCAGGAATTTAGGAGATGGTCATTTATTAGTTTTTGAATGATGGTGTTGGAGAAGACTCTTGAGAGTCCCCTGGACTGCAAGGAGATCCAATCGGTCAATCCTGCAGGAAGTCAAGCCTGATTGCTCCCTGGAAGGACAAATCCTGAAGCTGAAGCTCAAGTACTTTGGCCACCTCATGAGAAAAGAGGACTCTTTAGAAAAGACCCTCATGCTGGGAAGGATGGAAGGCAGAAGGAGAAGGGGGCGGCAGAGGATGAGATGGTTAGATAGTGTCACCGAAGCAATGAACATGACGTTGGGTGAACTCCGGAAGCTAGTGGAGGACAGGGAGGCCTGGCGTGCTGTTGTCCAAGGGGTCGCGAAGAGTCGGGCACGACTTAGCGACTGAACAACAACATTTATTAGTAGGGCCATTGGGAATGCAAGCCTCCCACCAGCAGCATGGTGTGCCTTGTCAATGGTGCAAAAAACCTGATTGTGCGCCATGACTGTGCTAGCGCCTGGTCAGTGTGCCGTGAGATGACCAAGTTGAACACTGCTGCCCTAGAGAATAGCCAGGTCTATCAGAATAGTAGCGCTGACTAAAACTCTGGTCAGATGTGGACGGGACTGTTGGTATTCTTATAAGTAACGCTCAATTTTCTTTCTTTTTTTAAAGGAATTTTGGAGTTTATTAGCTTGGCTGTAGGACTGGTCAGTATCCGTGGGGTGGATTCCGGTCTGTACCTTGGGATGAACGAGAGGGGTGAGCTGTACGGATCGGTAAGTCATACACTGCCGTAGGCTTGTGGCATACTGAACGCATCGCGTTGTTTTGGGCTGGGTTGCATGAGGATTTTACTCCCACTACTATCTGGAGTACCTGTTTACGTCACTCAACGTGGCTCTGTCTTTCACAGTCACTGTGGCGAATCTGGAAAGACACGTAGGCATTTGGGCGAGCCCCAGAAACCGATTAGTGACAACTTGTACATTTATGGTACTGGAAATGAGCATCAGAAAAGCGGCAGATTCTAAAATGAGAGGCTGCGATGCTGTTCCACAGACCAGACAAGTTCTACGAGGGAAGGCTGAGAGAACCTGGTATGTTTAGCCTGGAGGAGGGAAAGTTGAGAAGAGGGTATGACACCTGAAGGGATGTCAAATACCTGAAGGGATGCTATAAGGAAGAAGGGACAAATCTGTTCTCATCTGCCTTTGACACTAGAACTAGGACACTAGAACTATAAACCAAGAGAGGAGATGCCGGCTGGACATCAGGAAGAATTTCTTGACGATAAGGCCGGTTGGACAGTGGAACAGACTGCCACTGGAGGGAGGTGGTGGATTCTCCCTCACTGGAGACCTTCAAGCAGACCTTTAAGCTTGGCAGGCATCTGCTGGAGAGGCTCTGGGAGGATTTCCTGTTACAGGCAGGAGATTGGACTAGATGACCCTCTGGGTCCTTCCAACTCTGTGATTTCCATGTGTTCGTTATGTGTGCACTCCAGGTCATCTTCAAGGGTAGTTCCACGCAGAGGGCACAGCAGGGGTAGACTGGGTCTGGGAGAGTCTCCAAGGGTCTCTTCTTATTTTGGAAAGCCTTGAAATGCCAGACGAAAGCCATATCTCCGTAGACTAAGGTTGGCCCATGAGTTAAATAAGTGTGTACAGTAGGCCCTCTGTAGCTGCTGGCAATCTGTTCTGGGACACCCACAGATATCAAATTCCACAGACAATGGCATTCACAGGGGCCCCCTTGTGGAGCTGCAAACCTGGGCGGTACGTCTGGCCCTGCGGAGACCCTGTGTGGCTTCCTCAGAAGCCTCTTGAATACGATTGGAAGGCAGTTCCGGTTTGTGATGGCAAACCAGATTTTCCTTCCACTCCGGTCCAGGAAGCTTTCTGAGGTGCGAGGGGGCTGCACATGGCTTCCTGGTGCCCCAGAACACCTCCAGGACATGACCAGGAGCCTCCGAAGCCCTCCAGTTGTGGGCTTAGCCTCCACGGATTTTCACATCCGTAGATGGTGAGTTGAGAAGGACCCACCTAAATGTTGCTCACATCACCTGACTCAGGGTCCACGAAGCTGAATGAAGGAGTTACCCCAGATAGCCAATGGGAAGAGGGGCCCTCCTTTTGTCCTTGCACTTCATCATTCATCCTCCTCTGGTGGACTGTCCTGAATTCCCCCAGGACGGATGGGCCAAGGCATGTGTGCATCTTCCACGCCCGTCATCATGTGAGGTCAATGGGGCAATCAGAGTTTTGTTCTCCATCTTTGCAGTAAAGAGGAAAAGAAACTCTGTTTGTTTTTTCTCAAAACAAAGAATGTGGAGATTCTCAGGTTTGTCCCATACAAGGTACCATGTGGGTCTTTTCTTAGCTTTGTAAGAGCGTAATCCTAAACTGGAGTTAGGCTGGCATAAGCTAAACCAGCAAAGTTTGGCTGGCACAAGGGCCACCAGAAAGCATGCTTGGACCCCTGCTAACTGAGCAAGAGGCACTTTTTCAAGTGGTGTTCCTCTTATGTTTAGCAGGGGAAGCGTAATTGTCCCTCTTCACCCCTGTGCAGTGTCTTGTCTCGTGGCTGTTGCTGGTGGTGTTCTGCACTTTTTTTAGATTGTGAGCCCTTTGGGACAGGGAGCCATTTATTATTATTATTATTATTATTATTATTATTATTATTATTATTATT
>JAJKFI010000023.1:2007563-2026425 GCA_029204185.1 Lerista edwardsae
TATTATTATTATTATTATTATTATTATTATTATTATTATTATTATTAGCCTGTAAACCGCTTTGTGAACCTTGTGTTGAAAAGCCGTATATAAATACTTTGATTGATTGACCACTCTCGGAGTCAGGGAGGATGGCTCACATCTGTGTGCTGGCCTCTCTGACGCCAAGAGTGGTCCAAACATAATTGACGGTGGCCCTTGTGCCGGCCAAATTTTGCTGGCTTAGTTTATGCCGGCCTAACTCAGTTTAGGATTGCGCCCTGAATGTCAGAACAATGTCCGTGTAAGAGTTCAATAGAAGCTGAAAACCGGATCAAACACTCTTTATTCCCCAGGCAGTCCTGTGGGGCTGTTTTGGGACTATCCCAGCTCTTGGCAGCTGAAGGGGCAAATGTCAGTCTTGCTCTGAATTCCCAGTTGGGCCATCCCATGGCTTAAAAATCCACTGGCACATGCCAGATTCCTCCTGGGTGTTGCTTTCGGCACTGAAATGCCCCCAAATTTTATGGGTATTCACTATACTGAATATAGCACATGTTGGCACGTTTCATGACCACCACACACACAGACAGTTGAACATGGACAGACCCCAGCATGTAAAATCCCCATTTCTATGGTGTATAGGAGTCATTTGCAACTGGCGTTGCAGAGAATCCCCAGGGGTTCCTCCATGTGAAGGTTCATAAGTCTGGCAGACACACTTCCCTGGTGGCAGCAGACCTTTCATTAGCAAATTTCCCCTACCTGTGTGCAGTTTTAGGAGAGTCATGCTTGTGTTTAGGTTATACTGTCAGTTCACATAGGCCCTTGGAGTGGGCCAACAGGAGTGGCGAGCAGGAGCTGAGCTTGCACCCAGGACCAGTGATTTTCATCATTTTTTTTCTGCCAGCACACTGACCTCTATGGTCTCCTCTATGGTCTTCACCTCTTGTGATGTCACTTCCAGTTTCCAAGGAGGCTCTTCTAGACCGGCAAAGCCAGCTGAGGAAGAGGGACAAACTACAGACAGTTGCTTAGAATTACAGCCAGAGACCCCAGGCACGTTTTTCAGCTATTTTCAACTGCAGTGCTCCAAACTCACGCAGCACACCTGCAGATCTTTCGCAGCACACCTGTCCAAAATTGCCCTAGTGCAAAACCCATAAGAACATAAGAAGAGCTCCGCTGGATCAGGCCAAAGGCTTCCTGTATCTCACCGTTGATACAGATGCCTCAGGGAGCACACAAGACAACTAGATACCTGTATCCTGTTGCTACTCCATTGCACCTGGCATTCGAAAGTAGCTTACTTCTAAATGATGGAGGTTGCACTACCCATTATGGCCTATCGCCTGCAATGGACTTTTCCTCCAGACATCTGTCTAGTCCTCTTTTAAAGGCATCTAGGCCAGATGCCATCACCACCTCCACTGGCAAGGAGTTCCACCGTTTAATTATCTGCTGGTTAAAAAAAAAGTATTTCCTTTTATCTGTTCTCACTCTCCCAACACTCAATTTTAGTGGCTGTCCCCTGGTTCTGCTACTGTGTGTGAGAGAGAATATCCCTCTCTCTACTTTATCCATCCCATGCAGAATCCTTGACTGTTATGCAGTGTGCAAGATGGGGGATGTCTCCTGCAGAATAGTACATGTGGAAAGGATTCCCCAAAAGCAGGACTCTTGAAAAAGACTGGTCCATTTATGGTCCAGGAAATGTTGAGTCATTTCAGGAAGTGGTATATCACATGCAGGAAAAAGCAGGGGTGCAAACGTCGTCAGTTTGTTTTAGTTTAGTTCACAAAACCTCTCCCAGAATACCAATCAGACACAAGAAGCTAAAAAGTGGCTTAGCTGGTAGCCACACGCCGGCCTCCAGATTCCTGCAGCTGGCCCAATCTTGCCGCTCAAGAATTCTCTTTCCTGGGAGACTATCCCTTTGCAAGCCGGTTAGGTTAGTTCCATGAGCAGTTTCGGCCCAGACCATGGACTCCAAAAGTTGGTCAGTGCAGGAGAAGCTGCACAACAGTATCGATGTCAGTTGATCATTCCTGGACTTCACTATTTTAGGGGCATGACTCAGGGAGTCTTTACTGCCTTAGATTTTGGGGCATGACCTCAATGCACGGTTATGTTGCTTCTTGGAATCAGTGTCCTGGAGGTGAACCTTCAGGGTAATTCTGTTCAGCACTGCAACATGGTTCCCTAGAATTAAACGACCCAGGTTCTTTCAGGCCGCAGGTAAAATGGCAAACCTGTTTCTGGGCTGTACCATTTCAGATTGCAGTTAGGGCCCCATCACATGACTGAATACAGTTCCCTGCACACAGAAGATTAGGTGAAAAGCATAGAGTTCTCATGTCTTAGACTTCTCCTTGACATGCTAGTTTTCCATGTGCAGGGAACACTGCTGGGAAGAACCACTTGAGAGACTCTTCATTGGCTAAGTATTGAAGTGTTACTGGATCATCTCCTAATGATGATCCTATTGATATTTCCTCAGTGCCAAATTGCCTGAACAGCACAACCATAGTATAGCCCTGAAATGGGATTATGAGAAGGATGCCAAAGATTATAACTTTTTGCCACTTCTGAGGAATGGGATTCTCTGAGATTTAATCCCAGCAGTGTCCTTAAAACAAAGATTTTGTGTGTACTGTAAATTTGAAGAATGCAATAATCTCTGGCTATGACACTGTGTTTAAAACATGAGACAATGTAAAGGCTTGAGCGCAGCTTTTGGGGAAGAACAAGAGGAATGAGCCAATCAGTCCAAATATTAGCAGGAAATGGTAACGCCAGAAATGGCATAGGGCACGCCACGGGACAGAGGGGTTATCTGAAGCCATCAGGGTGACAAATGGTTATTTTCAGCTGAATCTGAACCCCAAGAAGTGCAAACATAAAAAGTTGTGCACAGGGTGACCCTTGGTATCCGCTGGGGATTTATTTCCGGACACCCTTCGGATACCAAAACTTGCGGATAATCGAATTCCCCCGCTAACCCCCCCTTGGTCGGGGCCATCAGGGGGCCTCAGGTGTGACTGGAAGTATCTTCTGGTTGCATTTGGAAGTGTCCTGAGGCGAGACTGCGCATGGCCTCTCCACGCTTCAGAAAGCCTGCCAGAGCAGGTTGTTAGTGAAAAACCAGAAATGCCTTTCAGAAGGCTCCGGAAGGCCTTCTGAGGGCAGAGAGGTTGTGCGCAAGACTGGTTGCATTCGGAGGTACAGTGAGGTCCTACTGACCCACCTTGGGTCAAATGTCCAGGTCTCAGAGGCGCAGTCAGATAAGGAGGGCCGACCTGTAGATACTGCTTTGCTTCCTCTGCCTTAGCAGCGTATTTTCAACTAGGCCCTGAATTTGTCCAGAATTCAAGTTCTGTTATTGTGCCCAAAAGTCTCTAAATCTCCCATAGACACTTCATTGGCCAAGCTTCCTGGATCATCTCCTGTTCTATTTCCCCACTGCCAAGTTGCCTAAACAGCACAATACATAAATTAAATGAAAATGGCCCAGACCTGAAGCTTTTTAGCACGCCCGTTGAAAACAACTCTTTTCCAGCTGGCTTGAGGGCTGGAGTGTTTCCTTGCAGACCACGCTGTTGGTCTTGGTTTGAGCAGCCTGGGAAGGACTTTGCTATGTATGATATGATGCTTTTAAATTGCCTATTTCAGGGTTCTCCAGTACAAGGACCGAGAAAATAAATTTTATAAATGAATGAATGATATTTAAATGACTAAGAGCGCAATCCTAACCTGGGGTTCAGCCAGCAAAGTTTGGCCGGCACAAGGGACACCGTAAAGCACGTTTGGACCACTCTCTGAGTCAGAGAGGCCAGCACATGGATGTGCACCATCCTCCCCGACTCCAAGCGTGGTCCAAACGCTCTTTACGGTGGCCCTTGTGCTGGCCAAACAGTGCTGGCCTAACTCCACGTTAGGATTGCACTCTGCATATGTTTTAATTGGATCATTTTTGTCATCAGCAAGATATGATTGATAACAAAAGGCAACATTTACAAAGAAGCAATGCTGTGTTTAAACTGAGAAATGATACATGCGTAAAAATGTCAAATACTTTAAGTTGCTGAGGGGGCAGATAAAATCTTGTGGTAGGGCAGATTTGGGGCCTGGGCCACAGTTAGGAGAGCCCGGTCTATTCTATAAATAGCTTTATATTTGCTGTGAATTGCCATAGTTGCCCCAGTGGGGACAGAAGGGTGGGATTAAAAAAAAATGAACCATGAAATCAGTTTCTCTCAAACTGTGGGCCAGGACCTGATTTCTGGAGGGTTCCACAGAGCCTTCAATGAAAACACGGAGATTAAATGTTTGAGCGTCCTTTTTCGGGTGATTTTTTCCCTCCAGTCCATCAATGACAAGTAGTTGGGGGGGGGGCAAGGGAAGGCTGGGTCACAGAACGGAGCCCCTCAAGCCTTGAGGCTACTCATTAGGGCGGCCTCATTATGAGAAATTGATTTTATTTCTTTTTCAAAGTCTCGTAAAGCTAGGTAGGTCCAGATAAAGCTATGGCTCCCAACCTTTAGGATCCTGTGGACCGTCAAGGCAAAAAATGGTTCGTCTTGGACCACATGGAACTGCTAGCCCACTCCACAGACAACATTACAATGTGCCTCCCCCACAGACTGCCACAGAGGGCAGGGAACGGACCACCCACAATGCAACCGAAGCTTACGTTGTGGCTGTGGCCAGTCCGTTCTCCACCCTCTCTGGTGGTCCGTGGGGGGGGGGGTGCTCGCTCAGCAAGACACTGGAATGATGAGTGATTTTTTTCCCTTGCAGACCAGTTCTCGGGGTTTCACGGACCACAGGCTGAGAACAGGGCCGGCCTTAAGCAAATGTGACCAATGTAGTCACATTGGGCCCCGCACTTTGGGAGACCCCACACCAGCGCAGTGAGCATACTGCCTGCCGCCGCCAGGATTTGTATGAACTGTCAGTCAGTGGGGTGAGCAGAGGAGCTTTACCTTGAGCCCTCACACCTGCCTCTGCCTCTTAACTGCCCAAAATGTGGCCTCCTTGAAGCAGTTGACAGTGATGTCATCATGTCACCACCAACTATTTCCAGGTGCCACATGTGCACCACAAACACTTTTCTTGGTGAATGGGGGCACCATCCGGAGGGTGGGGGTGTGCTGCCGGAATGCCCCATATTGGGCCCCTCCACCCCTAGAACCAGCCCTGGTTGAGACCCAGTGCAACAGACTGTCATTGCTTAAAAGGGGACCCCTAACAAGTTTAGGAAGCCCTGGGCTATTTTTTTTTTCATATTTTTTCTCACAAAAGGGGTTTTTCATGGGCCGCCGGGGTGACTTCACCTCTCCTGTTTCTCTTCCTCCTCCTTCCTCACACAGAAGAAGCTCACCCGGGAGTGCGTTTTCCGCGAGCAGTTTGAAGAGAACTGGTACAACACCTACGCCTCGACGCTCTACAAACACTCTGACTCGGAGAGGCAGTATTACGTGGCTTTGAATAAGGACGGCTCCCCCCGGGAGGGACACAGGACTAAGAGACACCAAAAGTTCACCCACTTTTTACCAAGGCCTGTGGACCCTGCTAAGATACCTGCAATGTACAGAGACCTCTTCAACTACAGGTGATGTTCTCCATCGCTTGAGCAGCCAGTGTATATACTTGGCTCCCCCCCAAGGCTTTTTTCTTCAACTGGAGCCCTCTGTCCAGCAGTCATTCCATTCTTCTTGTCAACATCTTGACAATCCGATCGAGAAGCGCCGAGAGTGGATTCCAACACCAGCCATCTGTCGGCATCTGTTTCTCAAGATCCCGTCGACTTCTGGAGGGTGGGTGACAGGGGCAGGGCCTCAAAACTCGACTTGAGATGATTCATGTCTTCAATTGCTTTCTTTCTCTGGCGGGCTAGGATGAGGCAAGCGTTTCACACAGGGAGAAAAGCTGGTTTTTGTAATGACAACCACTGCCAGCACCAATCACTGGCCACATGCTCAAGGCGACCACAGGACAGGAAGACCACAGAAAGGACCTGCACACTTCTCATAAGCATACAATTGTCACTTATGAACAGGGCCTTTCAGGTGGTAGCCTCTGCTATAGACTGGACCTCGCATTTACTACTTGATTCTGCTGGAGTGGTCCTACTAGACTAGCCGAGCATTGCTAGCCCAAAGCCCTAATGCAGTAGTCTTGTCTCCTACTCACGGACTCACAAATGGGAAATGAAAAGGAGAGATCTCAGACTGTCCAGATTGCCAGAATTCTGTTTGATCTGAGGTCCTGGATGAATGAATCGGTTTGTATGCTTGGTGTGCGTGTGTGTGCGTGTTTCCGGCTGTGTTGGAGGAACAGAAGCAGGCATTTTAAAGATATAAACATGATACCGTGCATAAGGACAACTCTATTTATAAAGTGTATATGATATTTATTTTATATATTTATTTATTTCAGAAAAAAAATTATTTTATTTTTTAAAATGAGAGCTATTCTGGCCTGACTTTTATCCGAAAGAATAAGGCCCTACTGAAATACGGGGGAAGGGGAAAAAAGGAGTTTTAAGAACTTATCGACAATAAAATTGTCTTTATATACTCTGGGTGATGACTTGCTACTTTATTCCATCGGCATCTATTTTTAAAACAGGGAGAAAAAAATAACACGCCAGTAAGAAACAAGACTGCAAAAAAAAAATACTGCTAAAGTGGGAGTGAATTTTCCTAGCTTAACTTCCTTTCAGGTTTTGAGCTTTGATTTAAGAGTTGTTTTGCAGTAGCAGCTCAACAAGAGCAAATGTTAACGACTAACAAGCAACAGCAAAAAAGGTTCTCCCCTTTCATTAAGCAGGTAGAGCTGTAGCAACTCAAATGTAAATTGGTGGCTGTATATGGAGGTAATTACAATGCCAAGGAAAATTTACTCCACTTCTTAAGATACCACGTGGGGTAGACCCAAGCTACGATTTTGCAACTCACTTCAACAGGTGGACCTTGGAGTCCCACTAAAATAAAAAGATGCCACCAGCTTGAACTCTGCTAACCCCAGATTTATGTCATAGAGGTTTGGATGTAATTTTAGCATATGGTGGAAGATCCTGTTTCCGATTGCTCTCCCATTGGCACCCACCAGCTCTAATCCCAATCCGGGATACTGTTTAAGAGGCTGGAACTCCAAAACCCGCAGAGCGGTAGCAGCACATGTGGAGATAACATTCTTTTTATAGTACCATTCATGTACTTTACACTGTCGTATCAGGAAGGGACTGGTCTCTGCCCCCCGAACACTGTAAAATCCAGTTTAAATACAAATGCCTCCAACAGAAATGTGACTTCGTCACAAGTGGAGGTGGGAGAAAATCTCACTCAACAGTGCAGCTACATGAGCCCAATATGAATTCGTTGCTCACCATGGAGGTGGCTGTATCATTTAGGTTAGGTTTAAATAAATCCAGACTAGGACAAAATACATAAAAGGAAGTCTCTGCAGAGGTTAATCACGGTGGAAAAAATCTGGAGAGAAATTCAGTCATCATCCACTAGGGTTAGCTTCCTGGAAGCCCTCATGGACAGTGAATTCGCAGATGACGAACCATTGGATCCTATGGGATCCATGGGGTCAGGTGCAAGGCGTATCTGCCATCAGAAGAATCCAGCAGAGACACTCAGGAAGCCAGCAGAGTGCAGCAGGAAGTGCCCAAAGATCTCTGAATGCTGCAGAGACCCTCCAGAGCAGCGGTTCTTAACCCTGTTGGAGGTACTGAACCCCGCAAGTTTCATACGTGCATTCACCGAACCCTTCATAGTTGGAAAAATAAATTTTTTTCTTTCAAATTCAAAACAGAGATATATATTTTATTAGTGCGCAGAGCCGGGGGAGGGGGGCGGCTTCTCCTGGCTGCCGCTCAGGCACTTTAACCCGAGCGGTGGCCAGGAAAGGAGACGCCCCATCCCTGCCAGTTCAGTTCAGCCTTCAGAATAGCCTTCAGTTTCTTATGGTGAAGCATTGAAAATGCCATAAAAGTATTGTGTGAATGCCAAGAGTATTTTAATGCATCTGGCAGCCCTGGTGAACGGAGTGGACACACACCTCCCCGGAACCCCTGCGACTGACTCACCCAGGGGTTCGATTGAACTCAGGTTAAGAACCTCTGCTCCAGCGGCAGCAGGGATCTTCAGGATGGCACCTGCAACCAGTGCTGACATTTTAAAATGGCTGGCAGAAGCGTTAAGGGGGTTAAGGCTGCTTGCGGGTGATCCCTGCAGCCTCTGGAGTGTCTCTGCAGCATTCAGAGATCTTTGGGCACTTCCTGCCGCACTCCCTTCCTCTGCATGGTGGATAATGAGACAGAGGCACGGATAGTGAGGAAAGTAGCAATTCTGCCCCTCACAAATAAGCGAATTTGCACATAGCGAGTTCACATATAGAGAGGACTAAGTAGATCTGAATGTGATGCCGGAATGAAGCCATCTTGCAATTGGCACAAATGCTAGGTTGAGTGTCACTCTCAAATGATAGCCGATGAACCATTTCTTGGTACTCTTCTCTACATCCTGAACAATGGTTAAAAAGTTTTTGTTTTTTTAAGCATGCCTTCTGCATTGAGACTTACAACAGAGTTGCTCAGAGGGGAAAAAAAAAAAGAGGACATAACAGCTCCGGTCTTTCCAGCTTAACGATGTAATGAGACAGTTTTCAGAATTGGTACAAGGTGACAACCTTTTGGCCATACTAAGCTTTCCCTTTTTCCATTAACAGCTACCGGGTTCAAGCGATAAGAGGTTTATTAGTGGGTGTCAGTCGGTCACATTCACCTAAATCCAAAAGGTCAGCAAAAAACCATCCTCAAGTCCAGTCCAAATCATTCACCAAAGGGTCACACCAGTGGTGGGATTGAGGGAGAACGTGGGGGAATTCAGTTCCACTAGTTAAAATTAGGGCTGACTCCGCCCACTTCACTCTCCCTCCCCCCCTTCCAATTCCTCTGCAAAGAGCTTTTCTTCTTGGTTGGCCAGCACTCAGAGGGTTAAAGGGAACGACTCCGGATTCCTAGGGGGGCGAAGACAGTGATGTCATTCAGGGGGAACGGACCAGAATGGGCATTCCGGATCCTAATGGGCTCCGTGGCTGGTTCCGGGTTCCCGACAAGTGCCAATCAAAAGTGAGTTCCTGTTCCTAAATCATTTAGATCCCACTACTGGGTCACACAGCAGACGTAAGGCCATCCTCACCCCAGGCAGAACAGAACTCTGGTGAACATTTCCAGCCGCTTCTTGCATTCAGAGAAGTGAATGGTTTGTGCAAGTTAGCAAGCAGGAAAGGAGAACCTGATCAGAAATTAGGACGCCCCTTCTCAGACCCCTAAAGAATTTTTCCCTAGAAACCACATTGCATGGAATGTATATAAAACATCTTGAGCAATGTCTCTTACTAGGTTTTGACCCCAGACCCAAATGCTCGATTCTTATGACATGTTCTAATATGCATTTGTTTATTAACCATATTTATATATCGCCTTTTTTAAAGACTCAAGAGACTAGACTCCAGGCGGTTTACATAGGCAGGCTGATTATAAACCCCATTTTGTTCAAATGGGGCTTTTACAAATGTTATTCTGGATCCTCCATTTCTCCAGTTGTTTCCCTTCATGCTGCAACTGTTGTCTTGGCTGTACAGCTCCTGTGCTTTCCAAGCTTCCTTAGGTAGCGGCAAATCATGCCCCAGGCTGGTTCTGAGGATGTTCTCCATTTCTTGCCGGCTGACTCTTCCCCATTCCTTTGTCTCTAGCAAGCGGCTTTCAGTCGCCCATCCAAGGCAACTCCCAATTTCATAGCAATACAGGCTGATTTGCTGCCTCTAGGTGCAAAAAGATGTAATGAGCCATAGCCACTTTTTAGCCCTCTTGGGGCTTGCAGGTATTGTCCCAAGATGGCCCTTGATGCTCTGGATCTGTCTGGATGCTACCATTAGTGAGGAATGCTGTGGCCCTTTAAGCCTTAATGGGCTAGTTAGACTTGGTCTGTCCATTGTTCCTGCAGCTACTGGCTATACCAGTTTCAGGGTCTAATTCAAGACCCTTTGACCTTGAAAGCCCTATTCGGTTTGGGATCAGAGTATTTGAGGAACTCCTTTCTCCCATACAAATCAACCCATCTCCCTAATGTCTGCGGAGGGAGATCAATCCTTTATTATGGATCTTTATCCCAAGGGCATTAAGAACTGCCCTTTCCTGTTAGCCATCAGGCAAGGGCTGAAAATGTGTTTTTCATTTACCTTTCCTTCCAATAGTTGCTGTTTGGGGTGGTTGTTATTTTCAGGTATTTCTTAATCTTACTGTTCAACATTTTAATGGTTTTTATAGTGGTTTTAAAAAAATGATTGGTCCTAATACTTTCTCTTCTGTTTTATAATGCATTCACCCTTTTTTAAAACCATACTATATGCCACTTGAAGCATTCCACTTATCTAAAGAGAAAAAACAGGAACTGAATTGCTTAAACATCTGCACTGTTCGCCTGTCTACATGAGGCAGTTCAAGGTACAAGTGTATGGTATCAATCCTTGCTTTCATAGAAAGAACCAGTGGCCCCTTTTCTCCAAATTCTCCAGCAAATTGGCCTCAAATGGAATTTAAATACACAGCATATCTCAGCCTTGCCAAAATGGATGCTGCGATATTGCTTTTATTCATGTTTGACTTTCTGCTTAGAAAGTCAAGTTCCACATGCTTATTCCATGAACTCTTCCATTGTATCCCTGTGGCACTTAGGGCAGGGGAACTCACAAAACATTTGAGCATCACAACAAAAATAGATTGGAATGAATGTATTTACAACAGCATAATTCGGTTTACAGTTCAGGTCACAAAGTCAAATACTTTGTTGAAACACCTAATTTAGGAAAAGATTATGGTTTATTCCTACCCAAAACTAAAAAGTATTCTTGGCCTCATGTGCTTACTTCACAAGTAAAGCAGGAACTAAACACCCATATTTGAAATGGTCAATAGTTAGAAATGTTGAACTGCTTTAAAACTTCAGTTTTATCTTTTCTTAGCGTATGGACATTTCACTGCATCCAGCACTCTCTCAACACTGCTAATTTTGTTGTTGTCAGAACCCCACCTGCCATGTTAGGAAAGCAGAAAGAGGGACATAAATGTATGTTGGTCACTTTATTAAATGAGATATTAAATAGTTTTAAGTTTCAACTACCAAACAGCACTTTGAATGGTGAAAACACAGATAGCATACTGTCATACTTGAATGCTTCTCTTTAAAAACACGTTTCCAGTCCTTAATATATATTTTACAAAACAGCCTTATAGGAAGAAGGACACCTTTTCTACAGTACTTTTATGATATTTAATACGTAACTGAAAAAGCCGTCTAAACAGAAACGAAGGCCAAGTCTTCACAGCTGTATGATTTCAGCAGCCAAAGCTGGTCAAGGGACTGAAACATTATTATACAACTGGGACAAAAACATGTACAGTATCACAATACTAAGCAAAAACGCTTTACATCCAAAAGAATAAACAGGTTACAAAATGTGGAGAATTTAGCAGGCAAAACCATATTACAAGCAACATTTCATCATCTTATATAAGCCATTTCAACTAGTTAAAACATCTAAAACAAATATAAAAATGAGCTTTTTTATTGATGCCATTTTCTGTCCTTAAATATTGATTAAAGCTTGATG
Organism: Lerista edwardsae; assembly: GCA_029204185.1. Taxonomy (NCBI): domain Eukaryota; kingdom Metazoa; phylum Chordata; class Lepidosauria; order Squamata; family Scincidae; genus Lerista; species Lerista edwardsae. The sequence continues at coordinate 2,019,231 of JAJKFI010000023.1, forward strand.
TTATACTCAAAAGCACATTTTTATGCAGCTATAATGCTGTGAGAAATACGTACGCAAAAGTGGTCCGAGTTTTACTTCAATGCTTCTTGTTTCCAAGGCATCCTCATACACGTCCGTTGTCGTCTTTGTCCAAGGTGGGAAAAAAAACGTGTCTCCAAAAATGTTGCCTAAAACTTCCACATTTAAGTCTCTCGTGTAAAAATGCCACTCAAATCCCCAGCTCTAGTGGTAAATGTATACATGTGTAATATTCAGAAAGATGTAGGAATGTCCTGTGCAGCTACGTGGCCTTCAAAGCATGTGTCTCATGAAGTCTCAATTTTCATTTCTTCTGAAGTGAACACAACTTTAGGAGCTTTCCCTTCTTCACCAAATGAATGTACTGAATAAGCCTATGGGTGAAGGGAGCCCTCTCCCCACTGCTCATGACAGAAAGAGTTGAAAACAGCAATACAAGTCATTTTTCCCAGCAAATCTGCTGAGGTATATTCACGGCACAAATCAAAAGACGTTCACGTCAAGATGAAATCCGCCTCCAAATAACCATTGTCTGAATGCTGAAAAATTCACTCTGATCAGAGAAGAAAAACCACGAATAAGTCTGGAATCAAAACTTTTTGTACCACACACGAGCCACTTTTGTTGTTTCTGTGATACTGGGAATCAACCCAGCTTTCTTGACTCTCCAGAATTCCCCGTTTCTTAGTCCTACTCCAGCACCTCAGATGCGCCTGTCGTTTAATCTTATGCCCACGTTCCAAAAACAAAACAAAAAAAACCCTTCTGTTTTGGAAACATGAGCTGGACTAATGGAAAGGACAAGCATTAATGGTGCCACTCTGGATCTTCACACGCACAGAAAACGGACAATGATCCCATTTTAATGTGGTAAAGTAACTGAAAATGAAGCATAATCAATCAAAACTTTACTTCTCCTCTAAGGCTGAAACAAAAAACAATCAGGTTTCCCCCCCCCCTTTCATATAGTCTCAAAAGAATGAAAAATTGGTTGGGAAGGGAACACCGGGTAAGCGGAGATACTTATCTACAAAAGGAGGAATGGTCTCACAGTCTCTGGCAGTCCTGCCGAACTGTGGAAGCGCATTCCTTAGCGTGTTGAGAAAGCAATGTGGCAGCCGTTGCGAGGCTGCACACAGAACATGGCCCGGTCTCAACAACTGCCACCATCACTGAGCCTCAAAGGACCAGGAATCAAGTTCTTAGCCATCTCATCCGACTCCCGGCAAGAGGACGAGAGACTAGCACCAGTGGAAAGGAGGGAGCAGAAGAAACATGCTTCGTATCAGAATCAGTTCAGGGTGAAAGACAAAACCTGTAAGCTTAAGGTGACTCAACGCTATTCCATCGCAAAGATGAAATAAAAAGTGGCAGGGGAGGAAAACATCTCCTCAAGCCATGACTTAAGGCTGCAGGCACAGTTTCTAGAAAACTGCAGGGCTCAAGTGTTTCAGAGCAGTAGTATTTAAGAATATTGCACTCCGTTCTGCCTCAGGATCCTTTTCAGTTCCTATGCTTCATTCCCCCCCAAATGCAAATGCTGACCAGAAGAATAAACCTCTGTGTCACTTCTGTCTTGACTTACTCCTTCAAGAAACGGGAAATATAAAAAAGTTCTGACATTTGAGGAATCAACTTTAACCAAGAACTCAGCTGTGAACAGGTAATGTGTGAAGACTGAAAATATACAGACCTGTGTAACTTCTCCCTAAGCTTCTCCCATCTGACGGCTGTTTTTTATGGCTACGAACAGCAAGCGTAGGAGTTTAGACAGGAAACCTGTGCAGCCCCCTAATGTTAATGGAAGGACCTGTTTTCACTGAAAACAACTGGATATCTCCTGTACTCAACACATGTAAGAAGATTCTAGGCAACATCACGGACAAATATTGGGGGAAACATCATGCCTTACCAAAATAAAGTGGAAAAGCTAAAAAGGAACATGGCGGCTAATGGGGGGGGGGGAGGAAAGAGGGCGCAAATCACCCAAACTATTTATACACAGTTGAGTTCTGTTAAGCCATTGATTCCTAAAAAAATAAAAAAAGTTCTCTCTCTTTCTCTCTCTCTCTGATTTTAACAATCCTTTGAATGTTTAGTGCAAAATCACATTTATTTCCCTTGGGATGGTCCTGGATTTTTGCCACTCATTGGCGATGGTGCGCGCTGCAGGGGAGGCGGGTGCATCGCGCCAGCAACGGACTGATACATTCCTCTCATATCTATCTGCTGAAAGTTGGAGGGATTCATCATCAAGCTGGGAGGGGGAGGCTTCGACATCAGCACGTGACTCATGGCGACTTGCTGGTAAGTCGTCAGCTGCTGCTGCGTGTACTGCTGCTGGAGTCTTCGGTTCATCAGGATCCGCTGGACGCAACTGATTAGCTGGGGAGGGAGAAGGGGAGCGGTTACCAGGGCACAACCTGTCTCCAGCCAGGCCTTCCCCTTCAGCCACGGTACCCCTGACAAATTGATTTCAGCCCTAAACTTGATACTTGCGGCACCGATATCACCAGCACTAATGCGGTGGCATTTGCAAGCTGGTGACTGGAGAAACCAGTTAGCAAGACCACTTAGGACCACAGACCTTTAATGACTTGCCCATTGTGTTGCAGGCGGCATTCATCCTGGTTGCCATGGCGACAGGCACTCTACTGTGAAATTACTCCCATATATCAGTTACAGCTTCCTCTCCCCGGCCGCCCCCCAGCTCCGTACCATTCCCCACCCCTTTGCAAATTCTAATGTGAATTCGACCCAACAAACATATCTGTAGCGCGCACCAAAAGGAGAAAACATTTCCAGCTTGATTAAAGACCTTCACAGAAAGCTCCTGGTTTCACAACCCAACAGGAAAGCCAGCAGCCCTGCAGAGAAACTAGCGAACATGCATGTTAACAGAAGTTGCCATGGAGCAAAATTTTCCTGTAACCCCCCCCTTTTTTTTTTTGGCTGGCAAGGGAATGATCTGGAAAGCACTACTGATGAAGTCTGGCAGAGGAGACTCAATTCTGCTTCATCCCATGCTTAGAAACATATCACTTTTCTCAAAGGAACGGGTTTTTTTCCACCCCACACTACACTGAAGAATGAAAAGGTTCTCTTAGAACAGCCCTGTAAAGTAGGGCTGCCATATTACTGCCATGTGAGATGGCTGAGAGCGAGTGCCTTGCCCAAAACCTTCCCTTCTCCCCATAAATTCCCAATCTGCTCACTCCTATACTCACCAGCTTTCCTGCAAAGCCGCCCCCCCCTTTCCATTTCCATTTCAAGAACTCCTTTGAAAAGGCTTTTTGGACAACGTGTGGGCAGCCCACTATTAAAAATGGTTTCTGCAATTGTTATGTGCAACAGGATGGGCTTGGGAAGCAAAACGTTGACGGCTCCATCAGCCTAGGTCTACAGGGCAGAGACGGGCCAAGGTGGCAAGCCCCTCCCCGACTCCGGCATGGCTGGACTGCAACAGAGGCAAATCTCGGAACATCTACAGTAATAATAGCAGGACCTTTTGGATCTAAGGTTAAAACTCTCACCATTCTCCCCAGATGCACATCTGTTAAGTCATCCCCCCAAGTCTCTGCCCAAAGCACTAAAACCAAGCGGCACGGAGGAGCCTTACCATCTGTTGCTTGGTCAGGACATCATTATAAATGGCTTCTCGGCGCTTCACTTCGAGCTCCTGGCTTGCCTGGCGACTCAGGGCAAGAGCCTGGACCTGGGACTCCGTGAGGGTCAGGTTCTCCTTCCACTGCAAAGCAAACCGCCACAAACATCTTGGGAGTGGTTCGCCTAGGGGTCTTGCTCTGGTCTCATTTTTAAAAATCTTTTTAAAATACGCCTACAGGGAATTTGCCATGAGAACACGGTAAAGCGATTTCCAGAGAACAGTCTAAAATAAATCTGGCAAAGCTGTTGCCGAACCCGACTGCTACGACATGACGGATCATGGCAACCCAATGCCTTGAAGCACCTCTCTTGGCATGCCTCTGTCTGTGATGCAAAGTCAAAACGGGTTTGAGATGCAGCAACTTCAACGTGCAGCAGAAACGCATTTTTAAAAAATCTTGCCTTTCTCTTTTAAAAAGAGGTGTCCGAAGTAGCTAACAACCAACACCAAAACAGTATAAAATACAAAGTGCATTATCAGATTCAGAGTAGGACGAGGTAACATTGCGGAAAGAGGCAACAATGCTGGGAGTTGGTTCTGGGGCTACAGAAGGGCTGTTGGGGACCTACAACTGAGACAAGCTAGACCGGACACTGCCTGTTCCAGGCAGAGGCGGATCTACAGGGCAAGAAGCCTTACCCTGTCATGTAAATCCCTCCTCTCCCTTGCTGCTGTAGCCAGTAAGCAATGCCAAGATGTTGCTCTTCCCTGTGAGGATTGGCTAAAACAGTGCAGGAGAGGAGTGATTTCCACTGCAAGGTAAGGCTTCTTGCAACACTTAGAGCTTTGCCCTCCCTTAGATCTGCCTCTGGTTCCAGGATACCTGCCAAGAGTGGAAGGGAAAAAAGGGCAGTTGCTCTAAGGGAAAGCTGTGGGTGAAAGGCTGAGGCCCCATAGACAAAGGAAGACGAGATGCAGTGGCTGAACACCATCTGAAGAGCACAACGGAGGAACAGATCTCCTGATGAACCAACTTTCGTACTTACTTGCAAACCTTTGCAAGCTTGGCTCATGGTTACAAGGGTTAGAGTAAAAAAGTTTCAAGTAACCCGATTGGGTCAGTGTGAAATTACGGGAAGCAAGTGCTAAACCGCCAAATCCAGTTTGCTAGGAATTGGCCACAGGCAGGCTACCAATGAAAACAGGGGTTTCAGGATCCTTTCGCATGACATGGTGGCAGTGATGGGATTGACTGGAGGCACTTTTTCCTGTTAATTTCAGAGCAATTGTCCTTTCCCCCCCTTTCCTCAAGATCCCAACTGTCATTCTAACTGCTTTTCCCCAACTGCCAGTGCACCCCACAAAGTTCTCTCTCTCTCTCTCTCTCTGAAAATCATCTTTTCAGTGGTGCAGCCAAACAGTTCACTTTTGATTTCAGAATTGTTGTATAAGAACATGCACTGATGCAGCATTCTGAAGGAGTTTTCACACGCACAGCTTCAAAACAACAGTGGTTCATATCATCACTAGTGTACTCACTATAGTGGAAATTATGTCTTCGAGGGGCTGAATTCTCACTCCAGTAACGTTGTTAGTTGCTTCCACGACCTTTTCTCTGCCTTGATTAATGAGGTCCTGAAGGGAATTTTAAAAGTGATTAACAGAGAGGAAGTAGCAAAAGGTCTGAGTTCATCTCTAATCTCCATCTCCATAAGAGTGTGCAAGTGTTACATACAAGTGAAAATACAAGTTTTCTGAGGCCACAGAATGGAAAGAAATTAACACACAATTTCACCTTAAGGCAAAGGAAACGTGAGTAAAACTGACTGAATTGGTGAATGGTTTATCAATCAACAGGTTAAATATATTAAAACTGCAACTGACTGAAATTAAATATACTTTATAGCAGGGTGGTTCAGAAGGCAGACCTGGTTCAGAAGGTTCAGAAGTGGTTCAGAAGGTAGACCTGGAAGATCCAGGTTCAAATCCCTGCTCAGCCATGAAACCTCCTGGGTGACCTTGGCCCAATCACACTCTCTCAGCCTCACCTGCGTCCCAAGGCTGCCGTGAGGACAAGAGAATGGCAGGAACCATGTCTGCCATCCAGAGCACTTTGGAGGAAAGGCAGTATAATTTAGTCGAGAGGGTTAATGCCTCCGTTCTCCTGAAGATAAGAGCTGAAGATCTGAAAGTCGCGGCAGATCTTGTAATTGCGACTGATTAACAGCTGAGCTTCGGCTGCCTTGTAAGAGGGGGAGTTGTGCCGAAGTTCAGCCGCTTCTCTGGTGGGAGCAGGGAAGCCGCTTATCAGCCAGCAAGAACACCAACGGGGGGCCAGAAAGAAGGACTAAATCCAGAAAGATCCATCTGTATGTGTGTAGTTCTTGAAAGATAGAACATTTCTGTAAAAACTGTAAAAACCTTTGGGTTTCTGAATAAAGTCTGCCTATGTAAACTGCCTTGAGTTATAGTCATTAGAGAAATCTGGTGACCTAAGAAAGGCAGTATATAAATACATTATTATTATTATTATTATTATTATTATTATTATTATTATAAACATAAAATCAATAAAATAAATTTAGTTGAGAAGCTGTTCTGCTCATCGGGTGTTTTGTCAAGGACATCTGCAGATTTTTATCCCTGTGTTTCCAGTTGTCATTCTTTCTTAAAAGACGAAGACCCAATAACAGTGCCTAACTTTTCCCATGCTATCAACTGCTATGTGTTGCGTGTGTTACTTTTGCAATACGGTCCTGAGGTCAGCTTCTTACAAATCAAGGCACGCTACACTTTCACTGTAGACAAAGATGACTAAGATCAACCATTCTTTCATGTTTATCTAGATCACTGGCTCTCAAAAGTTTTTAGCACCAGGACCCACTTTTTAGAATGAGTATGTCCAGAAGTGATGTAATTAACCTGAAAGTAAGATTTAGCCGAGAGGGTTAATGCCTCCATTTGCCCAAAGATAACACCTGAAGATCTCAAGGTCGTGAGCTCGGGACTGCCGGAAGTCTCTGCGAGCAGCAGACCTTGGAAACTGCGGCTGATTAAAAGCTGAGTTTCAGCTGCCTCGTGGGAGGAGGAGTGTGCTGAAATCAGCTGCATCTCTGGTGGCAGCAGGGAAGCCTCATCAGCCAGCAGACGGGTGGCTAAAGAAAGAAGGCTAAATCCAGAAAGAAAGATCTGTAGGAGTGTTGTTCTTGGAAGATAGAACATTCTGTAAATTGTAAAAACCTTCGGGTTTGTGAGAAAGTCTGCCTATGTAAACCGCCTTGAGTTCAATCATTAGAGAAATGTGGTGATATTAAGAAAGGCGGTATAATAATAATAATAATAATAATAATAATAATAATAATAACAATAACAATAATAATACATGTATTTATATACCGCCTTTCTTAAGAAGATTTAGCCGAGAGGGTTAATGCCTCCGTTTGCCCGAAGATAACACCTGAAGATCTCAAGGTCGTGAGCTCGGGACTGCAGGAAGTCTCTGAGAGCGGCAGACCTATAAATGTATTATTATTATTATTATTATTATTATTATTATTATTATTATTATTA
>JAJKFI010000023.1:2026435-2089943 GCA_029204185.1 Lerista edwardsae
TATTATTATTATTATTATTATTATTATTATTATTATTATTATTATTATTAATGTGATGGCTGAAGGTGACAGGGCATGCCGTCCTTTTGACGCCAGAGCCTGCTGCTTGCCTGAGACAGGCAGCAATAAGTTGGGTTATTTCTCAGCCATTTTCCAATAGCAAAGTGAATCAGAAAAGGAAAAAAAGCCTATTGGCCACCTTGACACAAGCAAAACAACCTTCCCCTTTCCAGCATCCCATCTTCCCAATAGAGCTGCTCTAGGTGCTTTGTGACCCACCTGAAATTGGTTCATGACTCACTGGTGGGTCCCGACCCACAGCTTGGGAACTACTGATCTAGATTTAACAATGCCGACCAAAAGCCGGATACTCCTCATGTGGGACACAACCTCATAAGTGCGCACAGCATCCACCAACATCATGTCGTTCTCTGGGACTTTCCACTTACCTCCAGCTGCTGATTGCTCATGGCAGACAAGGCGGCCAGATTAAAAGGTATATATGGGGCCTGAGAGTTGAAGTTGGGGTGGAACATATTTGTCCCCACTGGCATGTTGAAACGCATGGTCAGGCCCTGCAAAACGGAGACAGTTCTTTAATATTGCCAAACCAATAAGTTTTTGAGGCACCAAGACAGGGACGTGGTGGCACTGCGGGTTAAACTGCTGCTGCTGGGCTTTCTGACCGGAACGTTGGGAGTTCGAGAGCGCGCGACTGAGTGAGCTCCTGTAGCTTGTCCCAGCTCCTGCCAACCTAGCAGTTCGAAAGCATGTAAAAATGCAAGTAAATAGGTACCACTTCAGTGGGAATGTAACGGCCAAACCCAAAGCATTTCCAACTCTCAGCAGTTTTTTGCCAGGAGATGTGATAGCAAACCCCCCCCCCCCCAGGCTCTCCCTGGCTGTTCTGGGGCAAGGCACATGCTTACGTTTACTGTTGGCATTTACTTTTACTTGAAAGTTTACTTTCAAGTGCAGCTCAGCCATTCAACTCCTTGGGGCACTTCGTGTTTACTGACTTTGCATGTCAATCAAGGGCCCCCCACAAGAGGGTTAGTCTATGGTCGGTTTGCGGAAGAAAAAACCTGTGTTCACAGCCCTTAGTAGTAGAGATCTGGCCCAGGCTCTTCAAACTGCTTCAGCAGACAGAGTTCTCACTCAGAGCACCATCTAGGACACCCAGAGTTCACACTTAGAGATGTCCTCACTGAGTCCTTGGACAAAACCTTCATCCTTCTGTTCAAGGTACATCCAATCTGTAACCTTAAATTCTACCAGGGACCATTTTAGGTTTTCTTCAGGGGGACATGCTCAGAACTGTCCTGTGCTCACTTCAATGAACTGGAATCAGAATCACATAAGGACTTGTGGGGACAAGGTTCTTGTAGACCGCAGGGGTGGTGGTGGTCATATTTTATCATAAACTGTTATTGCTATGCAAAGTGTGCATGTTCTGTTTAAGCCCGGAACCAAGTCTATGAAACTAGAGCAGACGCTGTAAGCCAACGGTTTTCAACCTATTTCATCTCAAGGCACACTGAGAAGATACTGAAATTGTCAAGGCTCCCCCACCTGTTTCTTCACAGTTGATAAGGCACACCATGCTGCCAATGGGAGACTCACATTTTTATTAGTAGGGAGACCTACTAATAAAAGACCTCCCCCCAAATCCCATGGCACACCTGTGGACCACTCATGGCACACCAATATGCCACAGCACAGTGGTTGAAAATGGCTGCTCTAATCTGACACTCAAACACAACATGTTCAGAAAAGGGATGTATCGTTGAATACCGGACCACCTTTTTTTTGCTCGCCTAAGTTTTGCTGGGGTTTTCTTTCCAACACCATAGTCCCACAAGAATTCATTTCATAAAGGCATTTTTTGGATCCCAGGCCAGAATCCCTTTGCAGAAATCTGCCCATACTAGGAGCTCAAGGGTCTCATTTTTGGTGGAATATTTCCTTCCCAAAATATTCCATGAGTAGAGTAATTAAACACATAATTGCTCCAACGCTGCACAGTCATTTAAGGCAGAAGACACCCTACCTTCTTTTCTGCTTCATATTCGGCCCACGCGGCCTTCCTCTCTTCCTCGGTCAATTCTTCTTCCTCTTTGTGGTCCAGAAGGGAATCGTGTTCATGATAGCCCACAATATGTTCTTTGTGGACAGGAAGAAGTTCAGCTAAAACTGTATCCTGTAAGTAAAAAACAATAAAAAAAATTCAACCAGCACATACCGACAAATTTGATACAAAATATAATAAGCAAATGAGACTGATCACCCTTGGCTCCAAGATCGTGAGAGAGAAACTGATCAACCCTGGAGCACCGAAGACTTTTCTGTAGGCGAACAAAGCAGTCCACCACTAGAACCTGCCTCCATCCTTAAAGCCCTCTAAAACCAAGGACTGAATTAGGACTGCTTGGACCCCAAAGGTAAGCTTTTTAGGTTCTGCAATCTGGTCCACCAAGAACTTGCCCCTGACTAATGGAGTTCACCCACTGAATAGGTACAGACGTAATATTAACTAGCTCATGCTTTAAGTGTCATCAGCAAAAGTCTTGAGGAACAAAAAGTTCAGGTTTTCGCTTGTTTAAAACAAAAACAGATTGGTCATTACAACCGAACCTGGCAAATCCTGATTTATTTTTACCACAGTACGTACAAATAAACTAGGACAGCAAACCAGGCAACATGAAAGAATGATAGAATTAGGTTGCTTTTGTCCCAGAGATTCGTTTGGGGTTATAGATCCAGAGTTTTGATGTGCTCAAGTTTACGTAAAATATTTATAGGCTGCTTACAACATAACACACAACACACAACAATATTAAAAACGACCATCAAGGAACAACCAAGAGCAAACACGCAACAATATCAATAGGCAATGACACTCAGAAGCAAAACAAAGAGGTCTTCACAGTTCAGATCTTCTCCATGCATTCCAACAGAAGTAAACTTAATCCATGGGCAAACGAATTGAGGGTGTTGGGTAGCCTTAGGCAGGTCTAGGCTTACTGGGGCAAATATCATCATCCAGCATCCAAATGCATCAAATAACCTAGACCTTTCCAAGGCCCAAGCCCTCAAACCAATCCATAAGATGAAATAAGAGAAGCAAACAGAGGTACAGGTTGGGCCTTTTTATCCGCAAGGGTTCCGTTCCCAGAACTCTCGCGTATAAAAAAAATCTGTGGGTAATTAAACCTGCGGATTTTCCCCAGACCCCACCATCTGGTCCGCAGCGGAGCTGGGCACCAGAGGGCTTTCTGAGGCCCTCCAAGGCCACGTGGCTTGCACACAGCTTCGGCAGAGTTGAGAATGGGGATTTTCCCCCTACCCCACGGTCCAAACACCATTGGAGCACAGCTCCATCAGGTCTGGAGGGCGGGGTGGGGGGAATATCCCCCCATTCTCAGTCGTGCTGAAGCCTGGCTTCCTCCCATCCCACTCTCCGGAAACTATAGAGCACAGCTCCATTGCGTCCAGAGGGTGAGGGAAATCTTTCGTTCTCAGCTCCGGTGATGCTATGGCTGAGAATGGGAGATTCTCAACCAAGCTGAAGCCAAGAGCAAATGTGGCTTTGAATGGGGGATATTCCTCCCACATGCTCTCCGGACATGACGGAGCTGTGCTCCAGTGCTGTCTGGAATGTGGGGTGGGAGAAAAATCCTCCTGAAGCTCAAAGACTTCAGGCTGACCCTAATCTGACTCAACATGGGTCTGGGAAACCTATATTGAGTCAAATCTGTGGATGTAAAATCCATGGATAATTAGGATCAACCTATATTTGGAAAAACAAGAGAAACACAGGCAGGAAAACTACATAAGCATAGGTTGGAAACAAAAGGCCAGATTCAAACATTAAGAGCTCTCTTGCCCAAAGGACAGAAGAGACTGGAGAGTTCTTTAACATGCATGTGCATTAGTTCCTATGGTAACAATACTCTTGAATACAGTGCAATTTAATCCTTGTATACCATGCCAATACAGTCATCAAAATGTGTTTTGAATTATAGTCAACAGGGTAGATCCGCACTTCTTTGTCTAAAGTACAATTTGCATTCAGTCATAGTCGAATCTTGAAAGGTGTGTGGCTGCCACCTTCGAGAGTTCTCTTGAATGCTGTCATGCAATTTTACACGCTTAGCCACCAAGGAGATTTGTCTGAATATTTGTTTCAAAAATCAAACTCCCTCTGCAACCCAGGAAATATGTTGTTTACAATGACGTCACAAATGCAACTCAGTAGATAAGTCATTGTTGCTACTCGACCTTAAAGTTTGAGAGAAAGCACCAACATTCTCTAGAGAAGTGAGAAACGGTGAAGAAAAACAAACACATTTAATAGGTACAGTTTCAGGCAAACTTATAATGACACAACCCTCAATCTTTTTAAGTAAATTTCTCAAACCATGTTTAAAAACAGATTAAAAACATTTTCCAGACCTTCTATATGCACATTGCAAATGAAAAAACACATTAAAAAGCAAAGAGTTTGCATGGGACCCAAGACTTATTTACACACAAGTACGTAACAGTAAAAAAAAAAACCCCACCATTAATATGGCTAAAAATGTGTTCAGGGTAACTAAGCAGCACAGTAGCATCACCAGAATACCTGGATCAGCTGTTACACAATGACAAACGAAAAGTGTTGGATTTTGCAGCATTTTGGATTTCAGAGAAGGGATGCTCAACCTGTCTTTATATAGCCGCTTTCCCCAGGTGCTTCAAGCATTTCATAGCATAGAATGCAGTAATTTTGCAATAACCACACACAGGCAGCAGCATGACCATCCTCAGGTAACAGGTGGAGGCGCGTGCGCAGGTATCTCTTTGGTCTGAAAGGTAGCTCTGGGCTCAGGGCCTCCTCATGAGTTCATAATGAACCCGAGATGCGTACTTGGCCTGAGCTCACAAAGTACACCAACCCTCATTCTAGTTAACAGGGGAGACAACGATTTTCTGGTCTCTGGGCACCAGAAGTGATGGACATGGAAGATGCCTCCTTCAGGTCGAATTCATGGCACAGTTCCTACAGGCCCTGCTTCTAAGATTGCACTTATCTACAATCCTCACCAGTGCTAAAGAAATCTAACTCAGTAACTACCTTTTCCACCATCTGCATAGTAACAGAATTACCCACAATACCGGTATTCATAAGATTATACACAGAAACAAGGACGCCTTATACCAGGTGGGTCGTGACCCACGGTTTGAGAAATTCTGCTCTATACCTGTGACAAACTCAAACAAAAACTATCACAAATGCAGAGAAAAACTATTTCACAGCTAGGACTTCCAGATTATTTTCCATGCAGGACGCAGCATTGCCTGGAAGGGTATTTTTGGGTCTTCAGCACAGAGCGATTCCACATAAGAACATAAGAAGAACATAAGAAGAGCCCTGCTGGATCAGACCAAAGGCCCACCTAGTCCAGCTTCCTGTATCTCACAGCGGCCTACCAGGTGCCCCAGGGAGGCAGGAGACAACAAGATGCCTGCATCCTGTTGCCACTCCCTTGCACCCGGTACCAGTAGCCCTCCACCTTTGTAAGGAGGTTGCACAATCCATCATTGCCTATAGCCCACGATGGACCTTTCCTCCAGAAATCCGTCCAATCCCCTCTTAAAGGCATAAAGACCAGATGCCATCACCACCTCCTGTGGCAAAGAGTTCCACAGATTAACTACCCGCTGGGTAAAAAAATACTTCCTTTTATCTGTTTTAACTCTCCCAACCCTCAGTTTTAGCAGATGCCCCCTGGTTCTGGTATTTTGAGAGAGGGAAAAGAACATCCCTTTATCGACTCTATCCCTTCCATGCATTATTTTGTATGTCTCAATCATGTCCCCCCTCAGGCGCCTTTTTTCTAGACTGAAGAGCCCCAAACGCTGCAGTCTGTCTTCATAAGGGAGGTGCCCCAGCCCCGTAATCATTTTTGTTGCTCTCTTCTGCACCTTTTCCAGCTCCACTATGTCCTTTTTGAGATGCGGCGACCAGAACTGGACACAATATTCCAGGTGTGGCCTTACCATTGATTTGTACAATGGCATGATAATATTGGCTGTTTTATTCTCAACCCCTTTTTTAATTACCCCAAGCATGGAATTGGCTTTCTTAATTGCTGCCGCACACTGGGTCGACACCTTCATTGAATTGTCCACCAGCACCCCAAGATCTCTCTCCTGAGCTGTCACAGACAGCTCAGAACCCATTAGCCTATAGGTGAAGTTTTGGTTTTTGGCCCCAATGTGCATCACTTTACATTTGTCTATGTTGAAACGCATCTGCCATTTGGCTGCCCATTCCCCCAACTTGGAGAGATCCTTCTGGAGCTCTTCACAGTCCTTTCTGGTTTTCACCACCCGGAAAAGTTTAGTGTCATCTGCAAACTTGGCCACCTCGCTGCTTATCCCTGTCTCCAGGTCATTTATGAATAAGTGGAGTGCCCCATCCCTGGGGCACTCCACTTTTCACCTCTCTCCATTGTGAAAATTGCCCATTGACCCCCACTCTCTGTTTCCTGGCCCTCAACCAATTCTGGATCCATAAGAGGACCTGCCCTCTTATTCCCTGACTGTGAAGTTTCTTCAGCAGCCTTTGGTGGGGGACTGTCAAACGCCTGCTGAAAATCCAGGTATATGATATCCACAGGTTCACCCACATCCACGTGCCTGTTGACCTTTTCAAAGGATTCCAAAAGGTTTGTGAGGCAAGACTTACCCTTACAGAAGCCATGCTGACATTCGCATCATTGTACGTCTCAGCCCAGTTACTTTGCATCTATGCAGAAAAGTACTCGCATCTATGCGGATGATGAATGGGCTTAGAAAAACAATACTCAGGGACAGTGTTCCCGCTAAGAACTGGCACTGCTTCATGGAGCCCTTCGGTGCTGTGCAGTAGTGAGGCAGCGTCTTCCTAGCAGTCTGTGATGAAATCATCATGCCATCGCCAACTTCCACATCAACCAAGGCACCAGCTGAGTGAAGCTTGGTTGAGTGGTGCGGGCCACACATCTTAGGAGCCATGCTGCTCAGAAAGCCGGGCAGAGACAAGGACTGCTGGTCTTTGCTCTGGCTAAGCAACACACCTTCCTGTTTCTAGGGGCAAATACATACAGCAATCCTACCTTACGCAAGGCTCTAGAAGGGTGACCAAATACCCAGCTTGCCCAAGAAGGGAATGTCTCTCAACCAGGAAACTAAAATGGCTTACAAAAGCTTCAGCACATTCTACCAGTAATTCTTTGTGGAATAACTGTACAGTCTGCAAACATTATTCCAAGACAACTCCCATTGTTAATCATGAATAAGAAGGCAACAGGCTTGAAATAGAGGGAGTTGCACATTATTCGTAATTATCAAGAACACAATGGAGACTAGTTTTGAAGACTGACAGACATTTATGGAACTCAGATTACTATACACAACATAGTTGGAAACAAAACATCACTGGTAGAAGTACTATTCCGATTACTAGAAACATACAAGAGATAGCACCAGCTTTTAAGTTTCACCACAGCATCTGAGTAGTGTAGCAGTACGTACTGCAGGCACCTCAATGTGCTGTGTAAGCGGCCCCTCACCACTTGCCATCAGAGAGCCATTACAGGCAGCAATGGCTGCACAACCAGTCAATGGCTCTGCCACTGCTGCCCAGAATGGCTCTGACGGCGAATGGGGAGGGGCCACTTACATGGAATGTTGAGACACCGTTCACCGCAGTACTTACCGTTCCCTCCATATCTATGCCACTGATCTGACTGGCTATGGAGAGAAACAGACCAATGGCTAAAGACACATGACTACAGACTGTGCAACTGAAGCTGCTAATTCTATGAACTGGCTTACTTTGGGCAACATCGGTGTATCCCTTTTCTTCTTCTTTTCTGAGTTAGGATCGTCCAACAAGTCTGGCTCAAAACTGTAGAGTTCCGTGAGTTCATTCATGGTGAAGTGGCGCTCGACTTGCTGCTGGTCGACCACCCGGAAGGACAGCGACTGTTTGGTCACTTGTCGATCGTAGATCTTGTCTTCCATCGTTCCCTTTAAAACGAACACACATGCTTCAGCTTGGATAAGAAATGCACTGCATGTTTTGATACATCATTATCTGAACAAAACGCCTGGTACGCTCTTTGATTCTGTGAAATAGACCGTTTATTGGAAAAGCTAAACTCTGTGTGGTTTCCTGGAACCAAACCGTTTAAGTAACATGGATTACAATACAATATATTGACTTACTCATTTGCACATATGCGCTTACCTGCTTCTTGCTAGCAGGAAGAAGAGACAGTTGCAGATTACACAGAGGCGGCTAGGGGAGGGCAGAATGTCAACTGCAGTGCTCTGGTTGACTGCTGGGCAATTTCTGGGAGGATGCCAGCAGCCAAGGCAGCAGGGATGGGAATCCTTTCAAGAGGTGCTGAAATCAAGGGCTATTAGTCAATTCACTGCCTGTCTGGAACGTGCTGCGCTCCAAACATCTGTTATGACAAAGAGAAGCACCACCCCGAAGGAGGGAGGACGCCACTGGGCTTGCAGTTTCCAGGGCAGCTTCCAGAGTCTCACCCTGGGTCCTACCACCCGCCATGTTGCTTCTGGACAGTTTCCCACTGCTGTTTTGGGGGACTGGAGGGGAAGGAAACCATACCACTGTCTCGGTCATTTTCCTTGGATGTTGCTGCAGCACAAATCACTTCCACCTTAGTCAAAGGGATAGCCCAAGCACAGCTGTATGTATGGCTGAAGTCGGCAACAGGACCCAGTGTGATAAGTGGGTGCCTGCAAACCTGCAGCTTCCTCCCTCCCCTCAGGTCTGGAATTGTCAAGCAGCGAATGATCGGAGCATAGCACATTCCCAATAAGGGAAAAAAAGGGGGGAACTGCCCCACAAACACAGACCAAGGGGTGGGTTATTCAGCCTCTCACGGAACACTGTCCACCAACAGGCCGCGTGGACTAAGAAGACACCTTTTAAGAAGCAATTCTGTTTTGTAGGGGGAGAGCACCCACCCTTCCCAGGAGATGCTTGTTAGTCTTTTTTAGACTGTGAACCCTTTTGAGACAGACGGCTATCTTTATTTCTTTTGCTACATGCACACCTTTTGTTGAAAGGCAACATATATGTCAAGTAATAAAAAGAGTAGAATGCCACTTAAATATTTAAAAAAAACAACAACCAAGAGTCCTGTTGGATCTGGCACAACTATCTTTCAACCTATCAACATTCCATTCTCACAGCAGATTGCCAGACACTTTCAGAAAACAACTATCTGGGCATTCCTGGCCTGATGCAGAGAAAAGTGGAGAGAATTTTTTTCCTTCCTCTTTCCTAACACCATCCAATAAAGCTGATTTGCCTTCACAGAATTTGCTGCCAAACCAAAACAAACAAACAACAAACTTACTTTAAACAGTGGGTAGAAGTGCCATTATTTCAAGCTGTGAACCCCCCCCCCCGAATGCACTTGCAAAAGGGGGCATTCCCCCACCCCCGGCTTGCTAAAACTCACTCCAATCTTTGGATTAAAACTAAAAGCTAAGATATAAGGTAAAACACTATATACAGATGACATATTTTCATACCTCACTGTTTTACAGTGGTTCCCAAACTGAGGGTTGGGACCCACCAGTGGGTCACATCCTGATTTTTGATGGGCCGTGAAACTGACAAGCTGATAACTGGGAAGAAAAATGAACTGAGCTGCATGTGCGCATTTACTCAAGAGGAAGTGACCATTCCTCAGCCCACTTTGAAGATTGCAGAGAGGAATGCAACATCACAGAACCCTTGAGAAGGAAGCCCCCCTACAGCGGAAAAGTAAAATGTCTTGAACCGAAATGAAAGTGAAACTGAGCCACGTGTATGTTTACCCATGAGTAGGCAAAAGTAAAAGGTAAAAAGTACCCCAGCTCTTATTGAAGGCCAGATGAAGGGGAACAGGAGGCCACCAGAATGGTCCAGTTTTGATGAATGTGGAGCTAAAAAAATGCACCAGAAGGCAGTTCCCCCTTGTAAAAGGGATAAAAATAAAGGCCTAAGTGAAACGTTTTTTTAAAGACTTGTAAAGATAGGTGGGTCCGGATAGAGTGTTATTTTAAAAACTGGGTCCCGGTGCTAAAAAGTTTGTGAACCACTGTTCTAGAATTTCTCTCCTTGGTCTGCAGAGTTGAAGCTCCCTCTGGCCCCAAACAAGATTTAGAAACAGAGCGGTCATGGAGGAAAATATCTGATTCCGACTGACCTGAGCCAAGAACCGGTAGACAAACACGGCTTTGTTTTGCCCAAAACGATAAACCCTGAAGATACTCTGGACGTCGTATGATGGATTCCAAGAGGCATCAAAAATAATCACTCTGTTAGCAGCCACCAGATTTATTCCAAGAGATCCTGCTTTAGTGGAAATAATGAACAAACGGCCTCTGCAAACAACAAAATAAAATTTAATTCCACTTCTACCCATTCCAGACTGGTCTAAACTGTCCACCTTATATATGTTATATGCCAGTTATAGGCTTATTAGCTTGAGTGCGAAGACAAAACAAGCACCACTGCAAGTTGCATATTTCAGACCATTTCAAAACATTTCAGTTTGACCCCTTAACCTTGACATGATTATAATCACGAAAAAAATCAATCCTTTATTCTACACTTCTGCAGGGTTCAGTCTCTGGTTCAAGTCCAAACTGTGGTTGCTGTAGCTGCTGTATCGTTTATAAATAATTGCAAAACTGTTATTGTTGCCCAGGAAAATAACTTGTGCACGAGCCCATCATTTGGTGGCTGAGCCCGATTATACTGAAACTGAGCCACTGTAAATCTGAAAAGTAAACAAGTCATCATAGCTGGGAGAGATCTGGCTGTGCTGTAGAAGCAGTCTAACCATCTGCTGAACCCTGTCGTATTTCAAGTGACTGTTGGGAATGGGAAACTTATAACCCTAAACCCAGTACAGGCAGGCCCACATTATCCAGGGGGGTTCCATTCCAGTGTCTGGAGGCTCTTCTGAGCCCTGCAGAGGATGCACAGGTCCACCCATGGCCTCTGTTGGCCTCAGAATGACTCTTAAAGGAAAAGAAGTTACATTCCCTGTCCCTCAGTCTGCCTGTTAAAGGCATATAAACGTCACTTCCATTTTGCCAAAAGACCAAAAGTCGTTTTTCTCTTTTAAGAATCATTCTGAGGACCACAGAAGTTGCAGGCAGATGTGTGCAACATCTGTTAGGCTCCAATGAAGCCCAGCCCAGCTCCTCTCACCTCCAGAGGCCAAGGCTGGCCGGCCCTGTGGGTTCAGGAACCCATAGATGCTCGAGTCCATGAGCCCCGAATCCATGGATCATGTGGGCCGACTGTATTTAGCTGCTACCTTCCATATGTCACTCAAAGAATATTCAATAGGCAAGACACACTTGGTACATTAGCTACACAAATCACAGTTACATTGTCTGCACTGTATTTTAGGAAGGGAAAACTATTTGCCAAGCTTGTCTAGGCTTAACCTACATGTTGATAGAGTCTGCTAGGTATCTATCACGGTTCTTTGATGAATTACTGTAAAATTTCAATTCTAAAAATTGAATTCTAAAAATTCTAAGATTGCATGGTTTATATTAGGCATTCCAGTCCTCCCCCCACCAAAAATTAGACATTTAATAAATTTTTTAAAATGTAGCTCTCAATGTGTTCTAGTATAATAATGTGCTGTAAGCAGGCAAGTGGTCTCCAGTCACAGCTAATGTATATTAAAGTGTTGTAAAAGCAGAGACATGAACATTTGTAAAAATAGAAACCAACAGAAATTATACTGTGCTACTTTTTCCACAAAGAACACCTGCTACCTCAAAAGACAACCCTCTGGAAATTAAAATAAAAATTAGGCAAGTTTTCTAGTCCGATGCCCAAATGCAATAGAAAATTAGCGAGATACACTTATTATGTTCAGAAATTGTCTAAATCTACACAACATGTGCTGGGAGCAGCAAGCATGCCACATCAAAGGGCAGGACATGTGGCAGAACCAACCCTGTAATCAACAAACTCAACAGGAAGCTCTCTCCTAAATGAAATCCTAACATCAAATACATTTCTGCTCATTAAGGGTGGAAGCAACTAATTCTCGAGCTCGCAACTCAAAACATAAAGTGTAATTAGTTCTCCAAACATGGAGAGGCTAGGAAAAAGTTCCAGTCCCCACCCTACCCCCAGGTAATTCAAATTTCTCCTGGAATTATTTTATTGAAAACAATCATCTTTAAAGATGACTTACCAGGGAACACAGATTCAGCATTCAGCAAGTAAGTCCTTTTGGGTTGAATGTGGTTTACTCCTAAATAAGAGTAAACTCCTAAATTTACTCCTAAATAAGTGATGCGGGGGCGTGGAAGACGGCGAAGCGGACCGGAACGCAACGGGTGGGCTGCCGCTCACCCGTTCCTCCCGCCCAGCGTTCCGGCTGCATGACACCGCTGCTCATCAGATGAAGCAGTCTACAACATCGGAAGCTACATACACAGGTACAGATTTTAAAAGTTTTGCAGTGTAGACAAAAGACGAAGATAATGCATCAATAGGTTTACCATAATCCCATGCAAAGTATAGCTGAACTCAGAAACATTTCCCACAACGCTCACGACTATTCAAGCACAAAAATGTTGTTTGAGAAGGTTGGATCCCTTTTCCAGCATTCCAATTGTCTCCTTTCCATTTTTGTTTCTGCAATCTTTGCTCATTGAATTGCTACATCCATTCCTCAGTACCATTCTTATTATTTGGAAGCCCAGAACATTCTTGCCTCATGTCCACTTAGCCCATCTTGATAGAGATGCATATATGCTTGAAACTGGTATGCCCAAACCTTGACAATCTGGGTGTTTATTATTTTTTTAAAATAATGGGCATTCCCTAAGTTTTCTTTTGCTTCACCTCTGGTGTGTCACTTATTCCGGTCATAGTATTCATCTGCACGAAAATCTATCGGCAGTGGAAAAGGAGGAGGAGAGAAGAGTGACTAGCATAGCGTAGGCACTTTGTAACTATTAAGCGATGATGGAAAAAGAGGAGGGAACAGAGCCAGGCTGTTACAATTTAGATGTTAAGAGGCATCCCCACACAAATCAGGATCTGTTTCAATCGTGTACTTCATGATGTCAACAGAAGCCGAGAAGGTACTTTCAGTGTACTTAATTTCCTAAATTCTGTAAGCTTCACTAAAACAGATTAGGATTTTGGATGCTAGGATATACTCCTAGACAAAATGGAACAGACATCAATTGAGTGTATGTAGCAGTAAGGAGCCTTGGTGCGGCGGGCAGAACTGATGCTCGCAAAAACCGCCTGCTTGAAAAAAGTCCTCCTTTCTGCCCTGGCTTCCTTACTGCTACTTTTACACTCTGTTTGGCCCCTGAACCTGGAAGTAAGTGACTGGTGACATCAGCGCATGACACGTTTCCCTTCATCACACTTCAGAGTTTGAGCAGTGTGAAGGGCTTTATGAGCCCAGACTCGGGAAAGTGCTGATATGAGATGAACCACTTTATGGTAGGAGAGTCTGCAGCTCAGGAACATTTCATGTTCACAGGAAGTCTCAGGTTCAATCCCTAGCAGCATCTCCAGGTAGTGCAGAGATAAATTCCTGTCTGAGACTCTGGGCAGTGCTGCGGCTGCTGTCTGAGACGCTGGGTAGGGCTGTCAGTGTTGGCAATACTGAGACAGATGGATCAATCGTCTGGCTCAGGAGAAGGCAGGTTTCTGTGTTCCTGAACACCTGCAAGTTGCTTATAACACTTAGTTTTCTTATTTCTTAACTTTATTATTACTATTTGCCTGTAAACCGCTTTGTGAACTTCGTGTTGAAAAGCGGTATATAAGTACCTGTTGATTGATTGATTCTGTACGCGTGGTACAGACAAAGTCCTATCAGTTGTAATGGTTGGAAAAGGGGGACCTTAACAGGAATGCAAAATCATCACATGTTTTTAGACCAAATGCTTTTTTATATATATATATAAAAAGCATGCTCCTTACCTGACATTAGTTACATCGTTAAATTCTTCAGCCCACTTCTTTCTTGATTGAGCCGTAGTAGAACCATCTAAACGATAATAATCAATATTTCTGAACCATTTTCCTTCACCTAGGAATTCAAAGGGCAAGTGGTTATATGCCATTGAACAGGACAAACGTAATTAACACACAATCAGCTCACAGTTTTCCATATCTTTCTTTTTTTTTTTTTAATAGCAATGATAACATAAACCTCAAATATTTACACACACGCACACAGAGGAAAAGTAAACTGCTTGGGGAAAGAAGAGTCCTGGGTGGCAATAAGACTATCGGCACTGAGAATATCAGCACTGAAGAACAATCTGATTGGTTCTTCAGATTTCAGGGATTACTGTTTCGATTTACACACCATGTCAGACACATGCTCATGTCAGTATTCTATCATCATTCATTTCGACAAAATCAAGCGAAGTTGCAGCTCTCTCACAGAGGTCTTCTGTTTGAAACCCAGCAACATAATAAAAGCAAGCTTTGTGTTCTTCCCCAGTAGTGAACACCATTATTTGGTTTTTTCATAACACGTTCCTCTCTACCTTTTCCCTATTCAAATACTGCCTTGCAAACTTTAAAGCAAACTCTTTAGACAGAAGTATAACTTCGTCATACAAGGCTCAACCATACTTGGTATATGAACTGAGCGTAACTTCAAGAAGCTGCCACTCTGTAGCTCAATACTGCCATCAAATGATGCATGCACAATTCTTATGACGCTTCTCGCATACAACAAGGGCAAAATTACAGCCAGCACTTGCATTTCAAGGACTTCAACGCAAGTACCATTTTAAAAATGAAGTGAGAACAAAGCCAATCACGTTCTAGGCTTAATTAAAATCTTGAGATAAAATAAAAAGCTCTGGATAATTGCAATGTATTTGCTATTTATTTTCTTTTAGACTTAATTTGAGGGTTGTAGTTAACCTTGCGGCTTCACTTTAAGAAAACCTTATTTCCCATTTATCTTTGTAGTTTTATGTTTCCAATTCCTCTCATTTGCTGTGCCTCATAGAAATTGCATGTTGTAAGTAACGCCTTAGACATGATCTCTTAAAAGTCAAGGTCTAATCACAGTGGATTTGAAATTTAGAACAGCTGCTTGAGTTTTAGTGTCCTGCCTGTTATGACGATTGTTATTGCAGAGAAGAATTTAAAAATGCAGCTGATACAGGGGTAAAAGGTCTGCTTCTTTGAAAACCAAGATCTGATGACGCTGATTCAAAGTGAAGCAAGAAGATAATTGCATAAATATAATGAGAAATGCTTCTTCTTCTTGCTCTTTTCATTTATGTGGATGTAAGTATCTGGATTTCAGACTAGTCCAGATTTCAGATAAGGGGTAATCTACTTGTATAGCCCCTCACAACCAGAGACAGAGACAGCTGGGCCATCTTTTCCCTTTTCATTGTAAGTTCTGCTCCCCATCCTACTCAAACACATCAGATTCATGGGTCCAAGAAGATATGCTGCAGGCTTTCACCTATAAGCTTCATGGAGGAAGAGCTCAGTCCCCCACATTAGCCAATGGCATTTCTGAATGGTGCAAATGTATAGCACAATAAGAGGAATCTCCCCACCCCAAGGAAGACACAATGCTTTTCTGCATGGGGTTGCATGGGCTGCCCCAGTTTGATACAGGCTGCTCCGGAAGGTAGGAAACTGAAAAAAAAGATGCAAAATTTAAAGAAACAACCACGTTTCTTCTAAGAGCTTTACGTTTTATACCATGCACCACTTTGAGTTTAACTGGAATACGTTAAACTGAAATTTAAACTGTTAAGTCACTAATAAAATCAGATTAAGATGCACCTTCCTGCTCTGTGAGATCACATTTCTGTACTTGCCTTTATATATGACAGGCTTGCCTTCTTCGGGGTCCCTGTTTGCCAGCTCCAGGAAATCTTCTATCAAATCCAAAGATATCAGAGACTGGCTGAACACTAAGCTGAAAGGAAGAAAACAAAAAGGCAACCTATTTCTCAGCTTCAACACCAGTAACTAGCATGTCAGTTTCCTTATTTTACAAAATCAACTCACTTCAGGGATATGAATCTAAAATAACTCCTAATGACTAGGAAGGACTGAATGCCAAGAGCAGTTTTAGGTACAACCCCCCCCCCTTCGCACGTGTGTCGTTGCCAGGGTCTTTCCAGTGGCCAAGAACGACTTACACTTTATCCCCAAGCTCCTCTGCCATGCGAAGGATGTCAAAGAGAAGCACCATCTTCCCAGAATGCTCCAGCACTTCAGCATCAGCATCAGCTACAAAATCCTTATACCAGTCTGGAGCTGGGCTGCCTGGATTGGATGAGGATGTAGTTTTACCTGGGGGGGGAGGATTAATTAAAAAAATAGCCCAAATTGACAATTTGTTGTGCATCAAGCCCTCCCTCCCTCCCTCCCTCACACACACACACACACACACACACACACACACACACACACACACTCTCTCTCTCTCTCTCTCTCTCTAAACATTGGATAAGAGGGGAAATGCAAGTTTGGCTGAGAAATTTTACAAATCTGTATCATAGCAACCTTCATATTATTGTTATTATTCCCCAACATGGGCAAGGCTACAGCTGGATTCTCATGGCTATGTTTTTTTTAAAAAACCAAACCTTCAGTTCCCTCCACAACAGAGTGGGGTTACACCAGCTGGCAAGGGAGGCAAACTATGAAAACACACTTAGTTATCACTTATATGGCACTTTGCATGATCAAAACAGTTTGCACTTTGCAGTCTGTATCCCCCTAGATGCCTATTGTTGCAGTGAGGTGAGAGGCAGGCCGGAGTCCACGCACATTACAGAGGCAATTTCACCATGGTTCACAGTTCAATTTCTAACTTGAACACTGCAGTGCTACACTGCGGTGGAAGCCAATTCTGCATTTTAAAAAATGGTTAGAAATGCATTTTGAAAACAAAGGAAAATTCTCGGAAAACTACAGTACTTCTGTTAATTCCAAGTAATTAATACATATGATGTATGATGATATAATCACGTAGTTGGTTTGCTTGCCAAGCTGACATTTCTTTTGCAACATGAACCTTTCACAAAACTAATTTTTTAAAAAAATAAGATTCCATAAAAAGCCTATAATTCTTCAGGAAGGACAGTATTCCATTGACTCTAAGGACCCAATCCAGGAGGCCCTTATCGCCAGCGATACGTGTGCCCCAAGGGCAAAATGCCATGAAAGGGCCATAAGCCACATCCGCAACACTTCCACCTCGCGCTGGGGCAGGGCTCATTCAGCGCCAGCAGGTAGCCAGAGGGCACTTCAGCAGCACCAGCCACAGGTAAGCCTGTTTGGGGCAGGGGGAGGAGCCAGTCTCAAGGGGGTGGGACCTGGCAGTGGCTTCCACCACAGGATCTTATCCCCGGCAGGGGCCCAGGCAGCCCAACATGGGGCTGCTCGATTCACCACCAGCAAAATAGCTGGCGGTGAGCTGAGGAGCCTCATTGCGGGCAACAGGGTTTTCCCCGGAGGAAGGGGACTAATTTCCTCTTCTTCCGAGTAGCCTCCGGTGGTTGCCCAGCTCCCACAGGATGCAACAGTCGCCATTTTGGTGCCACTGCTCCTGTGGGAGCTGATCAGTTCAGAATTGGACTCTAAGTTTGTACCTGCATGATCTGGGTACAACGGAGTATTCTTACAGTACACATTTACTGTATACAGTACACATCACATGTATTTCTGTGTAAACTAGAAATTAGATCGAGGTTGCCTCTCATTTGATCCAGCCCTTTGTACGCATGGGAGCAAGAGCACACCTGCCCTCCTTACTCACACCAGGATGGAAAGCCTGTTTTGAAATTTAAGATGTTCAAGGAAACTGCAGCTTTTCAAAAAGTGGAAGGGGAAGCTTTCAATCTCTTCCCCTTGCACATGGAAAAAGGAAGAGGGGAGAGTGCAAGGCTTGCACTTGCAACAGTCGATTC
Organism: Lerista edwardsae; assembly: GCA_029204185.1. NCBI lineage: Eukaryota > Metazoa > Chordata > Lepidosauria > Squamata > Scincidae > Lerista > Lerista edwardsae. The sequence goes on from JAJKFI010000023.1 coordinate 2,044,460, forward strand.
TCATCACTATCCGACTTCAGCAAGAGCAACTCACATGGTTCCTTTGATTGTGGAGGCATTTTTGGGGGGTGCACAACTTTAGACTGGACTTGAATCTATTTTAGAAAATCCATGAAGTCCATTAGGTATCTGTATTCTTTTCAACTTCCACTTTGTACACAAACACATCTACAGCCTTTTAATTTGATAATGAACTCAAGTCATGTTTGTTTATGTTACCTACATTCTTCAGACAGTGCTGGAAGCTTGTGGCTTTAATCTCCACTTCATTAGTGTGCCATATACACACCGATTTATTCTAAATACATGAAAAGCCTTTTTCCTGGAAACTTTGATCTCCCTTCTTACTGCACCATCTCATTCCCATGACATTCTTTCCTGGTAATGTCTTATGGCAGTTCAACACACTGACCTGCTAAAATCACACTTAAACCAGCTGGGGGAGATACTTGTCAGGGCAGTAACAAATATTTAAAAAGATACTTCACTGCTGCAAAGTAACACCAGGTTTTTTTGTTTAAAAAAAGGAGTTTCCTTTTTCTGTTAGAGATCACATTTTCTACCAGAACTCTTAGTATCATGTGCCCATTGCTGGTATTTTTTCCAAGTCATCTCTCACCAGCAGCCTGAACTTGAGCATGTTTACTCAGAAATAATTCCCACAACAAAATAGGCTTCCCCAATAAGAGCAGAGACTGACGGCAAATACTAAGCACCTCAATGCACAATAAATGCCGAGAATCTACCCAGCCTGAGCTGGGCAAGTCCATCTTCATGGCAAGTCCTGATTCACACCACGATCACCACCCTCACCTGCTGCTTCCACACTCGACTTGTGCCTCCTTCCGTCTAGCCTATCTCCTACCAGGTTTAGACCCGACACGTGTCATCTGGATCATGATCCAACTGCACCTTCACAATCCGCCACTTCCTCCTCCAGTCTCGGGGATAAACTAGACATGTGGGTTTTTTTAAGATGCGATTTGCTTTTGAATTGCAGAAAGGAGTGCAAGGTGAGAAATGCAGAAGGCGTCCTCCACCCATTGTGGCCTGACACGTTTTTTATTTGTACCTGTGCCAACACATGACACGGGCTGCCTGCCAGGAGAACAGGTTCACAGGACTTGAACTGAACTGGTGACAGAACCTAAGACCCCCCCCCCCCACAAGCCTCATGGAAGGCCACATCACCATTCCACCCAACCCCGTTCTGTGGCTGGCTTGGAGAAGAGTTGCATCTCTTTTGCTTCTTTGGAAAATTCCACAACCAGCCACGCTTTATAAACCAAGTTGTTACCATTACAAAAGAAGGGTTCCCAATTTTGGCTGTCCTCACCAACTTCACAGCTACATCTAATCAAGAGGTGTCTGTTGAGGCAATGGCCTCCAGACTCAATCAAGAGTTAGGGTGCAACGGATGTGTGAAATTCCTCCACTGTCTGGCCTAAATGTTTAGAACTGGCAGAAAGCTCTCACTTACCTTCTTCAGACTTTACAATGGCTGGAGGATTTTTTTCTGCCTCTTCTGTGTTTCCTTCTCCACCTCCACGAGATCTTGAATTCCACACTTTGATCACTTCAACCTCGTTCTCACTTTCACTTGAACTACTACTTTTCTTTGATTTTTTACCCTTGGATGACTTCTTTCTATAAACAAAACATTTAAAGTTCATTATTCAAAAGCCTCTTGGTGCAGGAGTATTTATTTTTTAATTGTGGCTGTAACTATACAATATTCAAATTCTATGAGTTTTGAATTCTTCCATGCAGATGAGTTCAACTTACTTAGGATATTCATCAGAGCTTAAGCTGACGGATGTTTCTTCAGAATCTGATGCTATGAAATCATCAAGGCTATCTTCATCAAAGTAGCCCTTAAAAACAAAACCAGGGTTTTCACATTACTAAATTAGGCATTTTTGCTTTAGCCTTCAAAACATTTCTTCATTCAGCTGAACAATGCCAGGGGTCAAATAAGGGATTATTTCAAAATATTGGGCAAAAAAGTAAGGGCAAAAAAACCAGGAAAAACACAACAGTAACAACTACAGCTAAAATACCCAGGAAGAAAACCCAGCTATGATACAGAAAAAGGTTTCCATTAATTCAGTCAACTTTCTATGACTTGGCCTGTCTCACTGCAAGAACTCTCATTAGAGACAGACAGATGTGATTTACCTTATTTTCTTTGCTAATGTAGTCCAGCTGCAAGCACCATGGATGAGTCCAAATTCTGCTCAGCATCTGGAAATCCTGGAAGAGTTTAGCTCCAGCTTTGCCTCTTCCACCTTCACTGCTGTTACCAACACCTGACAATAAAGTTCAGAAGTTAAGCTAAAATATTCAGCTTGCAATCAAGCTAGCCAAACAATGTGTACTTTTAGACTAGGAATGAACACATTGTCTGCTACAGATCAAAACACAGCACCTCTGTAACAAGAGATGGCTTTCTCAACTGGCTAAATATACCCTTGTATCTGACCATTTGTAACAATTCTGGTTTAACTATGCAAACTGAAACTTGCTTTTAGTATCTAGAACAGAGTATCCTTGAGGGATATTTCAGGAGGCTATAGATTTAACAATCTACAAATATGGTATTTTTAAGCACCTTTCCAATATTTACAGTAAAATTAAGGTTTGCTCACTTTACACTTATTACTAGAAATAAAAAAGTATGGAGCAACTCAAGTCATAATCTATATATATATAAATGGACGTATGTATGTGGGTATGTATGTATGTTATTTATACACGTCTCCGTGCCTTGACCCACGGCCACGAAACTTGGCACACAGGTACCTTGCAGCCTGGAAAGAATCACTGCAGGGGTCAGACCCCCCTACAGCCCCCCGTTTTTTGGGGAGGGGGGCCAGATCGTCAGGAACCAAAGGGATTGCATTGGGCTACAGGTCTGCTGCCACCCTGTGGTCACAGACGATTCTGCAGGGTATGTGATACACAGGGAAAGCGAAACCGAAAGCACTTTGCACTGCTGGAGTTGCAAAGAGTTGCAAATGCTCCAGAGAGTTCCAGCACCCAGTCGGATCTGAGAGGGACCTATTTCCAGAGAGCTGGCTGGCCACCTCTTCCACTTTCTCATACTTCAGTGCTATCCTAACACACGACCTGCAGACATTGATCAGTGAGTATGCCTGCTTCATCTTGCCCTTGTACGTGAATGTGTCCTTGTCTCCTCATTGTTATTCCTGCTCCTGGAGGAGAAACTAAAAATGTGGGTTGCAGACAGGTTTTGGGTTAAATTAACATTACTGTGAGTGTCTCACACTGCCACGGGACCTGCAGACATTGATCAGTGACTGTGACAATTTCAGTACGCTCCTTTTCTTGATTCTGTCCCTGTATTCATTCCTGCTCCTAATACAAGCTGGGGATACTTTGTCCCCCGGGCAACGCCGGGTAACAACAAGCTAGTGCTAAATAAACCTCAGTGTAGCATTGCCAGAATGAGCAGAGGGGCGTCTGCATGCATTTAGTCTGTACCCGGCTAACTATGGTTTAACACACGCCAGCGTTGGCCTGCAAACCAGGATTGAAAACCAGAATCCAAGTGTTAATTACGCAAACCAAAATTTTCTGAATTTAGAAAAATGGTAAATTGTGATGTGCATGAAAATAGGATTGACGTTTCTAAATTGCCATGTGTGAAGAAAAAGAACACATGGACCCGTGGCACATGCTGGATTCAGAGATTTTACTAGTATTTTAAAAGCAACTCTAAGCAACTCCATGACAACTCTAAGGCCTTTTGGGGGAGGGAACTTTCTTAATGAATGACTAAAGTGCCATACACTGATCATCTCCCAATCCCACGTATCTAAAATGGGATTAGAAATATTTATTTTTAGATTTAGGCCCCACCTTAAAGCATTTCAACAAAAGTTTATAGCTTGGTTTATGTAGCAAACAAACTACAGGTGATATCATATCCTGCATTTGTGAAGAATTATGTATCCGTATCCTCTTTCAAACGGAAGGCTACCCAGCACCACTCAGATATTTACTATTGCTCTAGGCTGAAAGAAGTATAAAATTTCCAAATTTAATGGAACACTGCTAAAAATACAATAAACTCAAGATACAAACCTAATAAGTACTGTATACACAAAATATTCAAAAAATATTTTCCAAAGAGCAGATTTATCTAATACTATTCAAACTCTCCGAGCTCTTACAAGTGCTGGAATGCCTCGACTGCTACTGGTTTATATAGCCAGTATCTTTCTTCTAACCAGGGAAAAGGCTTGCACAAGTGAAAACAAGAGACCTTAAAACCTTGAACACACAAGGTATTCCTCCAAACTCAATATATCCTTCCACTTTAAAAAATGAAGCCACGACAAGCACCTCGGAATATCTGGCCCACTGAATGGTGATCAGTGGTGAAAACACAGCCCTGAAGTGTTTTTGAGATTTATTGTTGCACCCATCAAGGTAAAGCAGAACTGACTAAGTGTTTGCCACACTAGTGATTTAGTGCCATCTACTAACCCAGCACACCAGAAATAACTCCTGCCCACAAAGAGGAACTTTTAAAAATTGTGTTTTTCTTATACTGTGGGGAAGGGGAAAGTAGCTGTTCCCATTTCTTCCACCATAGCATCCCCACTAGTGGCTGTTTGCTGGCATTTGCAGCCGTTTAGATGGTGAGCCTTTTTGACACAAGAAGCCATGTATTTAGCCAAGTAGACTGCTTTGTGAACTGTAGGCTGAAAAGTGATATACTGTATATTACTTCTTCTAAAATCAGTTAATTGGTCACATGCTTCCAGGAAGCAGTATGTGCAGGGTCTCCCCCACTCACAGAACGGCCCCAACTGTGAAGTCCTCTCTTCTGCCTGTCCTAAACCTGCTAATCACAAAAGAGCAGGAAAATCCCAAGCAGCATTAATTGGCAATTAATCAGGAAAAAAATGGCTTACCTGTTAAATTATCCAAGTAGTACTGATACAGTTTACACTGAAGGGGGGTCATCCTAACAGATAGAACATATTCATATTTCGGTGGCAGGAACTTAGTTAATGCTGTATAATCTTTTCTCTGTAATGTTATAAAAACAGAGTATTGCTATAAAGCAGAAAAACAGCCGAAGTAGCTAAATTACTCTGGCAATCTTCAAAACCTAAACCAGGTAGAACTAACAGTAATAGAGGGTAATAGAGTAATAGAGATGCTTACGATGAAGAAGTTTATCATCTAGGACTTTGAGATTAGGGTATTTATCTCTAAGGATCCTGCCCTTCCTCAAAGGAGCACAGGGCAGATACCCAAACAGGAACCCTGTGAGACACAGAGGCACACTCTAAGTCAGTGATGGCAAACCTATGACACGCGTGTCAAAGGTGACACGCCTTGACATTTTGGGTGACACACCAGCATTTGCCAACACCCAACAACAACCACGTTTGTTTTTGTAATGATTTGATGTTTCTTTATACAATGCATAGCCCCACAAATGATTTGACTCTAATTTTTAAGATAAAGTATATAAATAATTGTTTCTCTTTTGTTGGGGTGGGGAGTGACATACCAGCAGAATCAGGTTAGGCATTTTTGACACGGCAAACCCAAAAGGTTCACCATCACTGCTCTAGATCATAGGTCCTCAACTAGGGACCCAGTACACCACTAGGTCATGCTGCCATCTCTGTGTGAAGTTTTTTAAAAGGAGGAAAAGTGGGGAGGGAGAAGGGAGGGGAAACACAGACAGAGAAAATAAACCGATTCTAGCAACAAATTAACAAGGTATTCCATGCTGCCTTTAAGTATAACTCCCACACTGCAAGGTAACAGAAAGAATTCTGCAAGAATTCACATACCTGAACACATCCAGCTAACATTTCATACAAGATGTGGGCACGCTTTTTCATGATCCTGACATCTACCATAGTCGAGTCTGCGCACTGACCATTCTGAATCGGATTGATAAATCGATTGCGGAATTCTTTAATTGATCCAAGCAAATTCTCCTTGATGAAGTTAACCATGCAGTGATCTGAGAAAACAGAAAACAAGTTTAGCGCTTTCAATTTCTGCATGAGAACAATTCCTAGGGTTGAGTTGGCTCTTTTTCTACCTGAAAAGAAAGACCACAGCTAACATTTTCAAAAGGAAGACTTCCTTCCCCACCCCCAGACCTCTGCTTGATGCACCACCACAGTTACAAACACCCAGGAACAGCGCAGCACCGTCCAGTCAGGCAATGTCCTCTAATGCCTTACCCAGAAACCAAGTTCCAAGGCCTCTGAGACACAAATTACTCCTCATAGGAACAGAGCTGTGCAGAGGGATACCAGGTGAATAGCCTGGTTAACTTGCAGCCCACTCTTTAAGGCAGTGGTCTGGGAACAGGGGTAAATTACCCCAAATGGGGTAAAAATGACATTCCTGGGGGTAATGGAAGGTCGCGCTGCCGAGACACAGCTGGGCATGCATATGAATCTATATGCATGCCCGGCTGTGTCTTGGCAGCGCAACCATCCATTACCCCCAGGAATGTCATTTCATTGCACCTTGGGGTGTTCATGAGGTCGGTGGGAGGTCGGAGGAGTGGCACGCACATTCCTCCCCCATTACCTCACACTCGGAGAAGGGGCCGCTGGGATAGTGGAGGACCTTATTTGTGCTGGCGTATTCATTTCCTTTAGAGCAGTGGTTGGGGAACCGGGGTAACGTCGGCATATCTAAATATATTTTGGGGTAAAAGGTAAAAAAGTTCCCTGACCCCTGCTTTAAGGCATAAGTACTGCAGAGAGTGCAGAAGCAGCTGGGCGGAGGAAAGAGACACCCTAGGGCCCTACTGAAGCTCTCTGCACTTTGCTTTCAAATGCTCCAGGATCAGACCCTAGCCTTTTCATTTTTGTATGCAATGATATTAAGCTTTCATTGGAAGTCATAACCATTAAAATTTGGGAAAGATATGCTGGCAGAATTATGTTTGAAGAAACTCTGGTAATTGTGGCAACGTTGTTTGGACAGGCTGAGGACAAGTCATACACAAGCTAATAACATTTCTCTGCAATGCTATAAAAACAGTAGAGATAACAGTAGTTAGCTGCAGGAATTCCAGTCGTGGAAGCCCTACGGATACGGAAATCTGTGGCTTTCAAACCCACAGATTTGGAATCACCCCACCCTGCAAACTTGACCGGAGCCGAGCTACAGTCAGTCCAGAGGGTTTTCTGAGGCCCATAGCCTCTGCAGGCCTCAGAATGGCCATTTCTGCAAAAAAAAAAAAAAATGTGGGGGAAACAGGAAGCCATGTTTTTCTGCCTTAGAAGGCATCCTGAGGCCCGGGGAAGCCCACTGTGGGCATAACTCTGGTCACTTTCGGAGGGTCCAGATGGGTCCCTTCCTCACGGGTTCAGGACCTACGGATTCTGAAATCTGCAGGTTCCAAATCCAGGATATCGCATGCTATTGTATTGCTACTGTATTGCTAAAGTAGAAAAACTGCCAAAACAGCTCAATAACCTTAGTCAGCTCCAAATACTAATAAGAACAAACAGTAATAGAGGGGAATGATGAAATCATTATCCGTGTGCATATATAAAACACTGAGTACATCTGATAGTTCCAAGAAGAGAATGAAACCAAGGTTGCAGGAATGCATATTTTCTTCTGGCATATTAAATAAAAAGGTAAAGGTTTCCCCACGACCGAATAGTCTAGTCGTGACCGACTGTAGGGGGCAGTGCTCATCTCCATTTCTAAGTCTGTAGAGCTGGCTTAGGACAAGCTTGTCCAAGGACAAGCTTCTGTGGTCATGCGCCTGGCATGACTTACGCCAAGGCACACAGAACGCTGTTCCCTTCCCACGGAAGTGGTCCCTATTTAGTCCAGCGCAGTTACGCCAAAAGAAGCCCTCATATCAAAAGAATTCAAACGAAAGCCCTCTCAACTGGATTCGACAGTACTAGGTGTGCATATTGCCGGGAGGAAACTCCGGGAAATTCCGAGTACCAGAAGTGGGCCATTTACAAGATGCCATTCTAAGAATGGGCCAAAATGCATTGAAAAGTCCTATACGTAAACTGCGCCAGTCCCAAGCTCGGACACAGTCCAACCACAGGTATGACAGCTGTTTTTCTCAGAGCTGGGTGTGCTTATTGCAGGAAAGACAGTCTGGGAACTTTGGAGTACCCAGGGTGGGCCATTTCCACCAGGTCCCAGTCTGTAAATGGGCCAAAATGCATGCAAAGTCATGAAACTTCAGACTCCCAACCTTCCGGTCAGAAAGCCCAGCAGCAGCGGTTTAACCCGCAATGTCACCACGTCCCGCCATATTAAACAGATATGTATAAAAACCGGTGATCAAGACTGGGGTCCTCATTTAAAAAGTACTTACATTCAATGAGATTATTTTGCAATGGGGTTCCTGTAAGAATGATCCTCCTCCTGGATCTTATAGAATTCATAGCTTTGGAGACAGCCGAGGCTTCATTTTTTAATATGTGTCCTTCATCGCATATAACAAAATCAGGCCCTGGTTGAAAAACAAAACAGACAAACTTGAGCCAATGTGGTGCAGTGCAATGGTGAGTGTCAAATGAGATCTGAGAATGTTTCAGTTGTGAAGTTCACTGGGTGACCTTGGGCCAATCACGAGTTCTGAGCCAACCCCACAATGCAGTGTTGCTGAGAAGGTGAAAAAAGCCACGGGAAGGGGAGAACAATGTCTGTAGCCCTCAGAGAAACAGTGGGGTGTGAACAAAATACAAGCAAGCCCAGTATCCGCTGGGGTTCCATTAGATCCACCGTAGATACCTGAAATTGTGGACCCCACCGTAGATACCTGAAATTGTGGATACTGGGGATGCCTTTTTAAAGATAGGGGAACATCAGTGGTTTTGCTGCAATAAGGTAAAAAAAAAAAAGATTGGTTTAATGTTCTCCTGTCTTAAAAAGGAGTCCCGGTATCTGTGGATAACTGAAACAGTGGATACCGAATAAATGGGTACCGGGGCATGCCTACATATAATAATGCTCAATAACCACATTTTATGACAAAATAGCCTCCAGCATCATGCACAGTCTTTTGCTGAAAATGCATTCCTATCTGTGTGTTTAGATAAAAATACACATTCCCTCTGCATTAATGCTGGAAAGGACAAAGGCAAGTGGCACTTTCAAGGCTTCCTCACTTAATGCACCCGCAGAGCTAGGATGGCATAGTGGTTCCAATGTGAGACTTGGAAGTCCCAGGTTCAAATCCCTGCTGAGTCATGAAGCTTCCTGGGTGACCCTGGGCCAGTCACTCTCAGCCTCACCTATCTTGGAGGGTTGTTGCGGAGACAGAGGGAGGGGAGGAACCAGGCACATCACCCTGAGCACCTTGGAGGAAGGATGGCATAGAAATGTGGAAAATAGATCATGAGCCCCTCAGCATTAGATTCATGAAAAGAACTCGTCTGATTAAAAGAACTTCTAGATTCTCGTCTGATTAACAGGCGATGAGCCCTTTCTGCTGGCAGAGAATCCCAACATACTCCAGAATGTTGTGAAAAAAGCTCCACCAGGAAACCAGCCACTCTCAGCCAGGCTTCTGGCATTGCAGTATATAAAGTCAGGCTACAGCGCCATCTACTGGCATGGGAAAGTCCAGCCAAACCAATGGATACTTCTCTCATGCCACACCCTTTACCAGTTAGTAGGCAGAGATCTGAACTGCCAGTAGAAGCCAACACATCCTACCAACCTGTGCAGTTTTGCAGCGAGTTACTTGCTCAGTAAGTCTGGTTGTGTGAAAATGTCAGAATGTATGACAAGGTAGCTTCATATCCTAGAAAGAACCTGGTTCCAGCAGCCAGCACCCCTGAGAATTTATGTTGGAGAGTACTCGGACCTACCTGGATCAACTAGAGCTTTGTTATAAATTTCTTTCAGTTTCCTGCTCTTGACATTCCTCCCTTGTGCGAGGTTGCGGTACATCTCGTAGCCTATGATCATGACACCCCCCTCATCCTGCCATCTTTGCAGCATGTAGCCTCTTTCTTGAGGGCGCTTCACTGTCGCAAGTTCAGAGACCTCGTGAAGACAAATACAGACACGTGAGGATATTTTTAGCCCAAACATGCTGTTAATGCCCTCTACTCCCAGAATATGGTATCTTTGCAAAGCATTTACTTATGAATATACTGTCCCCGTGTCCAAACAAATATTATGAAGCATATTTACATACAGGGGTATACATACATGCATTATCCATGTGCTCAGCATCTGCCGATTTGAAAATCTGTGGGTGCTGAATCCTCCCATCCGCTCCCTCGAGAGGGCACACCTGGACTCTCCAAACCTTAGGAGAGCTGCACTCCAGTTGGATCTGGAGGGTTTTCTGAGGCCCACAGAGGCCACGTGTAACTGCCTGCAGCCTCTGCGGGTCTCAGGATGCCCATTACGGCCAAAAAAAGTCACCATGTTTTGGCAAAAAGTGGCACATTATGGCACATTCAAACAGAATGTGCAAGAATCCCATATGTCCATCTTGAACAGTAAATACCTCCAGCTTCTCATCATCTTCTAAACCTTCTTGCCATTTCTCAAATTCGTTCATCCAATTCAGGGCAGTGTTCAGTGGACACACAACTAGAGCTGTTCTGAAATCCAGTTTGTCGCACAAGAGAACTGTATGAAGAAAACTAACTACCTTCAAGAGAAAAAGTCAAGCAAATCAGCATTAATAGAAAACCTGCACATTCACACACACACACACACACACACACACACACACACACACACACACACACACACACACACACACCTACCTACAATGCTCCTTTAATGCATGTGGCAGTTAATCCATTCACTTCTGCCCCATCCCCTGTTTTCAAGTTAAAGATAAATATCGATTTTTGGGAAGCACATCAACAACTCTCTCTCTTTGTATCATACCTTGGTGCAACCAAACAGACCAGCTAATAGTTGCCTTCTTGCAAGCATTAGTAGGAATAAACTATTACACTGAATTGTGACAGATGACACAATTCGTACAACGTATGCACAAGATGATCCAAGCTTTTGGTTCCTGTTTTATTTATAATTATTATGGCTACTTTAGAGGAAGTGGTCTTAGCTGTAGTATTCCAGTATACTTTTTGTAAATGTCTTGTACTATTTTGGAAGGCCATACATTCTTCCTTAACCCATGTATGCTTTTTTGTTCTAAAATCAGGACAGAGATACACTTTCTGCTACACCAGTGGTTCCCAAACTTTGCAGAAGCCCTAGACGCTACTGCCAATTTACAAATGCCAAGGTGTGCCAAGTAGCAGCTTGCTTAACCTTTGATGCACATAGCCTAATCTGCCCTGTTGGTTTCACAACCCAACAAAAACTGGGTCCCAGACCCAGTTTGGAAACTGCCATGCTACACTGTGTTAGAACCCCTGATCTACAGTAACTCAGATGTAGATTTATGCTGCAAATTCAGATTATTCTAGCATAGAAGCTAAAGGCTCTGCCCTCTGGACTCTTCTGCACCAAACTCCAACATTCCACAACTACTACTCAGCAATTCTAAAGGTAAAGGTTTCACCATGACTGACTGTAGGGGGCGGTGCTCATCTCCATTTCAAAGCCTGTACAGCCGGCGTTTTGTCTGAGGACAAGCTTCCGTGGTCATGTGGCCGGCATGACTATACGCCTTAGCGCACGGAATGCCGTTCCCTTCCCACCAAAGTGGTCTCTATTTATCTACTTGTATTTAGGTGCTTTCGAACTGCTAGGTTGGCAGGAGCTGGGACAAGCAATGGGAGCTCACTCCGTCACGCAGTCTTGAACTCCCTACCCTCCGGTTGGAAAGCCCAGCAACAACGAATTAACCCACTGCGCCACCACGTCCCTACTCTGCAATTCTAGTAAAACACAAATTAGATCCTACAAGCCTGAAATCTGTTCATCCTTAGCCCAGAAGACGGTGTCTTTGGCCTGGACTAGGGAGATCAGATATCATCCCCAAACCAGCCATTAAGGTCTCAGGATGATCTTTAGCCACTCCCTCTCTCTCAGTCCAACCTACCTCACCGGACTGTTGTGATCAGGGATCCTACAAACACTCCTACCCAATGCACAATGCTTGAACAATGCAGAGGAAGGGCGATTTGTATATCGCCCTTCTCCCCTCTCTTCCCCCCCCCCCGCCATTGTGTAATGAATGGACATTGTGCTAATCCCTTCAAACAAGAACATGAAGAGCTACCATGAAAAGTCTAAAAAGCCATTGGACCCATCTGAGCCAACAGCTCGAGGAAGACTTTCATAGCATAGAGTCCTGCAGTTTTGAGTGGGAGAATCTGGAAATACCAGGTTCAACAGCAAACTCTTGGAACATACCTGTAAGGTCTTTCCCAGACCCATACAATGGGCCAGAATGCATCCAGAGCCTGCAGACTTCTTTGTTTTTTTCAAAGATTCGCAACAGCAATCCCACATGAACTGAACACCTAGAAAGCATATTGAAAAATATTCTTACGGGAAGGTTAAACACTTTGCATTAATGCTTCATTTAACAGTAAATACACATTTTCATGCTCTGGTTAGTTAGGACAACAGCAACTACACATTGCAACATCTCTGTAACAAAAACCCAAAGACACCTAGCGTATAGGAAGCACAGTTTTTGTCCTATCTTCTTACCATCTACTTGATGTGGCTTCAGTTTCGTAACTATGTTTCTATGAACTTGCACCAGAGGCTCTTTGGTTTCTTCATCTTCATCTAAAACCAGTTTGGTTGTAATTGGACATTTCACTGGTGCATCTTCTATTTCTATCACCTGGAAAATGAATTTATTTGTTATCAAACCAGTCTGCTGTTAGAAGAAACAACTAAGAAGCACAGAGCACTACAACACAACTCTTTTGCCACCAACAAAATAAAGGTTTTGGAGATCTCAATTCACAAGTCAAGGTGAACTGACTTGTCCCAAGATGGAAGCAACTACTCTACTAACTGACAATTAATGTTATTGATTTAAAAAAAAACCCTACAAAACCCATTATCATTGTAAAACTGTGTAAATCTTCTGAACAAGCAGAGTATATTTAGCTGAAATCAGGAAACATCTAGAGATGTTCAAGGACTTCTCAGTTATTGCCTGTTCCCATTTCCTTTAAGCGTCCTCATTGCCACAGTATTGAAAGCCACTAGCTCATTCACTAATCAAATGGTCTTTTGCATAAAGAAAAGAGAAAGTACTTCTCTTAGCTTCTCTCTCTCCCGCTCCCTTTCTGCAATGCGTTTTCTTCTCTCTTCCTCTTCTTTCAATGCATTCTGCGTTTCTGTTCTCAGCTTATCGTCCTTAAGAATCTTCCTTATTTTTTTCCGGCCTTTCCCAGGAGATTTTGAATCATCGTTGTCTTCATTTTCAGAATTGCTCTGTTAAACAACAACAAAAAATACTGGTGAAAAGTCTACCACCTTTTGGTATTCAAAATGATAATTTTCACATATTCAAAATGATATTTCCCAGGAAGTAAAAACTAACAACAATTTAGCCAAATGATGAAATTTACTCTCATTTTCATATTATTTTTAAATGGTACCAAATACCAATCACCTTCAGAGGATGACAACAGCAATTGACTAATGGAAATGAGTGGGACTTCACAGCTCACAGGTGCCCAAGTTGCTGCCATTGAGTATACAGGTGTGTCTCACTTTGCAACCTTCTGATCAACAACGGACCCCATATATGAAATGGGGTCTACACAAATGACATATATAGTCATTGGTAAGGATGGGGTTTTTTGGTGATATTTTTTCCAAAATTTCTTGATTAAAATAGCAAAGCCAAATTTTAGATACCGTATCTTATACTCCAGAATAAGTTGATCTCATGGATAAGTCAAGGGCAAGTTCTAAGCCCCAAATAATAGAATTTGCCATGACTCATGCATGTCAAGTGTGTATTGACTGTATAAGTCGATCCATGTTTCCAGGATCAATTTCAGGCATCAATTTTTAGACTTATAAATGAATATATACAGTAGTCTTCTGATTTTTACATTCATCTTCTGCTTGTACTGAGGTTCACCTAGGCATGCACATGGAAGGCATGACATGCCTGCTAGGAAAGAGATCCGGGAGAGACTTCATTACTGCATATGCGCACACACAGACGAGCCCAAGCCCTTTGCAGCCACAAGCATTGAGGAAGTGGCAGTTTAGTAGGGAAGCCTCTTCCCTAGCCAAAATGAAGCTTCCAAGGTGGTGGTGCTAAGCTTTTAAAGATGGCTGCCCCAAGTTCTTTGCAACCCCCTGAAAATCAGTTCATAAACCCCTTGGGGTCTTGACCCCCTTGGAAACCACTGATCTAAGCGAAGAAAAGCAATGGGATTTTTACACACACACACACACACACACGACTTCTTGATGTACATTAAGTTCCAGTAAACTCAGAAGTTTTAGATACGATGTGAAAAATGACAAGATATACATTTTTTTTAAAATACCAGTGGACTGTACATTCATGTTCCTTTATTCCATGTGCATTTTTAAATTCAACCAAGTTGAATAAGAATGATTTTCCATGTGATGAAGCTTCCAGTCCTGATTTATTATAAATCACCTGAAGACTGAAGAACACTGTACCAGCTGCAATTTTTTTAGGTTGGATGCAACAAGAAACTGTGGTTTGTTACAAACCAGAAATGGAAGATTTCAGTCTCCAACTTGGGCATACTAAGTCCCAACTTGGGGCGTGCATGAGCCAACATCTAAACCTGGCCTATGACTGCACAGTACCTTGTTGTTCTCACTGGATGAATCCTCCTGGACCTTAATGCGCCGTCGTTTCTTTTTCTGCTTGTAACTCCGCTGATTTTCTTCTAACTCTGCTTTCTTGGCAGATCTGAAAAATTTGAAGAGCTGTTAACTTACAGTGTGGTGTAATAGAGTGCTGAACCTGAGCTAGGAAGCCTGGGGTTCTAATCTCTGCTTAGTCTTAAAGCTTACTGGGCAACTTTGGGCCAGTCATTCTACCTCAGCCTAGCCTATCATGCAGGCTATTTTTGCAAGAGGGAGAGGCCACATACATTCTCCTTCTGAAAATCCAGATATTTAATCTCACTTCACACACACACACACCTTGTTCGTGGACGCTGGTCATCTTCCGATTCACTGACTTCTTCGCTGACTCCAGACTCATTCCCTTCTGAATTGTCTGACTCCTCACTGCTCACTTTGAAATTAAAAAGATGTCATTAGCAAAGCTGCGGCACCATCATCAACATTTTACAATTACCTGAAGTATTTAGTGAACATTTTCCCCATAAATCTTGTTTGGTATAGCACCAAGAAACAAAAGTGAAGGGGAAAACAGTGCCACCTGATGGCCATGCATGTGGCATACCTAAGAAAAAACGTTAATATTTTAAACCCAAGCAGGAGAATTCCAAGCACCTACTACATTCTGAGGATGCAAGAGCCTAGTCAATAGCAACAGAAATAATCACCATCACGCCCTTCCCTGAGGAGCTCATGGTGACAATTCTGATTCTCCCCCTTGCTGTCTGCTTGGGGTTCAGGCTGAGAGATGGCAAGTGATTTGAGCTTCAGGAAAGAGCAGGGATTCGAACTCGGGGCTCTTCAGTCCTAAGTTGACACTCTAACCACAAATAAAGTGGCTTCTCAAAGCCTGACACTTTCCAACTCCTAAAGGAACTTAAGAAGCAGTGAAAATGAAATGCTGTGTCTGATTTGTCTATTAAGAGTGGGCCTTTGGTATCCGTGGGGGATCCGTTCCAGGACCCCCCTGCAGATACCGAATTTCACAGAGAGTTAAAATCTGTGGTTGGGCCTCAGAGGGCCTCCTGGACATGACGGAAAATGCCTTCCGGTTGCATCCGGGAGGTGTTCCGAGGCATAGAGGACAACCTCAGAACATCTCCGTACATGACAGCACGAACTGGATGTGCCTTCCAGATGCATCAGGGAGATCCTCCAAGGCCCTCCAGCCACGGGCTTAGCATTCACAGGGACTGAAATCTGTGGATGCCAAGCCCACAAATAAGGAGACCCACTGCACTAACAACAAGCCTAAAGAGTCCAGGCACCCCCTACAAATGTCCTTGGACACATGTGAAGTAGTTCTTTGGATCCCAGCCCATGCCTCTGCATCCTTATAGACTGCCAACAGTCCTGGGGTAAAGACACTGAAGCCTGGCCGCATGTATCATTTTACCAAACAAAGGAAGATTTTACCGTAAACAATCAATTGCCAGTATGCAGCAATATGGCTATGGGTATCTGGCTAATGCATGTGTATGCTGTAATTTGGCAGGAGCTAGGAGGTGTGGAATGGCTGAGCTGCAGGTACTGCCTGAAGAGAATTTGTGGATTTGGATGGGAGATGGAAAGTCAGACATTACTGTGTCCTTTGTGGCAGGACGGAGTTGCTGAAGAGCCGATGAGTCACCGCAAGAGTTGCAGGGTTGTGTGTGAGAAGGCCAGCTGGCAAAAGAATGGAGTAAGACCTTGAGGACCTGTCCAGGCTTGATTTAAGATTGTGTGCTGAAGCTCGATGGCATGCAGCCAGAGGAGAAAACCACACTGCAAAGGCTACATCTGGGACTGAGTTTTCATGAATCACAGTATACTGTATATTTATTAAAAAAAACCAATTGACTAGCCTGCCCATGTAAGCAGCCTTGGGTGTTTGCTTCAGCATGGGAAAAGCGGGACAGAAATTCTTCAAATAATTTAGTACCTTTCCTTCTATTTCTGCGTTTAACTTCTTTCGCCTCCTTCGGTTTCCCCTTTTTGTCCTCATCAGACTCTCCGTCACTCATTGTCAACTTGTGCCTCATCAATCGATGTCTGTATCTAGGTTTCTTAGCTTCTTCAACATCTGAATCGGAGTCAGAGTCACCTTCTTGTTCATCTTCTTCTGTTACGGGGGGGGGGGGGGGAGAAGCAAAAAGACCTTGGGTAAGTTATTGTTCCAGTTGGAATTAGTGTCTCACAGGGAAGGATTTGGAGAGGTACGGGGGTTCTTCACTCCCCTTCCCTTTCCACATCTCTGGGATATTACACCATGGTTCGACCAGTCTACCTTTGTGTCCAAACCAGTAAGTGATGGTTTGAGGAAGCTCTCCAGGATTGCAAAACACAACTTGAGCTTGATTTGGAGAGTGCACTCAAGCCACAGTTTACCAGTTCCTATGCAAAGGCAAACTGTGGGTGAGAGCCGGAATTTGGCCAACGTGACCAATGTCATTGCATTGGACCCCGCACTTTGCTGTGCTGGTGCAAGGCCCCCCAAACATGTTGACTGTTGCTGCTGCAGCCAGGTTGACTCATGAGCTGTAGGTCAGTGGGGCGAACAGAAAAGCTTTATCTTGGCCCCCCCATCTGCCCCTGCCCTGCCCAAAATGAGACTCCTGGAAGAGGTTGGTAGTCATGTTATCATGCCACTACTATTTCCAAATGTCATGTGCTGCACCACAAGCACTTTTCTTGGTGAGCGGGGGGGGGGCGCACGTGGGAATGCCCTGCAGCTCCTGGAGTTGGCCCTGCTGTGGGTTGATCAAACCAGGCAAGCACACAGGTGAAAGAGGAGGAAATGAACACAGTATACTCAGTCCCAGTCCTCCAAACCTGGTGACATGAGTTCTGCATGGAGCCAGTATAATAAATCATTTGTATCATATGAAGGTCACAAGGAACGCCATTGAGCAAATCACATTTCGCTTATGTTTAACTTGGTAGTATACTGTAGCAGTAAAGTAAGTACTCTGATTGCACTTAATGGAAAGGGACAGGATTTTATGCATTGATAAGAAGCTTCCACTGCAACGAAGTTTAGAAGAACAGTGGTGGCAGGATGCCATCCTAACAATCCATTCATCACCAATTAACATTTGGGTTCAGTAGTTTCCAAAAGGATTGGCTGTTCATTTGACCACACATACACACCCCATGAAACGACAACAGATCTGACAGGACCGCGCTTCTAACTGATGCTCACCATGGTTGCCTCTGCTTTCGGATTGCTTTCCTTTCTTCTTTTTCCCATCGTCCGATTCTTCATCAGAAGAAGCATCCTCCTCTGACGAAAGATTGGCTTTGATTTCTTCTAAAAGCATTTTCTTGGCAATTCTTTGAAGCAAAACAAAAAAAGAGGATGTATTCCACTGGTTCAGCAATTTAAAAAACGACAATTGTCATAATATAATGGTAGTAATTCTCATAATTGTCAAAAGTACCTAATTGTACTAAATTGGATGATGCAAGGTATTACTAAGAATTTAGCAAGGTTAAATGATAGAAATAACTGGGTCTGTAATGGAAGAGAAAATGTTGTGCATCAACAGGCTGGTGGGAAAATGAAGCACTTGTTCTGAATCATGGCGGTTGGCAGTTCCAATGGCATCTCTGTAGCTGATGATGTTCCATTAGATGGTTATCTGTTCATTTCTCTCTCTTCAGTCACCTTTTCGGTGTTGTTATCCTAACTGTGCAGAATATTGAGCCAAATAGTAGAACCTCTTTATTTGTCCTGTCACAACGTGAAGAGACACACAGGATTGATTCTTAAAGAGAAAACCTGGGTCAAAGCCCAATAGCTGCTGCTCTAGTTCAACCCAGTGGAACAGGACTCCTTGCCATATCACAAACTGCTATGGAAAGGCCCCTTAGTTTCGAATGTGGGTTGAGTTTGAATGTTGACACACTAAACAAGTGCCATCATACTGGAAATATCCAGTATTTTTTGCAAATACTGGGGGAAAAAATCCTGGATCCCATTTGTAAGCCCCAAACACCTAAATTCACTGGCTTTTTTCAAAAACGTAAGGCAAAAAGGTAAATGGTTTTAAAGAAGCAAGGCCTAACGAACAATGTCCTTAAGCACTTTTAGCAGTGTCAAGTCTGTAACTGTACCATCACACAGCATAGCTGAAAGTCACAAAAGCTACCAGCAATATAATGCATGCTCAAGAAGGAGTCTGTGTGACTACCTGAGTTCTAGGCAAGGCCTCCAAGGAAAAATAAAGAAAAATCTATTTATGGTAAAAGAACACACAGAACAGATTAACCAGTTTATAATGAAGTGAGCCAGTAGCCTCAGAATCATTGGGCAAGGTACATACTTATTTCTTTCTAGGTCTGATCTTAGCACTTTGCCCAACACAGTAATGCTCACGGTACAGCTTGCAACCAGATGACAGAGCAATCCAACCAACAGAACAGCTGCGTACTCACTATGATGAATATTCGACTGCTGTTTTCTAAACCCTCCTACCTTAAAAAGAGTACAGGAGTGCCCCAATATCCACTGATTCAGTAAGCCGCGGATACCATGGATACAGAGGACTATTAAAAAGATAGGGGAACGTTAAACAAATATCCCCAGTATCCACAGTTTCAGGTATCCACGGTGGGGTCTGGAACAGCACTCCAGCGGATACCAGGGCATGCCTGTACCTGATTGCTGCCACTTCGCCTGGTTTAAATCATAGCACCGCAAGCTCTTGGTTCCTTGCAATCCCCTTTTCAAAAGAATGGCACTGCGCTAGGGCAAGCCAGGCATGTCGAAACAGCAATATGAGAGAAGAAACGACAATCCCTCCCCATAATAGAGAGGGTATGTTCTGGGGGATATGGTGTAGCAAGGCAAACAACCATTTGAACGTCCCATCCTATTACAGAAAATCCCACTTGCTCCCACTGCTACCGCCATATGTCTATTGGTTGTCTTCTAAGTGAAACCAGTCCACCTCATGTTGCTGCAAGCCAGAATCCACCAGAAGTGACATTTTGAACACACTTTTCTCTGGCCACTTGTCTACCAATATTATGAAGAAAAATAAGCAATGCTAAAGTGCATCAACATAATCATCAGTGGTTCCACAACCCAGGGGTTGCAACCACCCATCAGGTACTGCATTTAAAAAATCTTCTCCCCTTAAGAGGAGTGGCAACTGGCAATGGCACCCATCACTTCCACATTCTCCCTGCCACATAGAGAGGTAAGGTAAGAAAGGAGTTTTTACCGGGCTTCTTTTTTCCCTGTAGTCACTGTCAGTGAGAACTCAGGTGTGACAGGCACCATCAACTATAGGTCTTCCACTGGTCCCAACCCGGTCTTAAAGGGACAGGAGGTTGGAAACTATGGTGATAGAAACTATCTATGGTGATCATGCTTCAAGGACATGCTGCAAGGAATTTGTGCAAATCGCAGAAGCCTCAGCTGTTGGGATATTTGCTAGATAATTATATTCTTGATGACCAAAGTGAAAGAAGTGGGGGAAAGCTAATGGGTGAATCCCAACTCCCTCCTGAAGTAACTTACTGATAGATGGGTCCAATGTTATAGCCAATTCCCTGCAAAAAAATGGTACATGATCATGTGGAATGTCAATCAGGCACCCAGGTGCTGTTAGAATACAGTTAGCAGCCCCTCTTATTTGACAAGCTGCTTTTGATCATCTCAAATATTGAGTCTCTTCGTAAGACACAGGGATGCTACTCTTCTGAAACAGGTATGGAAGTGTCACGGGATGTATGCATGAGTAAAAACAGATATGGATATGTGCAAATCTGACGTACATATTCTACATGAGATTTGTTGCTGACACTTATATTGTTTGAATGGATGTAGCAAGGTTTAAACATCAAGGAAAATAAGTACAGCATAAAAGTACTGCAATTTAAAATTACCTATTATGTTAAAATCTCTGTATTTTGTATCCCAAACAGATAAACTGATCTGTCAGAAACACAGAAAAGCAGCAGTATGTATTTGGAGAAATAATGCTAGTAAGGAGCCAATGAGGAGTTGTGGCAAGGATCATTTTATTTGCATGTTGTTTCACCCTTCTGCCGATTCAAAGTTCAAAATAAAAGCAAAAGGAAATGTATTTGTCCTGCCCCCTATCTTTGCTGCCCCAAACAGGCAGCAAATGCAGGTTTCTGAGCCCCCGGTGGGCCACCAAGCAGGACTAATGGACTGCATTCAGCTTGTTGGGGCATAAATTATGAAGACCTCTGTTAAGGTGTACAAAAAGGTTTATGATGAACAGAACCACAACAACTGTTATATGCATACTGAGTGTGCATCATGCTACTTGATATAAATAAACCTCTTGTGGCTATTCCTCATCATTCACAAAAGACCTGTTCCTTGAACAAAATAGCTTTCCCTATATGACAGTAGAAAATGAAAGAACACTTTTAGGGTGCAATCCTAACCTGGAGTTAGGCCAGCAAAGTTTGACTTAGGCTACCCAAAAGTATGTTTGGACAACTCTCAGAGAGGCCAGCACACAGACATGTGCCATCCTCCCTGACTCCGAGAGTGGTCCAAATGCGCTTTATGGTGACCTTTCTGCCAGCCAAACTTGGCTGGTCTAACTGTGCCAGCCAAGTTAGTATTGCACCCTCAATTACATCTGGAGTTAAGCCTCAGGGTGTGGAGGGTGACAACAGTGCATCCAGTTTCTAATTAAATGACTGTCTAAAACTTCAAAAATGTCTTACTTAGGGTTACCTACACTTTTCCCATTTTATGTCAAAATAGATTTCTCAAACAATGTTTCAGAATACAGGATTCTGTAAGAATTGTGTTTTTTTTTATAGCAAAACTGAATTGTGACACTAACATGGCTTAATATTTAAAATTATGCAGTTTTTCAAGGAAAATATCAATTCAGGAAATGCATTACACTTAAAATAGGTCAAGAAAATGCAGCTGAGTGGATAAGCCTTAGAGCTAGACAACCTCATTTCTATTCCCAATACTGTCAATGCCACGTTGCTGACAACAGTGCAGTGGTAGCCAAACTGCAGGTCTTGATACACTGGTGTGTTGCAACTCAATTTTTGGTGAGTCACGTAGTGTGGCGCAGAGCCTTCAATGAAAACATAAGTGAAGGAAAGATCAGATAGCCTCATAACTTGAGGAAATCAGCTATTTAAAAAAATGAGATAACTACTAACATCCCTGCAAAGAGCTCAGCTCCTGCGGGTTGCAAGATTACTGATAATTTTCTGAAATCTTGCAAACTGTAGAAGCTCAGCTCTTAGCAGTGCAGTTAGCAGCTAAGAGATCAGCTTCCACAGTTTTCAATAATGTGTAACTATAGAGAGATACATGTATCTTAATTGATGCCCCCCAAATAAATAAATCCAAAAAAACCCAGAAGATTTTGTTTTGTTTCCTGGGGAGAAATAGTAAAAGGAGGGCATTTATTAAAGTTCATTAGGGCTGCCTCATTACAAGAAATGGATCAAGTTTTTTTGTAACTAAAGAAAAAAATATTCTTGTAAATAAATACATTTTTCTTTCTAGATCTACTTTTTTTCTAAAAGTCACATAAACCTAGGTGGATCCTGATGGAGTGGTGTTTTAAAAAGTGAGTCTCAGCGTTAAAAAGTTTGGGAATCACTGAAGTAGTGTATTGCTGGCTTCCCATCCGTAAGCTTTGTATTTTGATGCAAAGATTTGCAAAATATAGCACTAGCTTGCTTGGAATTGTCTTAAAACTATACTTGATAAAATTAGGTGTGTCATTTTAAATTAAAAATGACTTTAATAAAATACTTGTATGTGAAACTACACCATGTCTGCTTTCATGCAGCATTGATCAGATGATTAAAAGGGCACTCATTGCCTTTTTCCTTATCAGAAGGCTCTCACAGCTTCTTTTCCAGCCCATGAACACTGCTGATTACAACATTCACACTCTCATTCATTTAGAGTCACACCCTTGTACTGAAAAGAGCCCAAATTTTGCTCATTCTCAAATAAATGTCTTAAAGTACACCTCTGTGGCTTCAGTTTTAAGAGCCCAAGGCCACACACGTGCTTCGTGTCTTTTTCATAGTAATCTCTGGCAGTAACTCCCAACACAGCTCACTCATATAAATCATGCAGGGCGTCACAGCTCAAAAGACTATGGGAAAAGCATTTAAGTGCATGCATAAGACTGCTGGTGTATGAAAAATGCTTACCAAAATCGAGCAAGTTCTAGTTACAGATTTCACCTATTCCAAAGCTGACTGACAGAAGCCAACACATTAAAAATTGCCATCATGTGCTGTTGACACACAACTCTTTTTAACTTGCGTATTTCTAACTTATTGAAGCCTATATAATATCACACATTTTTCAGTTTAAACTAGGAAATCGGAAAAATGTTTGAATGTGGACAGTTTTAAAATAATGAAAATAACTGAATTGTCTATTATGGTTTCAAAAAAGCATTTTACAACTCTTAAATTAAATGCTTGGACGAGAAACATGTTTTACAAAAATTTATTGCATCCATCAAATACTTCAAGGCATTGTGCATAATACACTATGTCTTAATGAACAAAAGTAACTCCAAACATACAGCACTATTTAAGTTTGGACAAACCAATAAAACAAATACACACCACAATGAAATACAGCACTGTCTGTTATATATTATGACTTACTAAAATATTGCACTGTGGCAAGAAATGATTTCAACATTTTAATAGAAGACATGTAAAAATAATAGATACTTTTGAAAAAAGGAAAATGGTAAATACAACCACCCATGCTGTCACATTATTATAAATCTCTGGCATCCCTCTTTGGCCTGGTAAGTAGATGTTTTGTCTAAGCAGCAAGTAAAATCTAAGCCTAAGTGCCATTACTTGGAAGTCTGGAATTGTGTCAGGATGCAAGTCACTAACCACTCAAAAGGGGAACGTCATCACAGGGATGCAGACATGAGCAGGCAGAAAGCACTTCAGTCCACACGGGGCGGTGTCTGTTTGTGCACATTTGTCTGCCCTGTCTGGTGAGTCGCATCCCCTTGCAACTCTGCTCTTTGGGGGTAGGGGCTGCCACAGCAAGGAGACTGGAAAAGCCCTTGAAGGTGCATGCGCTCCTATATGCGGCCTTTTCAATCTCTCCAATGACATCTACATTGCATATTTTTTAATCCAGTACAAAATTAAGAGCTTCAAAACAGTATAATACAAGTCAACCACTATTCATCTTGTAGACTGGCCAATACTATCTGCTGACAAACACCAACTCCATCAAAGAGAGGTAGATTTATCCTTTCCTGGATTAAAGTATTCAGCCATTTTTCATTAAAGCAATTCCAGGAACTGACTGATTTATCAAAGCAAAATTTTTCTTTATATGCTTAAAGTAGTTTTCTGGGTTCATCAGAATTAAGGGTAACACTCCAAAGCAGAACACCGTAACTATTCTAATTGAACTCACCGTAACTATTCTAATTGAACTCATTCTAATTGAACTTAAGTATTACTTCTTAAAAGTCATACAAATAATATGTTTTTAACAGTGTATTTTATATGGTCTATCCCTAAACATTGTTTTTAAAATTCACTAACAAACATTTGTTTTATTTTAACTATGTGAGAAGCAAATAATGCCTAGATTAGCAGCATTATTCTCCATACCCAGGTCCATATGGGAGAGTGTAAAAATTCACTTCAGATACAAACCAAAATATGGTTTTCTATCATTATGTAGGCAAAACACACTTGGTAACAAACAATGCATAACCCCATAAAGCTGATTGCACATTTATCATTATTGAAGACATCTAGTTCCCAAAATATTGTATTAAGTTTTGCAGATGCACTTTCCAAAAAGGAAGCTGCCTGGTAAACAACAATACGCCTTGAAAATAAGTACTCTGCTAATTTTGTAAGTCTGCTAGCTAAGAATTCCCATCTATCCATTATTCTATTTCCAGTTTACTGTTTGGCAATTACATCAGTTACAGACTTTGTGGGTTAGGAGGTTTATAAGGCCAACAGAATGAAAATTCTTTACAGCAATGTTTTAACATTAAGTCTTAATTGCAAATATACATGGCACATATTAAAGTTAAACATGCGACTTTGGTCTGATTCACACCCAAAAAAATGCAAATGACTGCAGTGGCCATGAACTCAGTCATCACAATAATACCACCAGGTATCCACTTTGAAATGAAAAAGTAGTTCATTTCATGTAATACAAAATAGACTGCTCCAAAAGCACGATCCTTTTCTCGCTCTGATTTTCACACAAATTGAAAATATATATAATTTATATATCAACTGAAAGATATTCAAGACCGAAAAGGAGACTTTTTGTCACAATACTGAGTTAGCGTTGATCTGTATCACTTATTTCTGTGAACAGCCACAATGGCCCAATCGGCTTTCAAAAAAAATATGCGTGTGTATGACTCAACATACAATTTACACAAAATCCACATTTTACATGGAAACATAAAACGGACAGTGCTGCAATGCATTTATAACACACCCTATGCAAGGTGTGTGGAGTTAACACTTAAATATACTTTCTGATTCTCTTTTCATTTCTGGATTTGGGGGTTTGTTTTCTGGCCTCTCGTTCAAACTTGCGGGAAGCCTGTGAGCGAGTCTTTACAAGGCAGGCACTTCTGGTTTTTACCACCTGCTTGCTGTTCCGTTGCTCTCGCTTGCGCCCACGCCTAGGGTGTGTTATAATCTTTTTAAAGTCCTTACGGATGGAATCATACCTATTCTCAGGATCGTCGTCATCTTCCTCCTCTTCCATTGGCACAGCCCCTGATTTATTCTCTCCTTCATCTCCTTGGGAGGAAAAAAAGGTACATATGTTTGGCACAAGTTAAAAATCAAACATTACATCAGGTGCTGAGATATAGTCATCCATCAGCTCAAAAATTCTCACCGGCGACCATCTTTCCTTGGGACCTTTTAAGTCATCTTTCATACTAACAACTACTTTTTATATGGACTGCTGTACAAACTTGACCCACATCTATAAAAATAAAAAAGACACACCAAATAGTAGTAGCTCACATAGTAGTACAGGCATGCCCTGATATCTGCTGGGGATAGGTTCTTCCCCGCCCCATGGATATCAGAAATTGCAGATAAGAGGGAACCCTATTGTTAAGTATAGCTTATTGTTAAGTATAGGGTTATTTCATTTCCCCATCAATCTGTCCCCACCCCAACTATTACCTTCCTTTACTTTTACAAATCTCTAAATGGGAGTGTGATGACCAGGCAGGCTGAAAGCATGATCGAGGCTGCCAAAACGTTAACAGGAAGCAGCTTCTTGCTGATGTTGTAGAAATCTCTCCCTCTATCATACTTTCTGCCAGACAGGTCCTTGTGTTTCCATTTAGTGACCTGTAAAAAGGTTTTTTAGCAACTCAACGTAAGAAAGTAGGTAAGCCCCCCCCCCCATGGTTATCTCTCCTTATCTATTATCCCTCCATGGGTAATAGAAACCATGGATATGGGAAATTGTTTCATATAGTGGTTTCTGCAAAGAGGTTGCATAAGTGTACAAAGAGGTTGTTAAGTGTAACCACAACTGTATGATACTGCATTGTGGCTCTACATAATTCAGGTCATTTGACACTCATTGTACCAATGGTTGTTGGGTTATGCTGGAGTGAGTAGGTGTATATACATATAAGACACTGTTTGAGACAGGCACAACATGAAGTATGTCCAGGAAGCTTGATTCCCACCAGCTTTATGTCTTATAGCAAATGGCTCTACGTTGGCGGTTCTCAAACTTTGAACTGCTGCGACCCCCCCTTGTTCTCTGTTCATCTGGTTGCAACCAGATGCTCTCTGCCATGCCACAAAGCATTACTAGGAGCCACCAGAGACCACTTCCAGGGTGTGCAGGGCCTGTGACCCACTCCATTGGCCCCAAAATGCCTGTGGAAGCAAACCAGAAGTTGCAGTCACAAACTGGAAGTCGTTTCCAGTCATTTCCCCAAAGCACTTTTGAGGCCTGTGGAGGCCAATGGAGTAGATCATGGGCCTGAAGCAACCTAGAAGCTGTGCCCAGTGGCTCCCAGTAAGGCTTTGTGGTGCGTCAGGTAGCATCAGGCTGAGAACCAGTGCGCATCAGGTCATGACCCACTAGTGGGTCATGATCCACAGTTTGAGAAATGTTCTCTATCTTATAAAGAGGATTGTTTTTGTTGAAGATGTAGAATGTATATAACAAGATGCAGACTGACATTAACGTTTGAGCAAAATTATAGTGTTATTTCAACTCTAACCGAAGAGACAACTATGAACAGCATATGATCTACGATTGAAAAGTCTATTGGTACAGAAAACCTGAAGAAGGATGGTATTCGCGCTTGTTATGTGTGTAGGGGGAGAAGGCAGGGGAGAAATAAAACAAAAGAGATGGATGGAAAAGCAGACAAATTCATGTGGATCTCTTCTTCTGCTTCTGTGTGACAAAATTTAGATGTGCTGGAAACAGCAAGCTTAATAAACTGCATGCATAAATGCAGAAGCACCGCCAGTGTGTTGTGTTGAGCTTCAAAGACTTGGGTTCAAAATTTCTACTCAGGCCTGAAGTTCAAAGTACGTTATTGGGCCAGTTGCCACCTCTTGGCCTAACCTCCCTCACAAGGTTATTTCAAGAATAAATGGGTATAACCTGATGAGTCCCACCTTGCAGGATGGGTTACGAACAAAACAATACCAAAAACAGGCTTTGCCTGCAGTTTGGATCTATTTAATGTAACACGTTCTACAAGGCAAACCTAGATTTTGGGGACCGACAGACATACCACTAGCAGTGCTGAAAGTCATCATGACCAAGGCTTGATAAATACTGCAGTTCCATATTTCCGGAACCAAGCTGTGTCAATTTCTTACCGCAGGCTCAACTATTACATTGCCACATGAAAGTATAGGTGCAATACTAGATGGGCTCTTCACCCACAACCCTACCATGCAAGCACAGAATCCTGTGTCAAATGTTATCTTGCATTCCGTAAATTACACACACACACCCTCTTGCAACTTAATAGTGGTCAAGTGGTACAACAGTTCCAATACTTCAATTTTAAAATCCTGGTTAAAAGAGAATTTAAATAGACTTTATTTCCACCTTTCTAGGGGTGGCTGCAAAAGATGAAGCTGTGTTCCATGGTTTCTTTGCAAACTCAAGCAAACACTAGATCTGAATCTTGGGGGCAGCGCCTATCCCACGTGAATCTTCATGTTTGTGCCTTCTCAATGTTTCACCTTCATTTGAAGTGCTATGACTGGAATCATCTAGTAAGAATTCTAAGCAGCCTTCAGAAAAAGAGCAGGAGCCCGAGGGCAGCTGTCCACTGCAAGTATGGGACAAGAGCAAGTGTTCATCAGAAAGTGGGATTCTTGTGGACTGGCATCAGGCCGGGTTCAGAAATGACAAAAGTAAAAAACTATAAATCCTTCAGGCAACATATTTTAAGAAGGGCATTATTAAGGATTTGGGAACAATTAAGATATAAAGTATATACAAAATTACCAAGATGGATAAAACCTCTGGAGATATCCACCAACCCTAATTGGATAAAGGAGATCAAAATAAGACATACTCTGAATTTTTGAATGCTAAAGGAAAATTGTATACAAAGGAAGAACTAGAAGCAAGAGGTATTAAGATTGATTGGTTGCAAGCTGCAATTAAAGTCGAGATTTGGTGAAGATAAAAAAATAGGATTTTATGAAGAAGACAAATTTTGACAAATTGTTTTTAGTAGACAAAGGGAAAAATATATTAAAAGTATGAGTTTCCTTTAAGATTGAAAATGAAATACAAAAGGGTTTAAGACTCAATGGTGTTGTGGGCAAAAAATGTTGAATATAATATACCGATAGATGACTGGGATCAAATTTGGAATGTGAATATTAAAACAACCAAATCATTTTGGTTATTTAAATATTTAAATTCAGCATTTAAAGAGAATTTATATAAAATATAGATGGCATTTATAACCAGAAAGATTAGCAAAATCTATAAAGGAACCTCTACAAGATGCTGGTATTGCATTCAGGGTTTGCCTGTGGCAGCTGGAAATACAAAAAATCAGATGGATCATATTATCATATGTGATGGACTTGTCATAAAGCAAAAAAAAAATTGGATCATGATACATGAAATGTTGCAAAAGATTTTGAGATGTGTTGTTCCATTCAAACAAATGTTGTTCCATTCCATTGAAATGTATTATTCCTCCTAAATATGCCAACAATACGTGATAAAGATAAGAAACATATTATTGTACATATAATTATGGTGGTGAGAATAGTATAAGCTCAAATGTGGAAGTGTAAAGATGTACCAGATGAAGATAAGTTAAAAGATAAAATATATGAAGTTGCTGAAATGGATATATTGTCAGAAAGAATGGGAGAAGGGAATGTAGAGAAAATAAGTAACTATTGGAAGCCTTTTCATGACTGGATTGGAAGATAATTTTATTGAGATTAACTGAAAGATTATATTTTAGATATTAAGGACTGCAAGTTTAAGATTGTTTTATTAAATGTTTAAGATAAAGCGAGATAGAAGAAATGCTGTAACCCGAGATTGACCTATTGTATGCAACCTTTGTATCCCTTACCTAATGTATTCCTATTTCCCTACCCCTATCCTTTATATTTGATAAATAAAAAAAAAAAAGGGCAGGACCAAAGTTCTCCTATATGAAGACGAACGTTTTACACTGGACACACCACTGGACACACCAGTTCTTCTGGTTACGGTATCTTACTGCAACATCCCACAGAAAACTCAAGCAGAGATGGACAAACAATCCAACCAGGTTCAACGTGAAGTCTGTCCACATAAGTGGAAAGGCTTGGAGGAGCTCTGAACCATAATCAGCATGGATCTGACCAATACGGATTGGCTTTACTTCGAGAAGACCGTGTAACTGAAAGCTTTTTTCTTAATCCCATCTATGGGCCCATATATTTGCACCTACTGGGTGCCTATCTCAAAGATGCTGCCCTGCACATGCCCAGGCAGAATCAAAAGCCCAGTTTGGATGAATCTCTGTTTCACCCCAAAGGGCAATGAGGAAAGAAATTCATTTAACTCATATAGTGAAAATGATTAAGGGAAAAAAACATGCCAGACGTTTTCTAACAAATTAATAAACCTTATCCTTCTTCCTTCTAGTGTACTGGTATGACTGACAAAAAAGGACACCAATGTCTCAACTCATTTCTCTCCATTGCAAATACTGATCAATGAAGGAGAAGGCAGAATGTCAGAACTTCCCTCTCCTATCAATTATAGCAATTACCATGCTCCAATTAGATGGCACTATTTTGGGGCTGGCAAGGAAGACAGGAAATTGTTTTTCTGGCTGCTGGGCAGACACTGACTTTCCCAACTCAGAATACAAATGTATTTGCATTCTGTGCATTATTTTTTTCTGGTTCGACAATAACGGGGTAGATGATTGATATTGATTTTTCTTTTATCAGTTATTTAATAAGACATATAGGGCATAATCCTGAAGTTGGGGGTAGCTCAGGGCTATAAGCTGTTCAAACTTTTCAGACTATTGGTATTTAGGAGATTTGCTATCTCAGTGCAAGTTTACATTAGGTCCAAGATAGTTCCATGGATCCCACCACCCCACAACATTTTAAATAACTTCTAAAAATGTCTACCCTAGTTCAAGGTAGCTTTAAAAAACACTCTGTCCATGCTGGATTCCAATGTGAGGAAATTTCTGTCATGGTTTCTAGCTCACTCCATGTTGCAAGACAAATGCATCACCATTAATTTCTGGCTTTCTATTCCAGCCTAACATTTTCCACTCAGAGTTTCTTTTTAACCCAATAGTTGAGTTTATCCAAGTTGAACACAGCCTCCATTAGAACCATGGTGATCCAGTGTTGGTTAAGGCCACGCCTTCTGCTTAGAAATCACAGAGGGGGCAGTATATAGAAACGATAAGGAAATGAATAACCTGTGTGTGTTTTTTCCCCTCTATATGTTCCTCTCTGTGATTTCTAAGCAGAAGGCGTGGCCTTAACCAACAGCTTATCCCCCTGTCTCCTGGATACATTGTACCCCTCTTTCCAGCTTGTCCTTGTAGCAGTGAGATGTGCCAACTAAGAAGCTCTGAGGCAGAGCGGCCATTTTGACTCACATACTAGCATGCAAGATCATGCAGCTATCTAGGGCATGATTAATACTAAGTTACAGGCATACCTCTGACCAGATTGTCAGAAGCTGTAAAATATGTTTCAAGTTATATACTGTAAGTAAACTGTTACAAGTTTGAAACAAAGCTTTACCAGTGCCTGCGTATTTATTTCCTAGCAAACAGCCTGAGACTGAGTGAGAGTGAGAGAGAAAGATCCTGAGGTAATTCTCTGAGGGGAACACGCTGCACCAAAGACTCTGCTTTCCCCCATTACCAGTCAGGATTTATTAAACATCCCATCATCCAGAACACATTTGAGGCAGTTCAGCCAATGTTTTGGAGAGTATTCAATGCAGTAGTCTTTCCAAACCTATGAACTGTTGGGTCAAGACTTCCGTCACTTGTGGTGGAGGCAAGATATTAATTCCTAATGAAGCCATGGCCAATAAAGCTTTTTAAAGCATAGGAAAGTACATTTGATTCAGCTTTATACACAGGGAGGGAGCAGTTTAAAATATTAGTAACTTGGGTTCTGCATGAGATAAAAATCTGTAAAATGCATTAGAGATAATGTATTCTATGTCTTTATAAAGGGGACCCCTTCTTCCAGTGATGAACCCACATCGGCGCACTAAGGATGCTCCTCAGCGGGAAGGGGGGTCGTGGGCTCCTTGTAGTGGGCGATTCTATAGTTAGGAACATACAGAGGGGGATCTGTGATGGATGTGAGGACCGCAGGGTAACTTGTCTGCCTGGTGCGAAGACTGCAGACATCACGTCTCGTCTAGAAAGCCCTAGCTAGGTGAAGAAGGCCAATTCCATGCTTGCAGTAATTAAAAAAGGGGTTGAGAGAATAAAACTGCCATTATTATGCCATTGTACAAATCAATGGTTAAGTCCACATCTGGAGTATTGTGTACAGTTCTGGTGACATCTCAAAAAGGATATAGTGGAGCTGGAAAAGAGAGTGACGAAAATGATTACGGGGCTGGGGCACCTCCCTTATGAGGAAAGACAACAGTGCTTGGGGCTCTTCAGTCTAAAAAAAATGCGCCTCAGGGGGGACATGATTGAGACGTACAAAATTATATGCATGGGAGGGATAGAGTCGATAAAGGGATGTTCTTTTCCCTCTCACCAGAATCATTCACTAAAATTGAGTGTCGGGAGAACAGGTAAAACAAAATACTTTTTTACCCAGCGGGTAATTAAGCTGTGGATCTCCTTGCCACAGGAGGTGGTGACTTTAAAAGGGGATTGAACAGATTTCTGGAGGAAAGGTTCATCATGGGCTATAGGTACAACCTCCTTATGTTGTAGTAAGCTACTTCAGAATGCCAGGTGCAAGCGAGTGGCAAAAGGATGCAAGCATCTTGTTGTCTTGTGTGCTCCCTGAGGCACCTGGTGGGCCACTGTGAGATACAGGAAGCTGGACCAGATGAGTCTTTGGCCTGATCCAGCAGGGCTCTTCTTACGTTGTTAAGAAATTTATTCTTATTTTGGTCTTTTAATTTTTTCATATAATGCACTCTGCAGTATACTGAATGGCTTCAATAGAAGGTGGTGACCTGCGTCTTCTGAAAATGCTACAGAATTACTTTATTCTTCAACTGAGGCAATTACACCAACAGTTTTGCAGCAAGAGGGTGCACCTTGCCACTTTGCTCATCGCATCCAGCAGTTTTTTAACCATGTTTTCACAGACAGATTGGAAGAGGTGGGCCATTTGCTTGGCTAGCTTGCTTGCTGCATTTGTCCCAATTTGTAGAAGTGTTGAGAACGGCGCTATTTTACTCAGACGTTCAGTAAGGCTGTAAATCCTAAGCATGCTTACTCAGATGTACATCCGTTTGTGTTCGATGGGGCTCATTATCAGGAAAATGTAGAACGGATTGCAGCCGTACTGAACAGAAACAAACACCTCTACCCTTTGAATGGTTTCCTATGGGGGCATATTGAAACAGTGCTTTACTCATCAAAACCTCACTCAATAGAAAAACTCTATGCTGAGATAACTGCTATGACTAATGCCACAATTGAAACAGTAGAACGTGTTTGTGGAACTGCAAAATCATACTATCGTTTATCTGCATAAGGACGGTGGATGTTCCAAACTTTTAACAGTCCTAAGAATAAAAATGCTAAAACTGGAATTGCTTTCATAATGCATTTTTACGGATTTTCTTTTCTCAAATAGAATCAGGGCTTTTAATATTTTAAACTGCAGAATTTAAAATTTATCCAGTTCAGGTTGAGCCTAATTATCCACAGATAATTACCCGTAGACTCACGCTGAGCCAGATACGGTTCAAACCGAAGCCTCTGAAGGCTTCCAGGGGCTCTCCTCCAGAGGCTCTTCTGAAGTCAGCCACGGTCAGTCTCAGAATGGACTGATGTTCAACACACTCGAGTTAGGAGTCAAAGCCAAGCTCCACGTGTGTCTGACTTCCGCTGGCAGGCCGGATTCAGCCTCTGGGCCGTAGGTTGCTGACCCTTCTTCTATACTGTGCAGAGTAAGAAGCAATGCAAGTCTCGTCTTTTGGAAAAATAATGGAAAGGCTACTTCCTGTCAAAAGCAGGCATTATTAACGACCCATGAGTTGACCTGATATTGGAAATTTGTTCTCCTAAGAAATTTATACAACCTCTGCTCTTAATTGTGGGAAAGGGAGCTATGGAAGGATTCAAGAACTTATGAAAGTTCTTGAAGGCTTCATATAGAAGTGGGCCACTATGCACATGCAGGTATGTGGCTTTTTAGTACAGTTATTGAATAACAGGTATGCATCACTTAACAGGGATACATTTGGTATTAGTAACGAATGGTGTCATTAAGCAACAAATAAGCTCACTGAGAGCACTCTGAAACCTCCTGGCTACCTGAAAGCACTACAAAAGCCATCCCTGCTGCTCATTGGCCAGAAATCATCCCAGCAGGCAGCATAATGAGCCAACAACAAACCCATCAGCTGGCCCTGCACAATGCCTGCTAGAGCCATTTCTGGCCAGTGAGCAGCAGGGAAGGCTTTCGGAGGGCATTTAGCAGCACATTCTCGTGTGTGTGGTGGTGTGGCAGTTTCACACCACTAAGGGACCACTGTACTGTATAAGTGGTCCATTGGTGACCAGAACATTGCAAAGTGAGTCACACCTGTACTAGTTAACTTGCTTTCAGTGTTTGGTGAGATGAATTCTCTAAATGAAAAAAGAAAACCTTGGTATTGCACAGAGAAACATTCCACCTTTGGAGAAAATTACAAACATTGTAGTTTTTTTAAACTGAAGTACTGAGAAACTTCAGTCGTTTGGGGGAAAAGCCATTACATCCAGACTTCCAAAGAGTATGGGAATCAATCCAAAGCCCTTCTCTATGAATGGATTTACAGAGCCATCCTAGGCATGTCTACTAAGAAGTCCCAATGAATTTGGTTCACTGAGACTTACTCCCAGGTAAAGTGTGTGCAGGATTGCAGTCATTCAATTTAAAGTGTATACAATGTTTTAAAGCCCGAAGGAGAACTCTGTCATTCCTTCTGAGCAAGGAATTCACCATCACGTCCTACAAAATGGCTCATCAGGACACATTCCAGATTACCTTCTGGGCATGCTGCATCCTCACCCTCCCTCAACCCTGCAGTTTCAGCAATGTTTATGACTGAAGGCTGCAAGAGCTTGGGTTCCACATCCACCCAACATTTCAAGATCCCTTGTATTACATTCCCATATTTCTACGTTAGTTAACTTGAGATACTTTAATACGTTTGACTGGCTTTAATGATTATTAGAAAAGCTCAAGATATCAAGATTACTAGAAAAGCTTAAGCCGGGGTGTCAAACATAAGGTCCAGGGGTCAGATGCAGCCTGCAGAAGCTCTTTATCTGCCCCTCCGTCTCTCCCAGCACCGCATAAGAGGCCCGCCGGATAAGGCTAAAGACCCATCAAGTCCAGTTTCTGTATCTCACAGTGGCCCACCGGATGCCTCAAGGAAAACAAAGGGCAATAAGATACTTGTAATCCGGTTGCCACTCCCTTGTACCTGGCATTCTGAGGAATTCTACTTCAAAAACCAGGAGGCTGTACATCCCCATGACAGCTTGTAACCTGTGAAGAATATGTGCAACCTCCTGGTTTTAGAAGTAGGCTACCTCAGAAATGCCACCATCAGATGCTCTCAGCTGCTGAATTGTGCTAAGGTGTCACTGCTGAAAGCTGCCCACAGATAAATCAAACTCCCATATCTTGAAATCTGGATCAAGATTTACATATATTCTCCCATTTGCAGCTAATGAGTTCCTAAAGGAAAAAAAAGAGCTTATTTCTGGGCATAACCTGCTTAATGACATCCCTTCTTGCTCAAATTTATCACTTCTGGACCTCAGTAGGTATCATAAATGCTATTCAGCTGGCTATATGACTTGAGTTGATACCCCTGGCTTAAGATATCAAGATTTTCTAACAGGTCCTATAACAAACACTCTTGATAATTACCTTGGCTTGGGACTATCCAGAAAGAGACTGAATAAAACGGATTGTTTTGATTAGCTAGCCTTTTCAAAGTACTCAAGCTAAAACCTATCCTAAATAATCCCACCTGGTATTAGCAGTATGTCAGGACAAAAGTAATACACTCCATTGGAGCAGGTGGGGAATGGTCATGACTGCAATTTTTCAGACTCCATCTGTCACAGATGGACACAACCCCCAGAAATGTTCTGAGGTGGCATTCCATATGGTGCCTGCAGGCAAAAGGGAGACTCAATATTCACTCCAAGCTTGGATCATGGCCCATCTCACACATACTGAACACTGCTGAGCTGAACTGCTCAAGACATGTTACCATTTTGTCACAGTATTAGAAATGTAAAGGTGTAGAACATACATTCTGCATTCTTTTGGCAATAAGGCTCACTGGTATTTAGGGACTATAGAATATATTCATCAATATTTTAGCAAGGAACAAAATGTCTGGAGCAGCCTTCGGTTGAGCTTTTGATCCAGCAAATTACCTGGAACTGCAAAACTCAACACCACTTCACTTTAGCACGTGAACTATTTTCACAATTATGGACATGATTTAGAATGAGTGAGTGACTGTGTTTTTTATATACCAGGGAAGGCGGTAATTTCTAGATTAGGCTCACAGACTTACAAGGAAGGGGAGGGACGTTTCTACATTAAGAAATAACCAAAAAATCTTAGATCTAATCTTTTGCACACCTGAAGACTGACAAAATCCAATATTTGGAGTCTCTTTCATTGGCTTAATTTTCTGCTCATCACTGCTTGCCTCGCCTCCGGAATTCAGGTCTTCGTTTTCTGTTTCGTGTGAGGATGAGGATGATGTGGTGGTACTGACAGCATTCTCATTTTTTGCTTTTTTGGAATCAGTCCTTCCTTTCTCTTTACGATTACCTTTGTTATTCCCCTTTGTGGCTGTCCCTCTTTTTTTGCTGTTCTTCTCTTCACAGAAGTCTTCATCAGAAGATGACAATAAGTTGCCTTTGACACTCCTGGAATTTCTCCTTTTGGGATTCTTTTTTTTCGTTTCTTTAGTATCATTTCCTTTTATATTTGCGTTATCTTCAGAAACGTCCTGGGACTGTGCTTTCTTGCCAGATTTCTCATTGTCTGAAGAAGCCCCCTGGGGCTTCTTACACGTTCTCTCTCTCAAACTCCTTCTTGCCTTTCCCTCAGCAGTATTTTGTTTTTTACTGGTGCTTCCAGAAGCACCGCTACCCTCTTTTTCAGGGGACAATCTTTCAATTTCAGAAGAGTAATCGTTTTGCCGTTTTACTGCCGTTTTTCTCTGTTTCACACTTTCCTTTTCTTTTGTGCCTTTTTTAGCCTTCTTTCCAGCGTCATCTGAAGACTCACCACTCTGCTCTTGCTGCAGAGACAGTCCTGTATCATCAGAAGACGAATCCCGTCCTTTGTTTACCAAAGGTTTGCTGGTCTTGCTTGAAATGGTGCTCTTCTCTTTTTCGGACAACAGGTCCTGTTTACCTTTGGAGGACCTTGTTCGTGTCTTCTGTGTGGCTGCCACTGTATAAGGTCCGTCACTCAAAGAATTGTCTGGTCTCTCTTCATCTGCAGCAGACAGTTCATCACCATCATCAGCCTCATTGCACAATGCATCCAGCTGCCTCTGTTCTGAATTTAACTTCCCTTTTTTATTTGGTTCTCCTTCTGAGGAATCATAATTGTCTCCCTTTGGACTTTTTTTGGCAGCCTTCTTTGCAATGTTACTAGAATTATCTGTCTCTCTGTCCAACTCTGAATCAGAAGAACCTGAATTTTGGCGTTTCTTTTTAGCAGCAGCTAACTCTTTAACTGATTTGTCTTTCTTAGCTTCAAAATCTGACCCAGAACTTGAACTTTTTCTTTTCCGTTTTCCATTATCCTCCTTCGTTGGTTGTCTCTTTGCATCATTTAAGACATTTTGGGGCACTTCACTGCCACTGTCAATATCCGATGAGCTGTGGCTCATCATGGCTACTTCCTGAAGAACCGCAGGCATGTCTTCAGAATCAGAACTCTGGTCCACTGTGTCTAACTTCTTTGTCTCTGAAAGAGTGTGAGGTTGAGGATTGCTAACAGTGCTATCTGGAGAACTTGGCTTCTCTTTTCTCTTGGACGGTGTAGATTTTCTCCTGTGTTTCTCATGATGAACATCATTGCTATCCTCTTCTGAATTAGAAGTGATGTTTCTGTCTGTTGGACGTCTCCGGGGTGTGGTTTTCACACGCGGAGACCTTCTGAGATCAGGATCTTCTGCCACAGGCAAAACTTCATTTTCGGGTGAACATTCAGTAGCGCTGTTATGATTTTCTTTCCCACCTTCTCCCTTATCTGATTTTCCATCTGGATCGTCAGATTTTATTGGAGAACTACAGAGGGACACCGGGGTAAGTTTCACAACCAATTCTTTAGTTACCTTTGTCGATGGTGTCAACTTCATTCCCCCCTTGCTGTCCTTGGATTTCATTTTTGCATTGACTGTCCCATGCTCCATTGCGCTGCTGCCACTGCTTGGGTCACCAGCTGCTTTCTGTGCTTCCATGCAAGACTCAAAAATATCCTCAGGAACAGACGAGGGGACAGAAACAATATCCATATCTGTTGCCTCGGTGCTATTAGGCTCATACTGGAGATCGTCCGCTTTTCCAGATTTTTTCTCTTTGCAGTTGGATTTCTTGTTGCCTGTGCGCTCCGACGTGGGCACACTCTGATCCACATGCTCAGGGACCTCTGAGCCAGTTTTATGCTCTTTGAATTCCTTTCCTTTAAAAACCTGAGGAGTTTTCCTCATTTCACTGTTACCTAGTTTAATTTCAGTTTCTCTCTCTTTGGTATTTTTTGGCTTGAATTTAGAATCCAAAGCTTGAATCTCCACAGTCAGACTTTCCTCCAGTGCCACGTGTGCCTTTTTGATATCACTCAGCACAGATTTAAAAGCCTTCAGCCGACGTAAGTGCACTGTTGGGTTTATTTCAGAATTTTCAACTGCCTCTTTCAAAAAGTTTACAAAACTAGCATTCATGTTAGCTGTTGTTTCAACCAGTTTTTTTGTTTTTTTAAGCAAGTCTTTTGGCACCATCAATGCTTTGTAGGAGTATGTTAGAGCACCAGAATAGGGACGATCTAATTTCTTCTCTTCTCCATTACAACTTGAATTAATTTTTTTTGAAGAATACTTCAAGGTATTGTCATACATCTTACTTTTCTCACTGTCAACTTTGATTCTCTTTTTATTCTGCTGCAACAATTGTTCTAGGTTTTCAAACACACTGTCACAGGCAGTGACCAAGTCCAGCAAAGGTTCCGGTTGGCAAATATAGCAGTGCCACTGGGTATTTTCATCCATTATAGCAGACAGCTCCTTTCGGCCCAAGTTGCGCAATATACATTTTTTGCAGAAGGCATTATGGCAAAAATCACAGCAAATTAAGTTCCCACCTTCAGCACACCACCTGAAAGTAAAGTTTGGAAAAAAAAATTAAAATGTGTTGCTGAAAAATACATCAGGAAAATGTCAACTTCATCAAAAATCAAAGCTGGTCATTAATGTTAAACATATTGTTTAAACAACTAATTGATCAATTAAAACAACTTTTAAACAAGAAAAGGTACCCTCCTCAATTAGTGGGGAAAGACTTTTTTTCCAAGTGACTACCATCATGTTAAGAAAGACATTCCGGCTTCTCTTTCTTTCCTATACGAATAAATGCCTATTCAAAAATAATGCCAGCTACAACATGATCACTTATTTAAAGAATGCATGTGTCCCACTCCAAAACTGCTTTTACCCCATATGCAAATTTAATACTATCAACTGACACACATACAATACCTCCAGCAAGGGCCGTACAAGACACATCCAGTGTGGGAAGTAAGGATTTAACACCCAGGCTCCTACAGCACCAGAGCTCACCGCCCAGAGGTGGCGACACAGCGACGGCAGCCAATAAGTGAACCAGCTGCTGGCATAGCACCAATTCTGGGAAGCGTAGGGGGCGGGTAAGGGGAGGGGTAGGACAATAGCGACTTTCACCACCAGATCCTATCCTCTGGGTCAGGCCTCGTGGCCTGACACAGAGGCCATTGCATCTGCAGGTCTCCAGGCATACTTGGGGGAAAGGATATAAATCAGTTCTTATACATGCCCTTGCTCAAGTTGCACTTGATCTCTAGGACACAAGAGAAATGCTCCTAATTCAACCCTGTCCCCATACCCTGCCATTGTCCTTTTCCCCAGTTTTGTTGAAAGGATTATTCTATGGTCCTTTGATAAAAATGTGCTGTTAATTGTTTAAAAAAAGCATTTTAAAAAGCTTTTCTTACCAAGGCAACACAGCTGCAGCCATCTCCTCTGATTAGCTCTGCTCTGAAATCTCATTAACGAATTAAGACCTCATCCTGGGAAGTGTGATTAATCACTTCCATTTCGCATTTTTTGCCTTGCTCCAAGGCAAAGGGAAGAGGTCTTATCTCAGCCAATGGATACTAATTGCTCTAAGCCCCTGGAGAATAGCTTCAGCCACGGTAAGATAAGCTTTTTTAAAGGCTAAATGCTAATTAACAGCATGATTTCATTTAACACTTTTTCTGCATCAAGGCTCCACCTGTACTACCAAACAGTTAACAGCATTCTGCAATGCTCTAATAATGCCCAAATATGTGCCTAGACACCTAAATTTGATTAGAGAGACCATCTTATATACCTACCTACACTGTTCATCCATCCCGTCTGCATCACGACTGATGTCATCACTCATATAATATTTGAAGCAGGTCTATGAAAAAAAGAAGTTTCTCTTTTTTATTGGGTACATTACCTAACTATATAAGACATCTGTATTCCACATTATTACTGCACTCAAATTCGTATTAAAGTGAATAGACCTTGCATGGAAAACAATACCGCACAGTCTCCCCCCCCCCCGCTTTAGTGCTACCACGCCAACATTCATAAACCTTGACCTGTCAACTAGATCCTCATTTCCATGACATCAGCTTGTGACAAAGTAGGCCAAAGTAGACCTTTACATATAATTAGTAGACCTTTATATATAATTAGAAAGTTGCCCAATGTCATAATAGTTTAAAGTGTGTATGTGGGGGGGGGGAGCAGAGTAAGGACCTGTACATCATGGGACCTGGCCGGGGTAGGGAGAAGAGACCAAGGCACATTTGCACTCCTATGCAAACTCTTGCATTCCTCTCCCACACACAAGTCCCTCTTACTAGAAACTGGGTCACACGCTGCCCTGCTTAGCAAGACACTCGGTTTTGCCTTTTCCTGCCATCACCACAAGACGTTTCCTTCTTGCCATTGAAGGAAAAGACCTTTTCCTACAAAAAAAGTGCAAGGTGCAAGTGATCTAACTTGTCACGTGCTCTGGGGAACTCCGTAACTAGTGAGGTGCATTCAGACATTTCTACATACCTTACAAATCAAGACATTCAATGCAGGATGTCTGTAGATTGAATCCTTTTGAAAATGGTTCACCTGCTGACTACAAGCTGTACAGCTCACAATACCGTGTAGCCCTTCCTCTACAAAAGGTTAAAAGCAATACATCAGGCTTTCCTATGAAAAACAATTTTTTTTTTCAACACATTTGGTTTGTTAATGTTGTTCTAAAGGACTGGCAAAGTCCATTCCCATGGCACTTCACGTCTTATGACTTCGCAGAGCTACTTTATACAAGGCTAAAGGAAAAAAATGGTTAATCAGTTCACTTTGGCTACTTTCTCCCTCCTCAACAGATACACACACCCTATGGAAGGTCAGTCTCATATAAGAATAAAAATATTCCATCATTCTTCCTATGCCAATCTTGAAGTTGTCCCTACAAGATTCAATTTCCCATTCATCTCTTTCATTATTCTGTTTATATTTATTCATATGTGTTATTTTAAAGTATCTGAGGTCCACCTTTCCTGTCCTTGTGCAGTTTACAATAAACTTACAAATCAAAAGTAGCCAGGCTAATGTACTGGAAAGCTCACAAGTTAAGTATCCAAGCAAGAGCAGAACATAAGAGAAGCCCTAGCTTGATAAAGACAAATGTCCATCCAGTCAAGAACACAGAGGGTCCATTTAGCGATTGATGGAGTTATTCTCTGTGCTGCTTTCAAAAAGCCATCTAACATAGAAGTCATCACCAGGGACAGTGAATTCCATAATTCTGTGTTGTAATGGAGAAGTACTTTTATTTGTCTACATTGAACCAACTGCCGATCAACATCATTAGGTGATTTTATGTTCAATTATGAGCGAGGATATTTCCCCATCTATTCTCTCCACACTGTTCAGTGTTCTGCAAATGTGCACGGCCTCTCAGGAGCAGAACACAGGAAAACCCCTAGCTGGATCAGGCCAAATGCCCACCTTGTCCAGCATCCTCCTTCCCATAGTGGTACACCAGCTACCTCTGGGAAGCCCAGAAGCAGAACTGGCATACCTCCAATGCTCCATTGCAACTGATACTGTAGGGCACACTGCAAATAGTTCCACAGACCTATTATGCCCAAGTAAAGTGCCTCTTTTTACGAGTTCTTTATCTCCTGATTTAGTGCTCAGGAGCAGCAATGAAGACCAATCCAGGTATAATAATACTTCTAATGAACAAAACATGCAATGGAATGGGCACCGGAAATAGACCACTAAAAACACTGATTTACTTTGCTACGTAAACTGTCTTGTGAACTATTTTGTTGAAAAGCGGTATACATTCCTAATACAGACTTCTCAAAAATACAATCACCACCTGAAGAAGCAAATGAAGCGAACTGAATGACAGCTTTTATGGGATTTACTAGCAGCATGAAAAATTCTTTTTGCCAACAGAGCAAACCTACTCCTACCACACTCATCGTAAAAAGAGCCCTGCTGGAGCAGGTCAAAGACCCACCTAATTCAGCTTGTATCTGTATCGCAGAGTGGCCCACCAGATGCCTCAGGGAGCACAGAAAACACCTACATCCTGTTGCCATTCCCTTGCATCTGGTATTCAAAGACAACCTATTCCTAAAACCAGGAGGTTGCACATACCCACCAACGCTTGTCGACCGTGATTGACCTTTCCTCCTGAAATCCAATCCTCTTTGAAAGGCTACGAGGCCAGGCACCTTCACCACATCCTGTGGTGAGATTAATTACACTCTGGGTAAAGAAATATTTTCTTTTGTCTGTTCTAACTCTCCCAACACTCAATTTTAGTGAATGTCCCCTGGTTCTGGTGTTACAATGAAGAATATTTATATACCTGTTTTCAACAAACAAGTTTGCAACAGTTTACGTAGCTAAATAAATGTTCCCTGCTCCAAAACAGCTCACAATCTAACAAGATGCTGAAGAAACACCAGCTGCTAAATAAGATGCTATACTGAGATGAATAGGACAGTTGCTCTCCCCCTGCTGACTATAAGAGGAGCACCATTTTAGAAGTGTCTCCTTACTCAGCAATAATAGTTGTCAAGAACTTGGAATTTACTCATTTTTTTGTTTTCACCCCACCTTTCACAAGAAGTCCCAAGGTATGACACTGAGCTGGATGCTGAGGCTTATTATGGGCTGTTTCAGACACAGCAGGAAGAAACACCAAGCCCACACATTGCTGCCTCCTTGACACAGGGCTGTGATGCAAGAATCCTTGCTAGTTAAACCACAGCCCTGTGTCTTGTCTGAAACCAGGAGCTGTGGTTTAAATGCACTTAACCAGGATACGGAACCAAGGCTATATCCTAGTTCCAGATCCTTCTTTGTAAACTGCAGCTCCTAAGTTCACGCAACATGTGGAACAACATGTGGTTTAACTAACCAGAATTTCTCCCTCACAAGCAGACATACAAAGAGGGAATGTGTAGTTTCAAAGTTCCTTGGACTCACATAAATTGGTTCTTCTGAATCAAGGTTATGATCACAGGGAAAATGGTATACAAGGGCCCACTAACTTTTACAATATCTTGGTCTCCTGCTGATTTTATTAAGATTAGGTGTAACTTAGATACTGATAGGTATGTTTTTATTTTCCGTATGTATTATTTCTACTATTGTATTTATGCCTTTTGACATTTGCAATGCATGACAGAACTTTTATTTGTAAGAAACTGATGCTCACAACAGTAAATTTTTTAAGAATATTTTAGTCAAAAAGGGGCAGTTCAAACACAGAGAAGTGGATTCATGTTGCATTTACCGCCACGCTTCTTTTGAGTTTCAGGTTTCAGTTTAGCAGTATTTCTATTTCTAAATTCAGGCCCTTTAAAATCATCTTTGTCTTCATTCAACACCGGCTCTGGCTGTACAACTACCGTACCTAAAAAGATGATCATTAAAAACAATTACACATAAAAATCAAAGGCAGATGCCAGTATAAACATCTAACAGTCACATTTTTATTTTTATGGTGCCATCCAGATATGTGGTGCTTTAGAAAGGATGAGAGGGCAGGTCTCTTGCCAAAGCGCTTCTTGCAATCATGATTACAGGCATAAGAGGGACACAGTGTATCCAGAAAAACACAAAGGGCAGATCCACATGCTCAGGGAGGGCTTTGCGCTTACTGCCTTGAGGCTGTTAGGCAATGCCTCAATGGACACATCCTCGACTAAAGAAAGAAAAAAGAAATCCAGTTCTACCAGAAT
Organism: Lerista edwardsae; assembly: GCA_029204185.1. Classification (NCBI taxonomy): domain Eukaryota; kingdom Metazoa; phylum Chordata; class Lepidosauria; order Squamata; family Scincidae; genus Lerista; species Lerista edwardsae. Next base: position 2,088,560 of record JAJKFI010000023.1, read on the forward strand.
TTCCTCGAAATTGAAAGTTTCTTTACTTCTACATAGTGTTAGATAACAGGGACAAGGCAATTTCATTGCTAGATGCAGAATTAGAGTCATAGTAGCACAGTAAATTAGTACACACTCAGAATTACAGAGTCATAGTAGCACAGTAGAACTGTGACCAGTTTAGCACCTTAAAGATCTGGGTGGTACTGGATTATTGCCTATGTTGGACTATCAGGAGGTGCTACACTGCCTGGATCTAATGGTGGGGGCGCTACTTATACAGCTATCTTGGCAACTCCATCACAACTCACATTACTGCTAACCCTCTGTAGCTTGTCTTGGCTACACTGCAACTGTCCCTACATAGGAGCCAACAAGACCAAGAGTCTGCTCCTGAGCCAGCACTTCCAGACAATTTTGATGCTGGATTATCAGGAGTGCTGGACAACTGGGTCGCAGATTATTGGAGTTTTACTGTACTTGTTAGCACCCAAATCAATTACCTTTAGGCAAGCTTTTCATATCAACATCATTTTCCGAGTTTTCATTTGAAACATCTTGATTCATAGTTTCATCTATAGGCTGTTCATCATCTGAGCCAACATATTTTGTTACTACTGTAGGTTTCCTGTAGGGAGCAGCAAGCACAAATATATATACATTTTCACAACACTAGTGCACGTTACTTTAACCACAAACCCCTTGAACCTTATTGCAAAACATGCAATCTGTCACAAGTTATGGACCCTTATTACTTATTCACTTATTAGTACAGTATATGTTTTGGAAAAGCGAATCTAGTGAAAAGCAAGAGAAGGTTCTGACAATATTATAAGAGCAGGTAATATAATAGCCAATGAAACTGAAAGCTGTTAAGTGCAAAATGATGCACACAGGCAATAAAGCCGAACACAATATTGGGAAATTCATTGGCGGTTGCTACTCAGGACAGCCACACTTGACTTATTTTTGAAAGCTCCCTGAAACAATCAGCCCAATGAATGCAATGCATTTTAGGAAAGACAAGAGAAGATCAGTCTGCAAAATGCCCTAGTGCCCTTCATTCATACTCTGCAATGACAATGCTGCTTACCTGTTTGAATGTCAAACTAACCTTTTGGAACGTGATGATCCTAATGATTTGGACTTTTCAGAAGAGCTACTACCCTAAAAATGGAGGGGGAAAAAAAGGCAAATTGCCACCTCATGTAAAACCAGGAAAGTATCATTCCTTGTGTACTCACCAATCAGAACATGACTTAAACATTTAAGAACACCACCATTTTACTACTTTCTAAAATTATGTTTTAGTTAAGAGCAGAAAAAAGGTCTGCAAATTTACATATTCAGTACATAATTGTATGTATGTATGTATGTATGTATGTATGTATGTATGTATGTATGT